>CM021109.1:155587363-156012245 GCA_007115665.2 Sequoiadendron giganteum | reverse complement strand
TTGTTTTATAGATTCCTATTAAAAATTATATTTTATCATCTACATATTACAATAAATTACATATTTGAAAATTTGACTCAAAATACTAAATTTGATATTGCTATTTTTTCTAGAGATTCAATGTGTAAGTGCTTCAACTTTTAGTCTAACTGTGACAAATTATAAAAATGGGGAAAATGACTTTCACATTTTTTAAAAATTGTGGACCCAACTGTAATATAGGCAAATATAAAGTTAGCTTCATTAAAACAAACAAAATCAAACCTAAGTAAGAAAAGAAGAAAAAATGAGGAAACAACAAAACAAAAAAAAAAGATCTCACCTAATGTCTTCAACCTCCATGAATCACCTACCTTGCACCTTTTCTATTTGCTACAATGTGATGGATGCCCTCATATTTTGTGTGAGAAAACTAAGTTTATAGATGACCTAGCAAATTTTGAAGGATTTTAATAAAGAAATGAAAGAATGCATGAAGAAGAAGAAGTCTAAAAATTAAGAGATTAAGAGATGTTGAAATGAAGACAAAATTGGCATTTTATAGAAAATGCAATTTTGTATAATTGGATAAGATTAAAGATTGATAAGTGCCCTAGAATTTGTGGTCAAGATTCAAAATAAAAAACCCTTAATTAGGGTTAGGGAAACTCTAGGATAAAATTCAAATTAAGTGGACAAGATTTAATTTAAGAAATTAAATCAAGGAATGAGAATAGTTGTGATAGTGAGATGAGAATTAGCAAGTAGGAAACTGATGATTTAGAAAATCAAGTTATTTTAGAAATAACTTACTTTGTGGAGAGAAATGCTATTTTGAAATTAATATTTTAAATTAATTTGAAAATGGTGAATTCATGTGACGGTAAATAATTATTATTATTTACTTGGAAAAAGGGAAATTGCCAATTTAAATAAAATGCTTTTATTTAAATTTATAAAGAAAATCAATAAGACAATTAAATAATTAAAATTATTTAATTGTAGAGGAAAATTAGAAAGTGGCTGATTTTAAATAAATGATTTTATTTAAAATTAGAAAGAAAGTTGGAGAGGCTAATAATTAAATAAATAATAGGAATTTATTTAATTATGAGGAGACATACATAATTAATGATGTATTAAACAAATAAATAAAGTTTATTTATTGAAATAATCATGAGGAAGTAATGGACTAATAATAATTAAATAAATTTAGGATTGTATTTAATTATAGAAATTAGCAACGTATTTCAATAATAAATGTAATTTATTTATTTAAATAGCCAGGAGGAATAAAAGACGTGAATCAATTAAATAATTAAATAATTATTTAATTAATAGTTGGCATTTGACTATGGGACATAATTAAATATTTTAATTAAGTTGAGACGAAGCATAATAAGATGTATAAAAATTTGGTTTGTGAGTCGAGGCCATTTTTTATGTGTCTACACCAAATTATTGCACTTACCTAGAGAGAGGTGAGATAGAATTAGATAGGGAAGGAGAGAGAAAGAGAGAGTAGATAGAGAGATTTATAGAGGGAAGAAGGGAGGGAGCAATATAGAGAGAACTAGAGAGTGAAGGAGGGAGTTGGGAGGGAGGGAGGGAGAGAGAGAACTTTGATAGAGAGAATTAGAGAGGGAATTTGGGTGTGTATGTGTGAGAGAGAGAAGTGGAGAGGAAAGAAAAGAGATAGAGATAGAGATAGAAATAGAGATAGAGATAGAGATAGAGATAGAGACAAAGAAAAATAAAAATACTAAGAGGGGTAGAAGGATAGGGAGAGGGGATATATAGAGATGTATTTAGGGAAGGAGGGAGGGAGGGAGAGAGATAAAGAGGGAATGACAAAAGGAGAGAGAGAGAGAGAGAGAGAGAGATAGAGAGAAGGAGGGATGGAGAGAGAAGGATGGATAGGTAGAGAGGTAGCTCTTGAACTCAAGTGAGAGAGAGAGAGAGATAAAGGGATGAAGATAGTGAGACAAAGGTTTAGAGAATAAGGGTTAAATAATCTATGATATAGCAAGAGAGAGAAAGATGATATAACATACTGATAACTAGAATTTGACAACTTGATTACTAAAAATTGACATGATGATTACTAAAATTTGACTAAATCTAGAAAATTATAATATCTTCCAAAAATTAGATTTTTAATTATGACTCCTAAAGATTCAAAACCACTCTCAAACATCCTAAAACTATATACATGAAATATAACTTAAAATATAAATGTCAACTTATACTTAAATATTTATTTCATGTATATAGTTTCAGAGGTCTATAGAATGAGAAATAGAAAGGGAAATAAAAGAATACAAAAAAAATCAATGCAAAACATAACATGAGTGTTATAATGTGCTTTCATTAAGGCTTGGTAGTGACTGATCCTAGGCTCGGTCACTACTAAATAGAAGATAAAATATATTGGGGGAAGTGCTCAATTATTCTCTCTAGGTCATTCAATAAGGTCCTAGGAATTCTAATTCAATTGACTATCAAGCTCAAGGTTGATTTAGCTCTCAACAAGGAATACCTTGGAAGGGTTATTTTAAGCTTTGAGGGGTTCATCACCAAGAAAAAGATTGGAAAAGATATATAAGCATTCAACTCACAAAACCTAGTAATACAAGTCAAATAATGAGTGCAAATGATGAAATTAAGCAACACTAAGCTAGGGTATGTGTACTTGGGAAGTTTAGAAATGTAACAAGGATTATAGAGATGAAAAAATGTTGTCAAAAATTGATATAAAGGACTAAGATGCCCTTATTGTTGTCTTAGTCCCAATGTTGTTTTTTAGGGAAAATGAAGAACCTTTGGATGCTAGAATTGGATTTGAAAAAAATATGAAAACTAATATCGAGAGTACTAAGACACCCTAGGTGGTGACTTAATCCCATTGTGAATTTCTAAAATATTTGAATGTGGTACTAAGGTCCAATGTCTGCACTTCCTTCTTCTCAGATCTTAGGTTATAAGTCTTTTGAATCTAGCATGTAGGTGAGTTTCTATGAAAATGACAACTTTGTGATCCAAATTTTCAACTTTACAACTTTTCACTTCAAACGATCTTCAAGTCTTCAACCTAAATCTATGATCACAAACATGCAAGAGAGGAAAAACTTGTTGATTGTTAGTAAATGGGGGTTAAACCCTGAAATGAAGGGAAATGATGAATGAACAACATGCAATGTTACAACTCACCAAAACCTTGATATGGAATTTTCAAAAATGTGTGAGGTGGCTATCCTGGATGTAGATCTTGAATCCAATGAATGCTTGATAGATATTGACTTGAATTTCTTGCTTGAATCAAAACCCTAAATCACAAAAGTTAGCTCAAAAACTCACATGATGAAAGAATATCCTTGATATGATGCTTGAATCTTGATGATGACTCCAAATTCTTGGTGAATTTCTCTTGAATTCTCTTGTGAACTCTTATTATGCTATTAGGATGATCTTAGAAAATAATTGATTTAAAAATGAGTGAAGGAACCTTGTATTTATACTTATCCATGCTTAATATCCCTAAATTACACCATGACAAGCTGACGTATGAAATAATTAATTAAAGGAGGCTAAATCCTACGAAAATTTGAAATTAAATCTTGAAAGTGAGCCAAAAGAGACTAAGACGCCCTAGGTGACATCTTAGTCCCAAGGCTAAAATCTTGGGGCACAAAATTGAAAAAGTGGTCCTTTTAACATGCATTTGAAAAGAGGGTTTTGAGACCTTTGGGCAACAAAGATGCCCTAGGTGGAATCTTAGTCTCAACCCAAACATTAGGCACAATAAAAAAAATCACTAAATTATCATTTATCCATTGATGTTTGTCTCGATTAGCCAAAAAAAATAAAATTATATTACACTTATGGATGCAAAATAGGACCAATTAAGACACAATAAGGGATACATAAAGCAAGGTGGCCCAAACAAGTATGAAAATGAAAGGGTATGAATTTTCCTACAATACATTTAGCCCCAAAATTAATGAGAGGATGAAATTGATTCAAACTCACAATAAATTAGTCAACCACACAATCAAGAGGAGTTCAAATGTACAAATGCTAGTAAGATAGGATGACAATAATCAAGAGGGATGATTTTTGATGGCCTTTTTTGCACAACAACAACTCAGACAAAATATAAAATCCTATCTCTCTTGAAAGGTAAATTTCTATCAACAAACCTCAAGAGATATCCCCAAGGTCTTTAATGTCAGGTCTTTAATTTGCAAAAACAACTTAGTGATAAATGTGAAAATGTTGGTAATCATAAGGAGTCTTACAAATGAAAAATGATGGAAGTATAATTTCATCAAATGCAACAATATGGTGATGCTTTCAATCCTAAAACTAACCCATATTCAAAGAAATATCAAAAGAGATAAGGTTTTAGAGAGATATTTCTAGACCTAATTCCTAGGATCAATCACAATAATGATGAATGTTGCAAATGGATAGATCCCCAATCAAACCAATTTATGCTTGATTAAGGACAAACCTACAACTACACATAAATGGTGCAATCTTCCAAGGAAATTAAAATATTTTTAGACTATGAACATTCATTTGCATTCCCAATAACTAGAAATATGTAAAGAAGAATTCTCATTTGAACTTAGCACAAAATAGTGCCCAGACTAACTTTATAAAACAATCTAAAATCAGAAAATTACTAAATGTATGGACTGAAGATCGATCAACATGATTCATATTTCACCATTATTATGAAAGAACTAAAAAATAGCATCTAACAATGAGAATCAAGAACACAAAACTATATAAAATTTGAAGTTTAATACAAAGTTCACCAAACATTGACCCAATTGCATTAAATTCTCTAGAATTACATAAAAAAATCTAGTTCTCTCCCCTCCTATAGCTACTGAATTGCAGAATCTAACTCCTAACTTAGCCAATTCTAGCTTTATAACCATCTTAACTCAGAATTCTAACCCCATACAAATGAGAAGGAAAAGGCCTTTTATATATTTTACATTTTAGAATGAAAGTCCAAGATGAAATCAATCCAAGGGCTGAGATCAATCCTCTAGAAGCATTAAGAAGTTACATCAGGGTTTTACAAATGTGGTACATCATCATCCAGTTAAACTCAAGCAGTTACATTATGGAGCAATGAGAAAAAAATATTCTTCCATCTTGACATAATGAGAATCTTGATTGGAGCAATTCAATAGCTTCACATGTACTCTTTCTTTTGAAAATATATCCTCCAGTTGTAGACATGTTGTGGCACGAATTCTTATGTAGGTGCATTTAAAAATAGTTTGAAACTCCACCCCTTGAGTAGGCTTCCATATGCAAGTCCCCTTTTTATTTATTTAATCTTGAAAAGAAAATATCATCATTAGTAGCCCACATGTTAAAAAAAAATCCCATCCATAAAATATTCAAATAGAATTTTGAAATTTTTGGCCCTTTAAGAAAAATTTCCACTTTTGGAAATTTTCTATTTTTGGATTTTAATTTTTCATTTGAAGAATTTTTACTTTTGGGAACATTTTAAAATTTCAAGAAAATTTCCATTTTGGAAATACTCTATTTTAGGGAAAAAATGCATTACAAGAAAAAAAAAGTGCATTTTTGGAAAACAATTCCATTCTTTGAAAATTTTGGGATATTTTATGAACCTTGGATTTTTCGAAAATGGAAATTTCAGAAATTTTGATCTATTTTGGATTTCGAGAAATCTGAGCTACAATAGATTTTCCATGAGGATTAAGCCATGGGAAATCTAAGCTACCTCATATTTTCCAAAATCCAAGATAGGTCAAAATCCCCTAAACCGCATAACTTTTTTTCTAGAAGGAATTTTCAAAAAATTCAAAGAGAAACCTCACCTAATTTTTGGCCTCTATTCATGGGTGCAAAAAAGATTTCCATGAGAATTAAACCATCATAAATCCAAGATACCTCATATTTTCCATGAGGATTAAACCATGAGAAATCCGAGCTACCTTGGATTTCTCGAAATCCAAGATAGGTCAAAATCACCTAAACCTCATAACTTTTTTCTAGAAGGAATTTCAAAAAATTCAAAAAGAAACCTGACCTAACTTTTCATCCTCTATCCATGGGTGCAAAAACTATTTACATATAACATTAAAAATTCACTTCAAAATCGCCATTTTCAAAATCCGAGGTAGGTGGAATTCTCCCAGATCCTCAAGATGCTTCAAAATATTGCCTTTATCAAATAAAATATGGACTTAATCCCAAAATAACCTCCCAAGAAGGGAAAAACCAAAAATTGACAAAGCCAAGACATGAAGATGCAAAATAAAAGAGAGGGTCCTTGCCTCTAGTGGGGCATGTATGAAAAAATTACTCAACAAAGGGCGACTCCTACTAGGAAAATTCTCTAGAGCATTTCGATGATAAACTGGAATCAATAATCTAGAATCTTTGGTTTCGATCCTCACATCAGGTCAACCAATAAACCAAAGTCTCAAATTCAATGAATAATCTATCCCTTCCTATGTTGGAAATCCAAATGTGTGCAAGTGTATAAATTTCCCTCCTTAAGCTATTGCAAGAACCATGTTCAGTCAAGTTAAGCTACATAAAGATTCTAACTTCAAAAGAAGCCTGGATAGAGCCTCATTGCCAATCAGGCATCCATAGCCCCACTGAGGTTATCATTGTGACTCTCTCAAACATAGCTCTACTACCAGCCAAGCATCCATAGCCTTGGTAGAGGTATTTTAATCCTCCTAAGAAGTTGAATTCACTTTCTTTTGACATTCAATATTTTCTTTCTAATATTTCTTTTTGCTTCCTTTTTCTTTCAACCTATAAGAAATGAAGCTCACACTCAAGGCTAAGAATCATAGTGGCACTAAAGCATAATATAATATTTTTCACTTAACCAAACCTCATAAGGAACCAAACAACAACCTCAAGATTCTTAATATGTATGTAAGAAATATCAGATTTGAGCACATTCAAGAGCTAACTAATTCCAATGACTTTTTCACTTTAAATATTTAGAACATGTGACACTAAATAGGAGACTTATACCAACATATGTTAGAAGGATGATTAAATTTTTTAAAGGAAATACTTAGAATAGTCCCAAATAGAATAATTGTTGTTTTATGAATAAGACACTCCCAACAAAAATAGGGGAAGCGAAGTTGGAGAATCAAAGCAACAACCAAACTGAAACCAAAAGAAAAACTAAACTAACCAAAAAAAATTAAACCAAAGGCAAAGCAAAGTAATATAAACTAAAACCATCTAACCTAAAGAAAACAAAAATTAGACTAAAGAAAAATAACAACAGGGAAAGCTACATTTATTAAAATCAAATTATATAAAAGAAGACTCGAAAAAAATCATTATCAAATAGGGAAAATTGAGTCCCACCCCCATATGGTTCATCAATGTATGGACAAGCAATAGGGTGATGATAACAATCCTCAAGAATGCAAATTTATCCTTATGCTTAGCAAAATAAGACTCAATAATGTAGCATTCAAACTCAACCTCATCAACAAGAATAATCGGCAACTGAGGAAACTCATTGAAACCATGATCAATCCATATGCAAGCTATCTTTCATAAACCTCCATAATCAAATTTATAAGCTTGAGAATTCATATCAAGGAAAGAAACAAATTCGTGTGACCCTCGTTCAAGAAGCATATGGTGCTTGTTGGCTTCCAATTGTGAAGAGTCGATATCCAAGTCATCAAGAGGTCTCCACTGATGGTGCAATATCCTTCTCACATTCAGAACATGCAAAATAGTAGTAGATTCATCAATAAGTAATTCAAGATAAAAATTAGATTAAATAAATTCAGAATTAACATCATGAAACTTTTCGCCTATTTGAATTTTTTCATGAGGGATCAATGATGAGAATGCAAGGGCATCATCATGTACAACTTCCTCAACGAGATGGTCATCAGGAGGCATCATAGACTGATCCTCAAGCATATTTTCACCTACAACTATGTGACTAAACACATCAATTATGACTATAATATTACTATTTTCAGCATCATTCAAGTTTTTATGCACATCACTATGAACCACATTAGCTACCTCATCCTTAATACATAAAATCTATGAATTTTCATTGTGCAATTCATCAGTAGATAGAGAAAAATAATAATTTGATAAATAAGAGGACTGCCTAAATTCATCTTCTATTGGTTCAAATTCTTGATCATAGCCATCTAGGACATTGAATCCTTCACTTATTCCTCCTTTTCCTTCTCCAAGGAGTTCACCAACACTTGTTGAAATTATTCCATTAGACACTTCTTTTATGTATCTTTTTGTGTATCCCTTGTACATTGTGGAAACTATACTTGTTCTTCCACCTCCTCTATGGATATCTGGCATTGGGAATAAGTAAATTCAGAATGTTCTTCCTCATGTATCTTGCACCAAGTTGGTAGCAACAACTCCTCTAAGAAAACTCTGTAACTTAGGGTTGACCAATCCTTCAAAAATATTGCCACAAACTCATTGTATCTATTCTGTATTGGATCTTCACCATGAACAAATGAAATCTGTCTTATCAATTTTTCCTATTGTGGTTCACCCCTAACTACATTTTCCATTTCAGAGACTTGGTTAGCCTTTATAGGACCAACATCCTTTGTGTTTGTAGGTTTTTATTCACTTGAATATTCATCAGCTACCTACATTGCCTGAGATATTTCAAACTCTTCCTTCTGGCATGTTGCTTCGTTTATGGATGGATCAACACCTACTACACATTCTCCAGATCTAGAATTTGTGTTCTCTATAGTACATTCCTTGACTGTATGTTCTTTCCATTCCAGATATCTCCCAACTTTAACAATAATTTCCACACATGAATGGAAAGTGAATTCTGAATGTCATGCATTATGAAGTCTACACCATTTAGATGAGATAAAATATTGTAAACACTTATCACCACCAAACTAATCCTTAACTAATTCCATGAATGTCTCAATTGCAACATCAAAAAAATCTAGATTTGTGGAGGCTAGTGGTTCAAGCAGGTTCCACATGAAAATATCTCTTTGTAAAACCATTTGGATTTTACCCAAAAAAAATTAAGCCTTCAAACTCATTATGCCTAGGGGTATTGTGGATTTTGCACTAGTCTAGTAATGGATAGTGATGCAAAACCTTATTATTCCAAAGATCCAATTTCTTATTCAAAGACTCACAAAGTTGAGGAAAATCAATTTGATGATTGTTTTCATCATGGAAAGCATAAGACTACTTTTCCATTTTGACTTAGAATTTGTACTTTCAGATTTAGAGATCTATCATATCTCAGATTTTCAACATGAATACTTATTCAACTTCCAACAACATCACTTACATTTAGTCCCTCCTTATAGCACCAATTTGTTGATGGATTTTTTTGCACAGCAACAACTCAGACAAAATATAACATCTTATCTCTCTTGAAAGGTAAATCTCTATCAACAAGCCTAAAGAGATCAACCCAAGGTATTTAATTTCAGGTCTTGACAATGCAAAAATAGCTTAGTGATAAATGTGAAAATGTTGGTAATCACAAGGGGCCTTACAAATGAAAAATGTTGGAAGTATACTTTCCTCAAATCTAGAAATATGGTGATGCTTTCAATCCTAAAACTATCCTAGATTCAAAGAAAGATAAAAAAGATAAGGGTTCAAAGAGATATTTCGAAAGCTAAGTCCTAAGATCCATCACAATATTGATGAATGCTGAAAATGGACAAATTCCCAATAAAACCAATCTCTTATTAATCAAGGAAAATCCCGCAACTACATAGAAATAGTGCAATATTTTTAGGAAATGAGAATATTTTCAAACTATGAACATTCATCTACATACCCAATAACTAGCACAATGTAAACAAGCATTCACAATTGACCTTAGCACAAAATAGAGCCCAGTCTAACTTTGCACAAAAATCTACAATCAACAAATTGCTAAAATTATGGAAAAGAGATCGATAAACATGATTCATATTTCACCATTATTATGAAAGAACTGAAAACCAACATCTAACAATGAGAATCAAGAATAAGAAACCATAATTTTTTTGAAGTTGAATACAAAGTTCACAAAACAATGACCCAATTGCATTAACTTCTCCAACATTACATAGAAATTTCCAGTTCTCTCCTCTCCTATAGCTACTGACTTGCAAAATCTAAATCCTAACTTAGCCAATTTTAGATTTCTAACCACCTTAACTCGTAATTCTAGCCCCTTACAAATGAGAAGGAAAAGGCCTTATAAATATTTTACATTTTAGGATGAAAGTCCAAGATTAAATCAATCCAAGGGCTAAGATCAATCCTCCAAAAGCATCAAGAAGTTACCTTAGGGTTTTACAACTATGGTACATCATCATACAATTACATTCAAGCAATTTTATTATGGAGCAATGAGAAAACAATATTATTCCATGTTTACATTAATGAGAGTCTTAATTGGAGCAATTAAACAGCTTCACATGTCTTCTTTTTTTTTGAAAATTTATCCTCCAATTGTAGATAGGTTGTGGCATGGATTCTTATGTAGGTGCATTTAAAAATAAATTGAAACTCCACTCCTTGAGCACACTTCCATATGCGAGTCCCCATTTTATTTATTTAATCCTCAAAAAAAAATATCATCATTAGTATCCCACATATTAAAAAAAATCCCATCCATAGAATATCCGAAAGAAATCCAAGACAGGTCAAAACCCCTAAACCTCATAACTTTTTTTCTTAAAGGAATTTTCAAAAAATTCAAAAAGCAACCCCACATAGTTTTTACTCCTCTACCCTTGGGTGAAAAATATATTTACATATAACATTGAAAATTCACTAAAAAATCCCCATTTCCAAAATCTGAGGTAGGTGGAATTCTCCTAGACCCTCAAGATGCTTCAAAATACTACCTTTATCAAATCAACTATGGAATTAATCCTAAAATAACCTCCCAAGAAGAGAAAAACCAAAAATTGACTAAGCCAAGATGTGGAGATGCAAAAGAAAAAAGAGTTTCCCCACCTCCAGTGGGGCATGTGTGCAAAAATTGCACAACAATGATCAGGCCCTTAGAATAAAGATCCTATGGTAGACCAACATAAGCACAAACGAAACAAAGGAAACAAAATGATAGATCCTATGGAAAATATATGAAGCCATAAACAAATCGCAAACATCCACCATCAAGGATAGAAAAAAGGAAAAAAGGAAACAAAGAAAAAGAAAAAAAATGCAGTGGATCAATCTTCAACTATTCATCCAACTCTCTATGGACAAGTTCTAGGATATTTTTTCAAAAGGGTTTACAATTGGAATGCATTCTCCACTGTTAAAATAAAAGTGTATTCTCACAAGGACTAGTGAAGCTAGTTGTTCGCTAGGTGAGTGCTAGGATGGCCATATCAATGTTATAACCCCATGAAAATGATAAGGAAAAAAATAAAATGCATGTTCACAAGGGTAGTGAAGCTATTTGTTCACTAGGTGAGCCCCAAGAAACCATATCAAAGCCATACCTCAATGACTTTAATAAGGTACAAAAATGTAACACAATAAGAAAGAGGGATGTTCAAAGGGATTTTTCATAGTTTGTGCAAGTTCTCTTCCTAGGAAAAATTATTCCCAATGTCTCCAAGAGACGAAAGACAAATAAAAATCATGCTCTTGGAGCAAATAATTCTTAATCACACCACCAAGAAAAGGACGCATCACAAGAAGAAATAAAATCACACAATGAAACATGGGTTTCGATTTTTCCCCCCACTTTAAAGTGGTTTCTAACACCATTACTATGAGAAATTTCTTTAAATTGGAAGAAGACATGAGAGATTACCCAGTATGCCCTATGCCAAGTCATATGTTTTTGATAAGCTACATCATGATAAGGGAAGAGGTTCCCCCCAAAATGTATAACTCAATATATCACATGTGAGCCAACTTAAGGCATGTCATCCACATCCCTAGCTTGCTCTTATATATACATGAAAGGTGGTAAACTATCCAAAAGATGCAACGATAGGTGACATACAAGTACTAGGCTACCTAAAACCTTTCCCCACTTACTGTAGGAAAAGGGTGAGCTGAAATGATTGATGAGAAACATGCTCCATAAAAATCAGTATCAATTAGTGGAATTGGGTGTTTCAACACAAGGAAGAGCACTGCACTCTTTAAGATGTTGAATTTTATCCCTTAAACCATTACATTCATTAATAAAATGGCCATGAACTCTATGATATGAAAAAAATGAATTTTTTAGTGTAATTTTTTTCGTGTTCTTGGAGGATTCTTCACAAGATACCTTCTTGATCAAAATTATAGGGTGTTTCTTTATTTTCAAAAAACATCTCTTGCTTAGTATTAGTTGCCATACCTATACAAGACTCTTTAGATTGCAATATTTTCTCCTCTTTTTTAAAGGAAGATGTAAAATCTAATGAATTCAAATCATAAGTGTTTTGTGTGATGACATCAATGTCAAGCAAGGAATTCTCTACTTCTTTCAAATGATAACAATAAAGATCACTAGTGTCTATCAAGTCATGATTCAATATTGTTAAATTTGGCTTAGAGGAATATTTGGTAAGATTTTTGATGTTAAGTGAAGGCTTGTTTATTTTTATCAAAGGAAAAAAAAAAAGACAAATAGTCTTTTCTTGCATTTGAGGCTTTATAGGGACACGTTTACCTTGTTAGCTAGCACAACATTCTTTTCCCCTATATCCAAGTTGTTGCATAATATCATAACCTTTTCCATAAATTTTTTTCATTTGTTTGGAGTTGGTGGTTGTTGATAGTCTATCTTGTTGAATTTTTTTTGTCTAATTTTATTTTTCTTCTAAAGTGGTTGAGGTGGATTATTTCAAATGGTCTTCCAAATTTTGTGTTAAAATTATCATTTTTCCTTCCCTTTTTAGACTCTTTGTTTATGATCTTGTTGGCCTTCCCATTTCACCAAAATAATCACATGTTAATGCCCAATACAAACTAGAATTAAGATCCATGAGAGGCGGTTAAACCATGTCACGAATCTCAAGCGCCATATTGAATAACCAAGGAGACCAAGGGTGCACACCTTGCAAAAATCCCCCCTAGCACAAGTGAGAGATTCAAACCTGTTACCAACTCTGATACGAATTGTTGGCCTTGCCATTGCACCAAAATATTGACCTATTAATTCCTGATACAAGCTAGAGTTAAGATCCACAGGAGGTGGTTAGACCATGTCACAAATCCTAAGTGCTACATTAAACAACCAAGGAGACCAAGGGTAACACCTTGTAACAAATCTTGTAAATTATCTCATGAATTCTAGTTAGAAATTGAACAATTCCAAATCATCTAGCGATATCATTGTGAAGGGTTTAGGACATCTATCTTTTTGTTTTTCTTGTGTGTGTTCTTCTTGTGTAGTTGGTGTCAATGTGCTGAAAGGATTCTCTATGTTTTTCTTAATGCTCAAAAAATGGTTTGGCTCAAGGTAAGCTTCAAGTGTGTACACTTTGTTTTTGTAGATGTATTTAATTTTATGATGAAGATTATAAGGCATCCCATTTATTGCATGAATCCACAGTCTACCTAAAAGGAGGTTGTATGAAATATCATGAAGCATAACATGGATTGGTGTTTCTAATGTGGCCTTGCTGATTGTAATAGGAAAAGTGATCACAATAAGTGGTTGTTTTCCTACATCATTGAATCCCTTAATAGATAAAATATTTGTTTGAATTTTTTATTTATCAACAACAAGTTTAAAGGCTGGGCCATTATCAACAAGGGTTGATTTTATACCTACACTATTGTATTGAGCTATGATCATGAAATAATAATAATTTTTAAATGCACCTCCAAAGGAGGTAGATCACTTTGGTGGAAAACAATGTCAGCATTTAGTCCTCGAATCAAGGCTACTATGTCATTCAATTGCACACTAGGGGGGATCACAGCTTGCTAAAAAGCTACTTGAAGCATAGTATGATAATTAGTTGAATTATAAATTAGGTCACATAGGGATATATTTGTAAGATTATTCTTAATTTTTTCAACAAGGGCATACTCCTTTCAACTTTGTGAAGGAAAACAAGGGGGATTGGTAAGATAGGATTAGGTAAAGGGAGGGATGTTGAATTTTTTTTTCTTGGTTCTATATTGTTATTAGTGTTCTATGTATGATAAATGGTATTGTAACTCTCTTGTTTTGAAACATTGTTCCTAGGTAGTTTGAGGATAAGGACAAGTGTTTTTGAGCTTGTGGTTTTTGAAAAGGTGGATAAATGATAAGTTTAGGCTCAAGAGAGTATTCCAAGGGGTATCTCATGTGCATAACCTCAGAAGACTCATTGTTATTTTCATTATCTCTTAGTGAGGAGGATTCTAATGTTACTTCATCATATTCACCAAAGGAATTACTATTGTCAATGTTATCATTTTATTCCATTGTGGTATCTTCCCTAGGAGGAGAGTTTTTAGGACAACCAAAAACTAGATGTTTCTGATATTCAAAGGATGTTTCTTCTAATATTTATTCATCAAAATTATTGGTCTTATCAATAGTTGAATTTTCTTGTTCATCAATGTTATCATCTTGTTCAAGAATTTTTTCTCTAGGGAAATAGAGGAAATTAAGATTCCCATGGCTTTCATCGATTAGATCTTCTAATGTCAAAGTATCAATAGGTGAAGAGAAAATGTGATTGTCATGATCATTTATGGTTTCATTCCTTTGTTCCCTAATATTATAGGTAGGGTAAGGATCACAAAGAGGGTTGTCATAGATCATATATTTTTAATCATCCAACACCAACATATCTTCACTTACATTTACATCCTCTAGAATGTTATCACAAGAGGTGAAGATGTTGGGAGATGAATGGAGACTAGTTGAAGGTTCAATGGTTATGTGGTTGTCATGATTACCTATGGTTGTCTCTTTGTGTTAATTGATTTCTTTCCCACTAAGAGAGGTAAATGGAGAGAAACAACTAGTACTCTCAAAAATCTCATTGATTGGTTCTTCTAACACAAAAATATATTTTTTCCAATATGAGATATATTAGGAGAAGAACAAATATTATCATTAGGATTGTCCAAGGTTGTATTCTATTTCACTAAAAAACTCTCATAGGGATGGGATATTACTTTTTCTTAGCGTGCCAAGAAAGGTAGGGTACTAACATTGTTTGATCAAGAATGAAAATAAATTTTAACCATCTCATGTAATGCTTTAATAATGTAAATAATGCATATCCAAAGATGCAAAACATGTTTATCCAATGTATGAAAAACTGTAAGAGTGCAAACAATTTATATCCAAAAATGAAAATCACTTTAATCAAAATTAAGCAAAGTTTTATCAATGTAAACATTGTGTATGCAAAAGTGAAATGTAATTTTTTTTAGATCTAATGATGCTTGCAATTGAAATAATTTAAAAAATGAGAGACATATAAAATTGATGTTTTTGACCTAGGTGCATAAAATAGATGCTCCAAAAACTTTCTATACTTATAGTATATGTTACCAAGAGGATTAGGAAGCACAAAAAAATAGATTTCAACCCCGAAAATTGCAGCTTCAAACTCAATAGGGACTAAGCCATCAGCAAAGGCATCTTGGTCCTACTAAAGGAATTTTGAGGTCCCAAAAAGTGGAACATAAAGCAATCAAGATAATAGGTTTCTGAGCCGAAAAACTTCAAAGGGACTAAGATGCCAGTAAGGGCGTTTTAGTCCTAGTAAGGCTTTTTTTTAGCAAAACATGAAAATATGAGTTGTTTACAGTGTTTCCAAATTTCCTACCCAAGGACTTGATGTTTGGAAATAGAAAAATATGTCAATGAATGCAACAAAAAGTAGCTAATGACAAGCAATTGGATGCAAATTTGAATGTAATTTTTTTCAATTTTGAATGTAATAATTTTTTTTTTTATAAATGTAATTAAGATGATTAACAATGCACTTTTTCAGTTTTTCAATGATTTAATATGATGCACAAAAGAAAAATTGCAACCTGTATTCACTTTCACTAATGCAAATGTGAGAAACCCTATATGCACTTTCACTAATGCAATATGCAATGCAAGAATGAATGCAACCTAGATCTAGGACTTTAATGGACTACAAATCGGAAAATGAATTCTCTAAAAGGTTAGGTTCACTAAATTGAATCAAACAGAAAATAGAGTGAGAGAAGTGCCCACTTATTCTTTCTAGGTCATTCAATAAGGTCCTAGGAATCCTAATTGGATTGAATATCAACCTCAAGGGGGAGTCAATTATCAACAATGAAGACCTTGGAATGGATATTTTAGGCTTTGAGGGGTTCATCACTAAGAAAAATCTTGGAAAAGACAAGTAAGAATTCAACTCCCAAAACCTAGTGATGCAAGCCAAATAATGAGTGCAAAGGATGAAATTAAGCAACACCAAGTTAGGGTTTGTGTACCTAGGAAGTCTAGAAATGTAACAAGTGTAACATTAGAATAAATCTGTGATAAGATCTATAGCTAGAATGAACAATTATTAATCCTAATCTAAATCAAAACTAATCTAAAAATATAACAATAAAGAACGAATATGAAAACATGATAAAAACAAAACAAACTGAATTGATCTCACTGAATATGCATTCATTCCTTCAAATTATCTCCATTGCTCTTCTCCATTTTTCCTTTTTAGTATTCTTGCCCTTAGATTTCTATGTTTGAATGCAAGTACAGCTGTGTTGAATGTCTAATTAAAATATCGAAGAATGGTCTCTTCTCAAGAGTATGTGATTTCGGGAGAGGAGGAATAATGATTATGACAGGCTATTTTATAGATTTTGTGTTTTCAAACAATCGGCTCAGATTGAAAGAGAGATTGACAGATGAGATTGATGAATGTCATGCAATGTGAGTTTTGTCTCAGATAGAACGTGAGTTAGAACATGAGTCAAGAAAGACTAAAAATAGAACAAGATCTTAATCTTCAGTTAAGAATCTTTGAAAATAGAGGAAATAGACTTTGAATGTCAAAGACAAAGTCAGAACTCGAAGATGAGGAATTCAAATGCATAATTAAATTAATTAATTAAATAGAAGATATTTAATTAATAGATGCATACATGCATATAAGTTAGAACTAGTTAGTCGACTAGTTGTGATAGAGAGTCTTCCTGCAGAGATGATTAGCAGTTGAATTTAGAGATAACTCGAGAACTAAAACTAGATCTCATGTCAGAAGGTGAGTGAATGAATTAGATAACTGAATGATAGAGGAATGTGACATAAATAATTAAATATGAATTAAATGTTAATTTAATTCAACATTTAAAGATAGAAGATTTAATTAAATAAATAAAGATAATTTATTTAATTTGACTTTCGAAATGGGTGGAATTGAATAATTAAATAATAAATATTTAATTATAGTTGAAAAGGGAGTTAAATGAATAATTAAAGAAAGATATTTAATTATAGTTGACATATGATAAAAAGAGGGTTTAATTAAATAATACATTATTTAATTATGAAAGAGGATTTAATAAGTTAGTGACATAATTAAACAAATATATTTTATTTAATTAATCAAGTTAAATAAAGATTAATGACGAATTAATGAATTAATTAAAAATAAATATTTAATTAATAGAGGAAATATGTGTTAGAAAGGGTAATTAAATAATTGACATTATTTAATCATGACCATGGACTATAGAAAATTATGTCGATTATGTACTCGCAGGCCTAAACCAATTTTCGATATCTACAGTTCGCCCCTCTTTGATATAATGTTCATATGATGTTGTGTCAAAGAAAATATGCCCCAATCATGTCCCAACATGAAACAGGGTAAGGGTATGCCCCCTCGGGAAAATTGACATTTTTTGAAAAGTTAAAAAAAAAATAGGAAAAATTCCCGATAAGTCAAGATGACAGTTAGAAATGGTTTGGATTTGACGGAATTGCATTTGGAGTTGTTTCAGATGAATACAGGTCATTTGAAATTGAAAGGCTAAGCGGCCAATAGAGAAGGGCTGAAGAAATGCCATTTTTAACCCACCTATAAATAGGAATTAGGGCTAAAATGAATTCATTTGCACCCAAAGGAGATAGAAAAAGAGGAGTTTTTGCTTTGACTGACTGACGAAATGGCGCCTATTCCGTACACCAAGCATTGAGGATATCGAATCCAGACCTTCAGGAGGCCAGCCGACGTAGGACCATAGGTATGTACCCAAAAACAAACTTGTAAAAGTTTTTTTTGCATGCATTTTTAGGCATTGGAAAATTCATAAGCAAATGTGGTGCGTCGTAAACGACGCATATGCCGTCGTATTCGTCACATCTGACTACGAAACGATGCATTTGCAAAGATAGGCTAGGGCTAGTTTAGGCTGATTAGGGAATCATCACATGTGGAGCATTATGCACCGCATGTGTATTTGTGCAATGCATATGCATTAGGGATAGACGTAGGTGTATGTGTGAACCGCATATGCATTTGTGAGACACATATGTTGTAGATTGTAGACAGAGGAAAAATGCACCGCATGTGGTTTAGTGAATTGCTTGTGCAGTAGTTGGAAAGGGTGTGTGGAAAGTATGTAACACAAATGTGATGTGTACCGTATGTGAGGCTTTGTGCAATGCATTTGCAAAAATGGACCGCATCTATAAAAGTGAGATGCATTTGACTGGTAAAATTTTTGAAAAACAATTCCAAGGAAAATTTGAAAAATGTTGACACAATGGTTAAATTATAGATGGTGATAGATCCTATCTACACATGGGAGTCATGACCAAACACATTTGACCTGAGAGATAGGTTGAGCTCCACAGAGATTTGGCTTCTACATTTTTAGAGGTGTGTAGTTAGAGCAGAGGTCATAGTCAGAGTAAGAGGACACAGAGCATTGAGGGGGTGATATGACCATCGAGGCCAGGTCCATATGATAGGCCTTCCACTTCACAGAGGCCACCTTCGAGTCTCTTCCCACCACCATCACCATGTGACAATAGGGGTAGCGGAACACGATGAAAGGGCTTCAGATACATGTAGACATTTGTATTTTTTATCAGAGAGCCTGCGAGCTCATGTTTTATTTATGGTTACATTTGGACATTGTACTATGACACTATTTTTTGAGTGATATAAATATGATTTTGGCAGCTTCTACATGATATGCAGTTCTATGTTATGGATGATGCTTTATTTCTACATGGCTATGTTTCATAAATGATGTATGTACATGTATTATGGATGAATGTTTCTATATGTTTATGAGTTATGCATTGAATAATGATGTTATGGATTCCTTATTTTACTTATGATAATGGATGCAATGTTCTACATGATGCTTATATGTGATGGTAATATGTATATGCAATGTTTACATTATGTATGTTATGATCATGCAATGCCTATTATGTCATGATGTGAAATGCAATGAAAATGAATGGTACTATATATATATTGAAAATTCAATGTAACTATATGAAATGTGTATTGAATGGATGCAAATGAAAATGACCTAATGTGTTTTTTTATTTTTATTGTGTCACAAGACTTTATCTTAATATCAAAGAAGAGAAATGTTAGGATGATAATGAATTTAGAATGTTAGTAAGAAATAATTAATATCATGATGTGAAATGTAATGTAATGATGGTTAATCGATTGAGAAAAAGATATAACCTTCGATATATTGCCAAATACGCTATACTTGCTTTGTTATCATCATTGGGCAGGACATGACACAGATGGACAATACACACTATGATATGAGATAGACCATATTGTACAAAGTTATCCACCTATAAAAAATAGATAGTTGTAGACAAGGAGTGTCTTAACTCAGACTAAGGACATGATGCCCCAGTCGTTTGGTCAAGACAAACCATAGACATTAGACAAATAAAAGATGGGTCATGAGACATCATTGCTCCTCTAAATAATTGATAGGACATCCTTGAGGAAACTAGTAACATGACTCAAAAACCAATGTTAAAAAGATAGTGACAAAGAGCACCCAAAAAAAAAGAGTCTTGAGACATCGTTGCTTCTCTAAATCCTTCAAGGGACATCCTTGAGAAAGCTAGTAACAGGATCTTGCACAAATCGATAAAAAGATAAGACAAAATAAGATATAAAGTCATAAAGCAAAATAAATGTATTCACCAAAACTTGATCTTGTCGGATTGTTTGATGTTGATGTTTGACATAGCATAATGTGAGAGAATGACACATACTACATAAGATGTTGAGCCTTGTTTTGACTCGGTGACTTCTATATAAGGCATGACAAAGCTTGGTTTTAGTAAGACACATGCTGTATAAGACATTGGAGGTGACAAGCCACATGAGACTATGACAATTTGATGATGTCTATTGACAAGAAAGACATCTTTTTTAAGACATAGGTTGATTTCTTTGACAATGTGTTTGATATTGACTTGATGACTATTTGAGATATCTTGCCTTGTTGTTGCCTGACTTGCTTTGATTCCTTGACCGATAAAAGTGTGTGCGTGTAGATAGTGTATGACATGAAATGATACCCTAAAGTATGATATGCAACTTGTGTGATAGTGATTGCGAATGAACCCTATTGGACTGACCTAGTGTGGTCTTGAAAGCTCATCAATTGATTAGATTTGCCTATGTTGTACACGCAGAGACCTCGTAGTTTGAAACAACCAATGACTTTGAATGTACAAAACATTGTGATTTTATTGGTGTGATACATGACAAACCTAGACTGACATACCTAATGCCTCAGGGGCACATCGATTGATGGCCTTTCCTATGTCCCAGTTGTAGAGGCAACGTAGTTCGACTATGTCTATGACTGACCTAGCATGACCGACTTGACATGATTGACTAGACATGACTGACTTGACATGATTGACTAGACATGATTGACTTGACACTATTTTTGTGATTTTCTAACACTTTTTTTTTATTTTTTTGGATTTTTGGAGTTTTCTAATGTTTTAGGGGTTTTTTCAGGATATTTTCAATGGTGTGACGCTATGTACAAAGTGTTAGGGCATAGAATAAGGATTTTCCCCCAATCGGGAATAGGATTTGGAAGATGGACTGGGTAATATGACGGAATGGACTTTGATGTCAATCATTCCAAATGATGGATAGGACAACCATTTATTATGAGTGATGGTGAAAAAGTCTAATTAGAATGATGGTAGATAGAAGAGTGAGCTTGACTACACATGGCACCTGTTTGCCAGGTTTTCACCATGGTACTTATCCATAGTGCCACCGAAGTGGTTTTCACTAGTGGACGGATTTATTTCTCTTTACTCTTTTTTTTTTTTCTCAATTTTTTTCATGTTACCAAGACACCTGTTTGCTAGGTTGTCATCAAGGTAACCATTTTTTTGTTTTTTCATTATTTTGTATTTTTCCAAATTAAGGCATAGATTCTCAAAGACTTAACCATAGAACCTCTTTAGATGTAGACTGTTGATAGGGGATAAAAGTGGTTGATAATGTATGGCCCCAACTAGTTAGGTTCAAACTTTCCTGGTTTCTCGTGTTCAACTTGGTTCTTAGGATTCTCCATTAATACCAGGTCACCAATGTCAAAGTGTCTATTGAGAACCTTCCTGTTGTAACTACGACAAAGATGGTTTTGATATGCTTGCAAATGATCTAATGCTTTCTGTGTTCATTCATCCAGTAATTCTAGCTCTTGTAACCTAGAGACACGGTATTCTTCATCGACTATATGACCCTTCAAGGATACCCATAGAGAAGGTATTTCAACCTCAATAGGTAAGATAGCTTCAGACCCAAATATGAGGGAATATGGAGTGGCACCAGTGGGAGTATGGATGCTTGTGTGATAAGCCCATAAGGTAGGATTAAGCTGTAGGTGCCAGTCACGACCAGCATCATTAATAATCCTCTTAAGGATTCTAACAATAGTTTTATTAGATGCCTCAGGTTGGCCATTACCTTGTGGGTAATATGGGGTGGAGAAATGGTGTTTGATGTGCAATTCTTCACATAAATGGTGTACTTCTTGGTTCTTGAATGGGCAGCCATCATCTTTGATTATGGATTGAGGTACACCATACCGAAAAATGATATAGTTTAGGATAAACTTAGATACTTGTGTGCTAGTTATGTATGTCATGGGGATGGCTTCGATCCATTTGGTGAAGTAGTTGGTTGTGGTGATGATGAATTTGTGGCCATTGGATGATGAAGGGTGTATCTTACCTATGAGGTCAAGTCCCCATTGGGTGAAGGGCCATGGTGAAGTAATTGGATGAAGCTCTTGCACTGGCACTCTTATCAAGTCTTTGTGTATTTGACATTGTCTACATTTCTTTACAAAGACATATGAGTCTTTCTCCATTGTAGGCCAATAGTAACCTAGTCTCATAATCTTATGGGCTAGAGTGGGACCACTCAAATGAGATCCACATACACCCTTGTGTACTGCTCACAAAGTTGTTTGTGCTTCCTCAGCATCAAGACATCTCATTAGGGTGTTATCTAAGGTACGTCTATATAGGCTTTCTCCAATGATGGTGTACTTAGCTGACTTTTGGATGAAGGTTCAATGTTGGTTATTGGACAAGCCTTGAGGTAGGGTTTGGTCAGTGAGGTAATCAAATATGTCTTTATACCAAGGAGATGTAGGACCAATAATGGTACACACTAGCACAGTATCAAGGACATCATAAGTGGGGATCAAAAGTTGTTCAACCAGAAACTCGAACTTAGGCACATTACTTGGAATATCCAACAAGGAACCCATGGTTGCCATTGCATTCGCAGCTCTATTTTGGATACGTGGTATTTGTTGAAAACTTATGTCATTGAAATATTGTTTGAAACTGTCAGCCATCCTCTTGTAAGGTGCAAGCTTCTCATCCTTAGTCTCATAATCATCATTCACCTATCAGATTACCAGTTGAGAGTCGCCAAAGACATGTAGGCTCTTAATGTTACATTGAACTGCCATTTTTAAACCTGTCACTAAGGCTTCATATTCTGCTATATTGTTGGTGCGAGGGAATGCAATCCTAAATGATTTAGTAATGGTATCACCTTGAGGTGTGAAAAATAATATACTAGCCCCTGAACCATGATTTATATGTGATCAATCAAAGTACAGTTTCCATTCGGTTTTAACATCAATGTTGAAAAGAAATTCATCTAGAAAATTTGCCACTAATGGATGGTCCGCCTTTATAGGTGCATCGGCTAGTTGATCTGCAATGACCTATCCTTTTATTGCCTTCCTTTTGACATACTGAATGTCATACTCACTAAGTATCATAACCTATTTAGCCAATCAACCTAATAAAGTTGCCTTACTTAGGAGGTATTTAAGTGGATCAATTTTTGCAATCAATATGGTTTGTCAATTGACCATATAGTGCCAAATTTTTTTGGTAGCAAAGACTACCACAAGACAGGAACGTTCTATGTTGTTGTAATTCAATTCATAGCCCACTAAGGTTTGATTGATATGATAGACCGCTCTCTCATGACCTTGATCATCATGTTGTGTGAGAAGAGCCCCTAATGCTGACTGAGTTGTTGAGATGTAAAGTATCAATGGATTTCCCTCTATAGGTGGCATTAGGACTCGTGGAGTAAACAAATAGTCCTTGATTTGTTGGAAGCCCTCCTGACATTTAGGTGTCCACACAAATGGCATTCCTTTCTTGAGTAGATGCTAAAATAGATGTATTTTATCTGCCAATTGTACTATGAAACACCTAATGGACTGTAATCTCCCCTGTAGGGTTCTGAGTTGACCAATGCTGGCTGGAGGAGGCATTTCTATGATAGCTCTTACCTTCTCTGGATCTACTTCAATGCCTCTGTGAGAGATGATATACCCTAACAACTTCCTTGATTTCACTCCAAAGACACACTTCTTTGGATTTAGCCTGAAATTGTAATTTTCTAGCCTCTGGAATATCTTGTTTAACACTTTCAAATGATCTTCCCTTGTTTCTGACTTGGGTATTATATCATCTACATAATCTTCCATGAATGTATGTAGAAAATCATGAAAAATCATAGTCATTGCTCATTGGTAAGTGGCTCCTACATTCTTAAGGCCAAACGACATAACATTCCAACAATATGTGCCCCATGGACATGTGAAAGTTGTCTTATGTTGATCTTCAGGTGCTATCTTTATCTGGTTATATCCAAAGAAACCATCCATAAGGAATAGCATCTCATAGCTTGCAGTAAGGTCTACTATCATGTCGATATTTGGAAAAGGGAAGTCATCTTTAGGACATGCCTTGTTGATGTCTCTAAAGTCAGTGCAAATATGAATGCCCCCAGCTAGCTTAGTCACTATTACAAGATTTGATATCCAATCTACATAGTATATTGTCCTTATGAATCCTACATCCAAAAGTTTCTTAAGTTCTACCTTGACCAATAGAGCAATTTGCGGATGCATCTTCCTAAACTTCTGTTTGATTGGTTTGATACCTAGTTGTAGTGGTAAATGATGCAATATTAGATCTGGATCTAGCCTAGACATGTCAGCATACGACCATGGGAAGTTTACTTGTCTCTTTTTGAAGAAGTCCTTGAATTCATGTTGTTATGTTTCTGTTAAAGAAGCTGCAAAATAAACTATCCAAGGATTCTCTTTTGTACCTATGTTGACTACCACAACCTCTTCTACTAGCATGGGAAACTTTTCTTGTGCAATAGGGAGAATATTTAAACCTCTATCCTCAAGTGCCTCAAAGAGGTTTTCGCCCTTGGATATGTCCTTTATTTTGACTTTTTCTTCGTCCAAAGGCACCTTTCGGTTTTCACCTAGGGACTCATCATTTTTATTTTTATTTTCATTTTTGTGACTAGAGGTGTAAATAGACTCCCTGAAATATGCTTTATCATCCAAGTCTATGGTAAAACCTGCCTTATGATCCCCTCTAGGTATGCCTTCTCTAAGTCCCATGAACTCAACAATTGCTTTGTCATTCATGAATGTATCTATGATAAGTGTACCTTGTTGATCCCATTCAATAAGTTTGGGATATACAAGGGACATGTCATCATCAGAGTTTGTAAGGGTAGCTACTGACAAGGTGAATATGGAATGGTTGACATGGTCACAGAAGTTTTGGACTAACTCCTTCTTTTTCTTCCTCCTAGGGGTAGGTATATTTTGTTTTGGGACAATGGTGAGGGTAGATTCATTAGAAGATGGCATGCCAGGTGCCCAAGATGCATGTTTGAGGGTTTCCCAATAATATTTCTCTTGCCATTCTGCTTTGGACAAGTGTTTCTTAAGATGAGGACTAGACTGTTTCGGTACAGGTTTCACATTGAGGTCCAACTCTCCAAATAAGGCATCTATGTTAATGGAACTAGTAGATGAGAGAGACTCCCAATCACCATCGCTTGAGTAAGGGGATTCATCATAGAATGGAGGTTTATCGTAAACTGGAGGTGTATCAGAAACTAGGGGTTTGTCGTAAACAGGGAGTTTGTCGCAAACTAGTGGAAGTGGTTCATAAGATGTCTCAATTTCTGGGTAATCATTCACTTCCTCTAGAAATGATGATGAAGTACCAGGAAACCCAATTGTAAGCGGTTGACACCCTAGCCCTAGATATTTCAGTCGTGGCTAGACAGTAATCAGTTATGTCCTTCCATTTTGATATAGTCCTAACCCACTATGCCCGTCATAGCCTTCCTTTTGCATTATCTTAAATCCTTTTCCATATTGGTCCTTGGCTATTTGAATAGACGGGGATGGGTATTCATGTTCTTCTCGATACAACTAGGAATCAGCTTGATTCACAATTTCTTCACTTAACTCTCCCCATTTGGTCAATTTCGTTGTAGGGGGAACATGAAATGTGACCATTGACTATCTTCTATCTGCCATGGGTAGGCCATATGCCTTAGATGGAATTAGTTCAGTAACATAGTAGGATGCCTTTATATTATATTCACCACAACCCTTGTCTTGGATCTCAAGTTTTGGAGTGGATGATGGTGGTTTGAATGAAATGAACTTAGTGAGGTGTGATGGGTCAACGTATTAGGATAGAGTGGATGATCAGACCTCTTGATTAATAGGCACTTGTCATTGTGGAAGATCCCTTACGCTTGTACAATACTGGAAGGGATCTGGATCACCATCAATGGTGATCTATGTGCCATTATAGGGGAACTTGAGACATTGGTGGTATGTTGAAGGTACAACTTTCATCGCGTGTATCCAAGGTCTACCTAACAACAAGTTGTACGAAAGGGTGAGATCCAAGACTTGGAAGCTGGTGTTCATGATTGTTGGCCCAATTCGAATAGGAAGTGTGACAACTCCTTTGGATGATCTATCCTCATCATCGTAATCCTTGATGACTATACTCTTAGAGGTATCTACACAATCTTCCGAGAATCCTAATGCCTTAACCAGCTTAAGGGTATACAAGTTCAAACCTGCTCCTCCATCTACCAAGACTTGGCGGACTTTGTTTTGATGGACTAAGACTTCAAGATGTAAGGGGTCATTATGATCTGACTTTTCTATTGAGTAATCCTATTGAGAAAATGTGGCATGATGCGAGTTGGTCAAATATCCCACCATCTCTTCGAAATGATTGACATCTAAATCTATAGGAACAGTTGTGTTCTATAGAGCTTTGTCAAGAATTGATCGATGTTGAGGTGATAAGGTCAATAATTCCAAGATAGATATTTGTGCTGGGGTTTTACTCAATTGATCGACAAGATTGTACTTGAACTTGGAATTTTGCATAGATGGCTCAGAAGAAGGACCAGGAATAGTAATTTTAGTTCTTCATGTTTTTACATTACATTTTGGATGCTTCTTGATGGTGAAAGTATTGACATTCTTGTTTGTGGCTCAGATGTGGTTTATGATCATTCCTTTACCATAGTCATACTTGGTATTGTTATAGTTGGCTGATGTATTATTCTGGGGTCGTGAACTAGAGGATTTTCCTTTTGTGTGCTCATGTAAGGGGTCCGTGAAGACCTTATGATCACTATTCTTAGTGTTTTTCTGCCCACCAATCTCTATGGTTCTATTTTCAACAAAGTCTTGGATGATGTTCTTTAATTGATGACATTGTTGGAGGTTGTGCCCTTTCGTTCGATGATAGTCACAGAAAGCATTATAGACCCACCATGAAGGTTTGAACTATCTAGGATCATACTCTCTTGGTTCTAAAGGTTTGACAAGATTATGTTTGACCAGTTATTTGAAGACCACCTCGATTGGTTGCCCTAAAGGTGTAAATTCATGTGTTGGAAATCTCCTTTGTTGTGGTCTTTGTTGTGAGTTCTGGACATAGTTAGCCATTTGATGAGGACTGTTCATCATGTCTGCTTGTTAATTGTATCCTCTAAGTGTGATGACCGGTCTAGTATGTATGTGTTTAGCATCAACTATATTATCATTCGTGACATTCTTGTGCCTAGAACAGAACTTGTTTCCATCATTCGACACATTTTCATGTTGGACAATCGGGGTCTTACCTGGTACTTTGATTTCACCTTTGTCAATAAGGCCCTTTTCAAGGATGATCCCCTTTTGTACCAAGTCAATGAATGAAGTGAAACAGTGTACCTGTAAGTCACCTCTCAGTTTGGGGTTGATGTTTTCGAGGAAGATAGTGACCTTTTGTTTTTTAGGTATTTCGACAGGATAGCGGCTAGCTAGATTTCTCCATCTCTAGAAGAAAGTGATGAACATCTTGCCATCTTCTTGTGTCCTGTGGCACAAGGTTGCTAAGGTTATTTCATTGTGTATGTTAAAGGCAAAATGTTCGACAAAATTTTCAGCCAATTCCACCCAGGATTGTATACCGTATGGAAATTTGGAAAACCATTCCAATGCTATCCCTATGAGGGTTCATGGAAATAGGTGCATCAAGTAAGTGGGGTAATACGATATGTCCATGCATGTTGTTGAGAATTATCCAATATGTTCTAGAGGATTCTTCCTCCCATTATACTTAGGAAAATTTGGTATAATATATCCATGGGGGAAAGGTGTTATATAGAGTGCTTTGTCGAATGGGCATGGACATAGGTCTTGTGCTGATATAGTTCGTTTGCCTGACATAGACATGTTGTCCATATTTTGTTGTAGAGTTTGCATTTGGTTTTGAAGGATGTCGACTTGTGTCGAGGACATGGTGTTTGTGTTATTTGGATCAATGTAGATGTTCTGATACACCATGTTTTGTGATGGGTTATGATTGGGCGAGGGGATATATCCTGCCAAACTATTCTGATTCAGGATAGGGATATTCCCTGTCTTAATGGTTTGATTTGGTATAGGAATGCTTCATGTCTGAATTGTCTAATTTGGAATAGGAATGCTTCCTGTCTGGATTGTCTGACTTGGTATAGGTATATTTCCACCCACTTTGGTTCTCTTGCCAATCGTGTTGGTGCCAAAGGGGTTGGAGGAAGTTGCTCCCACAGTGAATTATAAACCTTGTGTTATGTTAAAATGAGTTGTGTTTATAGTTGATGATGTTTGTTTTGGTATACCTATTGGTATCACTACAGTTAGTTGGGGAATAGACACAGTTGATGTCGTAGTTTGTGTTGGTTGAGTTGACTATGTTGTCAAAGAATGGACATCAAATCCTCGGGGTAGTGTGGCACCTTCTACTAGAAATTTTTCTAAGTAGCATTGTTGATTGTTTAGAAAACACTCATCCATGAAGGATGCAAACTTAGGATCCTAAACTGTTGCATCTCTGTCTTCTATGTAAATCTGCCCATGTGTGTCTCTAGTGACATGTTTTTCAAGTAAAGGCTTGTGTGGACATTTGCTTCCTGATGGTTGGTTTCCGAATGGATTGATGAATTCGTTAGGGTCTATCATTTCTTTGTGTTTATTTTTGGACCTTGTTTCGACCATGAATTTTTTTTCTCAAAATGGGTAATGCAAACTATGTCTAAAACTGATATGACCTATGTCTATGTTTTTGGATTTTTTTGACAATAAGGATGTCGCTGAAGATCTAAAATGACATATGATAGGAAGGAAAATATGCAAAATTCTAAGTGGACTAAGGACGATAAATGAGTCTAAGACGAGTATAACCTACCACCTAATGGAATAATTGCATGCAAAAAATTTTTTTGACCAAGGAACCTAATCATATGACAAGGATAGTATGACAAGGTGAATTTTTTGAACTAGACTATTGAGTTGAAAAGATTCACTAAATGGGACCAATGTGACTAGGTTCAATGACTGTGACAAATTGGAACATGAACGTATCCAAAAATGAGGAAAGTTATCTATTCTGTGAGATGCAATTTCCCTAGGGAGTACCTATATGCATGCAACTTAGGATGACTATGACTAAGACGTTTATTGTGACTAAGATGCATATGACACCTATTGATGGTAACTAGGATGTATATGACCCCTAATGATGCAAGGATTTTGAGAAAAATTAACCAATTTCTAGTCCAAGGTTGATCCTAAAAACCTAAAGCAAATAGTGACAATGATGATTCAGACTCAGCTCGCGGTTGTTTTTAAAAAAAATTTGTTGATAGGCGAATGCGGTTCACCTAAAGGTTGCATTTTTTCTCTGACAGATGTAGTTTTTGAACTGATAGATGTGACTTAATAGGACACATGCGGTTTTTGAATTGACAAATGCGGTTTGCATGCACACATGTGACTCAGAATGTAACAGTTGCGACTCATTATATGTAGACTATGAAAAATGACCTTTTTTGATAGATAAATGTAGTGTTTCCTCTAACAGATGTGACTCACTATGACACATGCAGCGATTAAACTGACAAATGTGACTCTATTTTCTGACAGTTGAATTTTTCCCAAAATTTGTTGACTCACTTTGTTTGTTTGATCAAGATTTTGAAGAATACAACAAAGAGAAAACATAGCAATCAATATATTTTCAATTTTTGTGATAAAAAGACCATTTAAGACTCAAAAAAAATTACAACCTAGGCTTTTAGGACAATACTTGTTGAGTTCTTACTTGGATTTCTCTAGCTACGCATATTTATGGTGAATGACTAGTAGCTTGACCTCACTAGCTCCCCTCCATGACACTCACTTATATGGGGAAGCCAAGCTACTCTATCCATGAAACTCCCATGGCATACACTTCATTTTCACACATAAACCATAAGAATGTAAGATGGCTTCACAGGGCAGACCCTACTACACCAACAAGTAGGTAGGATTTTGGTAATTCTACAACAAGGTGTTTAATAAGGGAATTCTGTTCGTGGGACACTATCCAATGTCAGTGAGAGTCCATTTCTTTCCATCTCATCGGAATAGTGTGCCTAATTCTTGGGCTTTCCCCAAGAATCCACTTTTATATACCGGTTGGAAGTCACTTGGCTTTAGCGTGCTACCGGTCTAAATTGTCTTGGGGTGAGTACTTTTTCCCACCAAGACAGGTCCAAGTTCTAGAGTCTACAACTATTTCTCTTACACCCAGGATGGCATGACTGTGTAAGGGAAGAGGATACTTTAGTGTACTAAATCGTAAGGGTTACAAAAATATGCAAAGCACCAGACAAAGAAGACAGTGGTTCTTTTTATTCCAAATGACAATTTTCTATCTATCAAACAGAAAATTAATTTTAATCCCATATGACAATTATCTATCTACCAAACAAAAGCTTGCTTAAATAAATAAATTAACACAAAGGCATTAGGTCCTGCATGCGAATATATCAGTAGTTCATGGTCTTCAGCTTTTTTCCTACAGAAAATTGTCTTAGGTTTTTAAATGTCTTCAAAGCTTCGTCCTACGAACACTATGTTATTCCCCCTTAACACAATTGAAATCAACCATTAGCAAAAACCAAAACAACCTCAAAAGTGAAAATGAAAATATGGATGCACGAAAAATCGATGAAAAATAAAAATAAATGTTTTACCAGGTAGATGTGGCTTTTGGAGCCACAAATGCAGTTCGACTGTTGACAGCCGAATGCGGCTTGCGAAATTGTTGACAGGTAGATGCAGTTCATGAATTCATAGATGCGGTTCGTAATGATGGATGCATCACTATTTTTAATAGATGCGGCTCATGAATACAAATGTGTCATTTCCCTTAACAAATGTGGTGCACTATACGGAAAATCTACAAAAACTAGAAAACAACAAACGAAAAAATGGAACAATGAAAAAAAAATATGTAGATTTTGAAGCATGCTCATGTCGGGTTCACCAAATGTAACCTTAGAATAAATCTGTGATAAGATCTGTAGCTAGAATGAACAATTGTTAATCCTAATCTAAATCAAAACTAATCTAAAAATTTAACAATAAAGAACGAATATGAAAACATGATAAAAACTAAACAAACTGAATTGATCTCACCGAATATGCATTCATTCCTTCGAATTATCTTCATTTCTCTTCTCCATTTTTCCTTTTTAGTATTCTTGCCCTTAAGATTTCTATGTTTGAATGCAAGTATAGCTGTGTTGAATCTCTAAGCAAAATATCAAAGAATGGGCTCTTGTCAAAAGTATGTGATTTCGGGAGAGGAGGAATAATGATTAATGTAGGCCATTTTATAGATTTTTTGTTTTCAAATGATAAACTCAGATTGAAAGAGAGATCAATGGATGAGATTGATGAATGCCATGCGATGTGAGTTCTGTCTTAGATAGAACATGAGTTAGAACATGAGTCAAAAAAGACTAAAAATAGAACAAGATCTTAATCTTCAGTTAAGAATCTTTGAAAATAGAGGAAATAGACTTTGAATGTCAAAGAAAAAGTTAGAACTCGAAGATGAGGAATTTGAATGCATTATTAAATTAATTAATTAAATAAAATATATTTAATTAATAGATGCATACATGCATATAAGTTAGAACTAGTTAATTGACTTGTTGTGACAAAGAGTCTTCTTGTAGAGATGATCAACAGTTGAATTCGGAGATAACTCAAGAACTAAAAATAGATCTCAAGTTAGAAGGTGAGCGAATGACTTAGATAATTGAATGATAGAGGAAAGTGACATAAATAATTAAATATGAATTAAATGTTAATTTAATTCAAAATTTAAAGATAGAAGATCTAATTAAATAAATAAAGATAATTTATTTAATTTGACTTTCGAAAAGGGTGGAATTGAATAATTAAATAATAAATATTTAATTATAGTTGAAAAGGGAGTTAAATGAATAATTAAATAAAGATATTTAATTATAGTTGACATATGATAAAAAAAAAGTTTAATTAAATAATACTTTATTTAATTATGAAAGAGGATTTAATAAGTTAGCGACATAATTAAACAAATAAAATTTATTTAATTAATCAAGTTAAATAAAGATTAATGACGAATTAATGAATTAATTAAAAAGAGATATTTAATTAATAGAGGAAATGTGTGTTAGAGAGGGTAATTAAATAATTGACATTATTTAATCATGACCATGGACTATAGAAAATTATGTCGATTATGTACTCGCAGGCCTAAACCAATTTTTTTGGTATCTACAACAAGGATTTTAGAAATGCAAAAAAGTTAAAATTCTCTACAGAGGACTAATATGCCCTTACTATTGTCTTAGTCCCACTAATTTTTTCAAGGAAAATGCACAATCTTTGGATGCTGAAATTGAATATGAAAGAAATTCTAAAAAATAAATTTGGGAGGACTAATATTCCCTAGTTGGCAGCTTAGTTCCATTATAAATCTCTAAAATCTCTTAATGTGGTCCTGAGGTCTAATTTATACAATTCATTCTTCTCATATCTTAGGTTTTGAATCTTTCGAATATGGCCTGTAGGTGAGTTTCCATGAAAATGACAACTTTGTGATGCAACTTTACAACTTTCAAAATTTTCACTTCAAATGATCTTCAAGTCTTCAACCTAAATCTCTAATCAGAAACATGCAAAAGAGGAACAACTTTTTTATTGTTAGTAAATGGGAGTTTTCCTTGGTCAAACCACCTGTTGGTAATTAAACACTGAAATGAAATGAAATGGAGGGAAATGATGAATGAATAACATGCAATGTTACAACTCACCAAACCCTTGGTATGAAATTTGAAAAAAAAATTGAGGTGGCTAGCTTGGATGTATACCTTGAATACAATGAATACATGATAGATCTTGAATTGAATTGCTTGCTTGAATCAAAACCCTACATCACAAATGTTAGTTGAAAAAAACACATGATGCAAGAATATCCTTGATATGATGCTTGAATCTTGATGGTGGCTCCAAATTCTTGATTAATTTCTCTTTAATGCTCTTGTGAACTCCAATTATTCTATTAGGATTCTCTCACAAAATACTTGATTGAAAATCAATGAAGGAACCTTCTATTTATCTTTATCCATGCTTAATATCCCAAAACTACACCACAACAAGTTGACATATGAAATCATTGACTAAAGGAGGCTAAATCCCACCAAAATTTGAAATTAAATCTTGAAACTAATCCAAGGGGGACTAAGATTCCCTAGGTGGCATCTTAGTCCCAAGGCTAAAAAATGAGGGCATACACTCCAAAAAGTGGCCCTTTTAAGATGTTTTTGAAAAGAGTGTCCCAAGAAATTTAGGGGACAAAGATGCCCTAGGTGGCATCTTAGTCCTGACCCAAAAATTAGGGACACTCAAACATAATCATTAAAATATCATTTATCCATTGATGTTTACGGAAATTAACCAAAACAAGATATAGTTTATCAGGCTTGTGGATGCAAAATAGGACCAATTAAGACATAAATAGGTATAAATAAATAATGTGGGCCCAAAGAAGTGTGAAATTCAAGGGTATCAATTTTACTACACTAAAACTACCAAGCCATAATGTGAGCACATTTCATTATAACACACTTGCATTTTCTCTTTTACAAGACCAAAAATTTTAGTGGCCACTTTTTGGTCCCCCATCTTTTTTGCATCCACCTTAATATTCTTATATATCTAGGATAAACATTTCATGGCTACATGATGAATTCATTCTTCAAGTGACATAAATTATAGTAATATAACATTGTAAATTGTCAACCTTGATGATTTCACACTAGATTTTGCTCCCTCCTATATTCTTGGACCTAAATGTACATCTAATGTCCTAAATTATGCATTTTGTGGATCATTCCAAGTTTTTCAAGAAATTACATGCACAAAACCAAGGTAAACATTTAATATTTTTCTCCGAACACTTTATACTCCATAATATAATGTTGGGACAAAGGAAACCTAGTTGATGCTTTCCCCTTATTTTGGCTCCAATTTTTAATATGTTGGAGTTGGCATTTTTTTATTTGAATTTAAAATTTCAAATGTCAGATTTTAGGATATAATTTTTAATAAATTAGATTAATTGCATATAAATACCTAGTAATTTAATCATTTTAAATCTAAGAAGCAATATTGGATCATAATTTTTATTCAAGATAAGTACAAAGCGAAATTATCACAACATTTCATCATAGAAAAATACATGTCAAGTTTTATGTGAGCTTGTTCATGTTTATACATAGATTTTGTTTGTACTAAAACTTGTTGGTATTCAAAGCAAATCAAGAAAAATTGTAATCAAGCCTTTAGGATATGTGGATGACTTTTATCCTTCAAGGAGTTTAGATATGAGTGGTGTGTTGCATCCATTTATTGACTAATACTCTAACCCTCAAGAGGATAACATCTCTTTCATTAAATTTTGCATTATGGAGGTGAAAAAAACATGTGGTTTGATTGAGGGAAGCCCCTATATGGTTCAACTCTTCCTCTCTTCTTGAAACTATAGGTTATATATTTGGAGAAAATTGGATGAATATTGAAGACCATTTATTCATTGTTGTTTTCAAATCTTACAACTTAACAAGATACAAAAAATTAGTTATCTCAAAATTGATAAAGATCCGGCAATGAGATCCATAAGGAAGAATCCCTTGATCAAACACCCAAGGATTGTGAAGATATAATGAAAATTCAATCATCTATAAATAGAAACCGATCAACTCAAGCTAGAATTCAAATCATAGGTGCATATAACTCTACTTAGTATGTCTCTAGTAATTATTATTTTTATCATTTCCTATATTTTTTTTTACATCAGAATAATGCATTCTCATTGTTACCTATTCATATCATTAAATTTATTCAATATTACATGTCAAACCCCAAAATAATTTTGGGTCAAGGGTAGATTGAATAGCCTTTCAGGCTATCAAACATTCTTAAACCCTTGTCACCCTAAATTCAAATAAGATAAGTGTGTCAAAACCTTGTGAAATCCTAAGTTCATTCCTAGGGTTTCATTTTCCAACATTTCAAGTACTATTACATTAATATTCAAGATTAAATTATTAAAACTATAGAAATAATCATACACCATATGAAAATAAAATTACCATTTGAGAGTTCCTCTAGTAACTCTATTATTCTAAAATATTGACTCTAAGATGTCATAAGTCTATAAAAATATCTCTTGCAAAACTTATATTCATAATCACACTCCACCTAAAAATCTGTGATCCTTGGGTGGTGTGCATATGCTAGCCTCATTATGTTCTAAAAAATATTCTATCAAATTCTGAAATTCTCTCACAATAGTGAAAAAACAAAAAGTGTCTTTAGTTATATATTCTTAGCATTGGCCAAGGCTCAACAAGTGTCATAGTGAGTTACGAGGAGAATTCATTACTTCTTATTCTTCTTAGAAATATCATTTTCAATTTCAACAAATTTCTAGATTGGTTCAAATAGTACCATTCTATAATTGGCATACCTCAACAATCTATATGGGGCATGAAGCTACCCACCAAGCTAGATGTATGAAATGGTATCAAAATAGATGAACCCATTTCTACAAATGGTTATGGATGAAACTGTCTATTAATTTATGTTAGATGAAATATATTTTTATCATTATTATCATAAATATAAATTAGCATCATTTATGCTTCCTAAAATTCTTTGATCATTCCTTACTATTCACATGAATCCTTGACTTCTTGAACCATGTCATATTGATTATGTTCATTCATTTATTAGGGTTTTCTTTAAAGAACTTCATAGAGAATTCTATTATTCTAATATATTTTTCATAGGTGGGAACTTATAACATCTCTTGGGCTATGTTTTCTACTATGATTTGAAGAAATGAATGGTTTAAATAGTTTATAATCCCACTCTTTCTATGGTTATAGAAAAATTAACAAGTTCTTACTATGTCCAAGGATTGAATGGATATAGGAAATGCAAATAATTTCATGAAACCATTACAAATAATATATCTTACTCATGGAGCTTTTATCTCCCATTGATTTAATCCCCTTAAGGAATTATTATAGGCTCATATGCCCTAGGATTATCTATAAGTTTTTTACTTATTTTGAGATGATACTAGGTTGGGGAAAAATCCATTTGAATTCATAACTATTATTTTAAATAGATGTTTTGAAGTGATCTAAAAAATTAGTTTGAAACTATAGGGGAAAAATATTAAAATTATAGCTCAATAAGTTTTTGTGGTCATGATGGAGGTGTACATTTGCTTAGAAATTCTAAAATACTATGATTTCAGATTACTATCAAGTTTTGAATTTTTGAGCTAGAAGTGAGTTTCTATTAAATTCATAATAAATTCTAAAATATTTAAATGAATAAACTGGATTGATTTTAGGTTTTTGATGTAGTTTAGCATGAGGTTTCAATTTTCTCCATACCTCTAAAATTATAAGCGATAGAATCATGTAAGGTTTCAATGATGGTGTGTACTAGTGTAGGCATACAAAGTGAAATTGATATATAAAACCTTGAGGCTATATATTTGAAGGAATACTTTTGGAGTGGGAAAGAAATCTAATATCACACATGTAAGACTACAAAAAAAGTTTGGATGTTAAAAATGGTCTATTACACATTTCTAGATGGAATTTAATATATCCTAAGAAGGTCCTATTTATTACAAAGGATATCCTTCCAAGAGAAAAAATATAGGTTTAATGGATGAGAGGAGATCAAACTAGGAGAAATATGAAGTTTAGGTTATATGGAATCGAAAAAAATAAATTGCAAAAATGTTTTGTGTCTTATTTTCTAAGTTTATTGTTGAAATTTCATTAATTTTATTTGAATTATATTGGGGATATTAATACAACTAAAATTAATGTCTTAATTTTATTGCTACTGTAGATATCGAAAATTGGTCTAGGCCTGCGAGTACACATTCGACATAATTTTCTATAGTTTGTGGTCTTGATTAAATAATGTCAATTATTTAATTAACCTTTCTAACACATATTTATTCTATTAATTAAATAACCCTTTTTAATTAATTCATAAATAACATCTATTTAAATTGATTAATTAAATAAATCATATTTATTTAATTATGCTGCGAACTAATTAATTCTTCCCCCCTTATCTATCAATTAAATTATTTATTATTTAATTACCCCTTTATCATAATTTTCCAACTATAATTAAATATCTTTATTTAATTATTCATTTAACCCCCTTTACCTATAATTAAATATTTATTATTTATATTATCCTTTTCAAAAAGTCAAATTAAATAAATTATCTTTATTTATTTAATTAAAGTCTCCTATTTTTGAAAGTTGAATTAAATTAACATTTAATTCATATTTAATTATTTATGTCAAATTCTTCTATCATTCAGTTATCTAAGTCATTCACTCACCTTCTGACTTGGGATCTATTTTTAGTTCTCCAGTTATCCCTGAATTCAACACCTTTTTATCTCTACGAGAAGACTCTCCATCACAACTAGTCGATTAACTAGTTCTAACTCCTATTTTCATTCAAATGCATTAGTCTTTGAGTTCTCCCTTTGTATTTTTCATACAAATTCTATTTCCTCTATTTTTGGAGATTAAGATCCTAAACTCGTGTTCTAACTTAGTCTCTATTTGCAGTCTTTTCTGAACTCATGTTCTATCTGATGTTCTAACTCACGTTCTATCTGAGACAAAACTCACATCGCATAGCATTCATAAATTTCATCTATCAATCTCTCTTTCAATTTGATTCAATCGTTCGAAAACCCAAAATCTATAAAATGACCTATCATTATCATTATTCCTCCTCCCGAAATCATACACTTTTGAGAAGAAACTTATCTTTGATATTTTTCTTAGACACTCGACAAAGTTATGCTTGCATTCAAAGAAAAAAATTTGAGGGCAAGAATACTAAAAAGGAAAAATGGAGAACAAAAATCAAGATGATTTGAAGGAGTGAACGCATATTCAGTGAGAGCTTTCCATTAATTTTTTTAGTTATTATGTTTATTTCCTCATTCTTTTTTTTTTTTTAGATTATTATTTAGATTAGAATTAAATTTTTTATTCTAGTTGCAGATTATCCATCTCATCACATTCAAAAGATCATCTTTTAATCTACTATTACATTTGGTGAACCCGATGTGAACATGCTTCAAAATTCACACATCTTTTTATCTTTCCATTTTTCTATTTTTCATTATTTTTTGCAGGTTTTTAGTACAACGCACTGCATCTATTTAGGAAAATGACGCATCTGTATCCACGAGCCGCATCTGTGAAACACAACGATACGTCCACAAAGTCATGAACCACATCCACCTATCAACAAAATCTGCGAACTGCATCCACCTGTCAACATCAAACTGCATTTGTGGCCCCAAAAGCTGCATCTATCTGGTAATATTTTTTTTGGTTTTTAGTCATTTCCGTACATCCATATTTTTGTTTTTCACTTTTTAGGTTGTTTTGATTTTCACTAATTTTTTTTTTAGATGTGTTAAGGTGGAATAACATAGTGTTTTTAGGATGAAGCATAGAAGACAATTAAAAACCAAAGATAATATTTTTTGCAAGACGATAGCCGAAGACAAGAACAATGAACTACTAATAAATATGCATGCAGGACCTAATGCCTTTGTGTTTAATTATTTAAAAATCTTTTGTTTGGTAGATAGCTAACCGTCATGCGGGTTAAAAATAATTATTTTTTCAGTAGATAGATAATTGTTGTTTGGATTAAAAAGAACCACTATCTTCATTGTCTGGTGTGTTACACGTATTTGTCACCCTTACAATTCAATATATCAAAGTATCATCTCCCCTTGCGCATTCATGTGATCCTAGGTGTAAGAGAAACATTTTATGACTCTAGAACTTGGGCCTATCTTGGTGGGAAAAATTACTCACCTCAAGATGACTCAGACCGGTAACACGCTAAAGCCAAGCAACTTCCACCCGGTATATAAAAATGGATTTATGGGGAAAGCCCAGAAATCACACTCACTATTCCGACGAGATGGAAAAAAATGGACTCTCGTCGATGTTGGATAGTGCCCCATGTTTGAAATGCCCTCTTTAAACATCTTGTTGTAGAGTTACCAGAATCCTACCTACTTGTTGGCACAGCAGGGTTGTCCCTGTGAAGCCGTCTTACATTCTTATGATTTATGTGTGGAAATGAAATGTATGTCATGGGAGTTTCATGGGTACAATAGCTTGGCTGCCCTGTATAAGTGAGTGTCGTGGAGGGGAGCTAGTGGGGTCAAGCTACTAGTCATTCTCCATAAATGTGCATAGCTAGAGAAATCCAAGTAAGAACTCAACAAGTATTGTCCAAAAATCTTAGGTTGTAAATGTTTTTCAAGTCTTAACTGTCTTTTTATCACAAAACTAAAAATACATTGATTGTTGTGTTTGTTTTTTACTGTATTCGTCAAAATGTTGATCAATAAACTAGGTCATCAAAACAACTTTCAGGGAAACTTCAACTGTGAGAAAAATGAGTCGCAATTGTTAGTTTAAATGATGCATTTGTCATAGAGAGTTGCATATATTAGGGGAAATGCCACATGTGTTTATCAAAACAATAATTATTCACAGTTTGCATGTTATGAGTCACACCTATCATTTTTTGAGTTGCATGTGTCCATGCAAACTGCATCTGTTAGTTTTTGAGCCACGAGTGTCTATCAGAAAAAAATTAGGTTTACAGAGTCCATAATTAGAATCGCATGTGTATTGGTAAATGAAATTTGTCATAGGAAAAACCGCAACTTTTAGGAACACTACATGCACTATCAAAAACCGCATCTCTCAACATTTGAACCACAACTATTAAGTGAACTGCCTTTTCCTATCAATATAAAACATCAAAAACCACAAATTGAGTCTATAACATCACTGTCACTATTTGCATTTGGTTCTTAAGATCAACCTTGGATATAAACTAATAATTTTTTCTCAAAAACCTTGCATCATTAGGTATCATATACGTCTTAGTCATAGTAAACATCTTATTCATAGTCATCCTAGGTTGCATGCATATAGGTACTTCCTAGGAAATTACATATCCCAGAATAGATAACTTTCCTCATCGTTGGAAATCTTCATGTTTCGGTTTCACAATCATTGAACCTAGTCACTTAAGTCCCATTTAGTGGATCTTTTCAGCTCAAAAGTCTAGTTTGAAAAATTCACCTTGTCAACCGTCCTTGTCATACAATCAGGTTCGCTAGTCAAAAACAAATCTTTGCATGCATTTATTCCATATTTCGTAGGTTATGCTCATGTTAGAATCATTTTTCGTCATAATATACTCAAAATTTTGCATATTCTTCATCCTATCATATGTCATCTTAGTATACGTCTTTTTAGAAACCATTTTAGCAACATCATTTATTGTGAAAAAAATCCAAAAACATAGACATAGGTCATATCAATTTTTAAACATAGTCTGCATTACCCTTTTTTGAGAAACTTTTTCATGGTCAAAACAAGGTCTAAAAAGAAATAGAGAGCAATGATAGACCCCAATGAATTTATCAATCCATTTGAAAGCCAACCATCGAGAATTAAATGACCACACAAACCTTCACTTGAAAAACATGTTACTAGAGACACATATGGGAAAATTTACATAGAAGACAAAGATGCAGCAGTACAAGATCCTGAATTAGCATCCTTTATGGATGAATTTTTTGCAAATGATCTCCAACGATATCTAGCTAAGTTTCTAGCAAAAGGTGTCAAAATACCCATAGGATTTGATATTCGTACTTTGCAAACACAGTCTACTCAACCAACGAAAAATGCAACATCAAGTGTCGCTATTCCCCAAATTACCACAATGATACCAATTGGCATACCGACTCAAACATCATCAATTGTAAATAGAAACCCTTTCAACATAACACGAGGTTTATAATTTACTATGGGGGCAACTTCCTCCAACCCCTTTGGCACCAGCACAACTGGTAAGAGATCCAAATTTGGTGGAAATATACCTATACCAAATCAAATCATTCAAACAAGAAGCATTTCTATACCAAATCAAACCATTCAGACATGAAGCATTCCTATACCAACTCAGACCATTTAGACAAGGAATATCCCTATACCAAATCAGAACATTCTAACAAGATATATTTGCTTGCCAAATCACAACTCATCACAGAACATGGTGTATCAAAACACGTACATTGATCCAAATAATGCAAACACCATGTCCTTGACACAAGTCGATGTCCTTCAAAACCAAATAAAAACTCTTCAACAACAGATGGACAACATGTCTATGTCAGGAAAATGAACTATCTTAGTGCAAGACCTATGTCCATGTCCATTTGACAAAGTGATTTATATGAAACCTTTCCCCCATGGATACATTATACCGATTTTTCCTAAGTATAATGGGAGAAAGAATCCTTTAGAACACATTAGATAATTCTCAACAACATGCATGGACATATGATATGACCCCACATACTTGATGAGACTATTTCCATGAACCCTTGTCAAGATAGGACTGGAATGGTTTTCTAAATTACCATATGGTATATGATCTTGGGGTGAATTAGAGGAGAGTTTTGTCGAACATTTTTCCTTTAACATAGACAATGAGGTAACAATAGAAACCTTGTGCCACACAACACAAGAAGATGGTGAAACTTTCAACACTTTATTTCAGAGATGGAGAAGTCTAGCTAGTAAATGTCTAGTTGAAATACCTGAAAAGGAAAAGGTCACGATATTCTTAGAAAACATCAACCCAAAACTATGAAGTGTTTTAAGGGTACACTATTGTACTTCATTCTCAGACTTTGTAAAAAAGGGCATCATCCTTGAGAAAGGTCTTAAGACAAATGGGAAATTAATGTAGCAGGCAGGAATTTGGTTGTCCAACATCAGAACACTCCAAATGATAGAAACAAATTTGGGTCTAGAAACAAAAATGTTACAAATGATGGCATTGGTCATGCGAAACACATACATATAGGACCAATTATCACACTTAGAGGTTATAATTCCAATCAAGACATGATGAATAGTCTAGATCAAACAACCAACTATGTCCAAAATTCACAACAACAAAGACAATAACAAAGGAGATTTCCTACACATGAATTTAAACTGTTAGGACAACTAATTGAGACTATTTTAAAAGAGTTGATTAAAAATAATCTAATCAAATATTTGGAACCAAGAGATTATGATCCTATAAAATTCAAACCTTCATTTTGGGATAATAAATCTTGTTGTGACTATCATCGAATAAAAGGACACAACCTACAACAATGTTGCCAACTCAAGAATATTATACAAGAATTTGTTGAAAACAGAACCATAGAGGTCGGTGGGAAAAAAAATACCAAGAATAGTGATCATAAGGTCTTAACGAACCCATTACATGACCACATGAAAGGAAAAGCCTCTAGTTCAGGACCCAAGAATAATCTATCAGCCAATTATAACAATACCAAGTATGACTATGGTAAAGGAATGATCATAAATCACCTCTGAGCCGCAAATGAGAATGTCAATACTATCACCATTAAGAAGCATCCCAAATGTAATGTGAACACATGCAGAACCAAGATTACTATTCTAGGTCCTTCTTCCAAGCCACCTATGCAAGCTTCCAAGTTTAAGTACAACCTTCTTGATCAATTGAGTAAAACCCCCACACAAATATCTATCTTGGAATTATTGACTTTATCACTCGAGAATTGAGCCATTCTTGAAAAAGCTCTACAAAACAAAATTGTTCCTATAGACTTAGATGTCAATCATTTGAAATAAATGGTGGGATATTTGACCAACTCGCATCATGCCACATTTTCCCAACAAGATTACTCAACTAAAAAGTCTGATCATAATTACCCCTTACATCTTGAAGTCTTAGTCCATCAAACTAAAGTTTGACGAGTCTTGGAAGATGGGGGAGAAGGTTTGAAATTATGTACCCTAAAATTGGTTAGGGCATTAGGATTCTTAGAAGACTGAGTAGATACCTCTAATATTATAGTCATCGAGGCTTATGATGATGAGGAAATATCATCCAAAGGAGTTATCACACTCCCTATATGAATCGGCCTAGCGATCATGAACACCAGCTTCCAAGTCTTGGATCTCACCCTTCCGTAAAACTTGTTGTTAGGTAGACCTTGGATACATGCAATGAAATTTGTACCTTCAACATATCACCAATGTCTTAAGTTCCCATTTAATGGCACAAAGATCACTATTGATGGTGATCCAGATCCTTTTCAGTATTGTACAAGCCTAAGGGAAATTCCACAATAACAAGTACCAGTTAACCAAGAAGCTTCATCATCCACTTTATCCCTATACATTGACCCATCACATCTCACTAAGTCCATTTCATTCAAACCACCATCATCCACTCCTAAGCTCAAGATCCAAGACATGGGTTGTGGCAAATATAATATAAAGGCATCATACTGTGTTAGTCAAGTAATTCCACCTAAGTCATATGGCCTACCCATGGCAGATAGAAGATAGTCAGTGGTCACATTTCATGTTCCCCCTACAATGAAATTGACCAAATGGAGAGAGTTAAGTGAAGAAATTATGGATCAAGGTGATTCCTAGTTGTATCAAGAAGAACATGAATACCCCTCTCCGTCTATTAAAATAGCTAAGGACCAATATGGAAAAGGCTTTAAGATAATGCAAAATGAAGGCTATGACTAGCACAGTGGGTTAGGGATATATCAAAAAAGAAGGATGAAACCAATCACTGTCTACCCATGATTGAAATACCTAGGGCTAGGGTGTCAACCACTTAGAATTGGGTTTCCTAGTACTTCATCATGATTTCAAGAGGAAGTGACTACTTGTATAGACATCGAGATATCTTATGAACCACTTCCCCCAATTTACGAAAAACCTCTAGTTTATGATGAATCCCCTTACTCTAACGATTGTGAATGGGAATCCCTTTCATATACTAGTACCATGAACATAGATTCTCAATTTGGAGAATTGGACCTAAATGTTAAACCTATACCAAAACCATCTATTCCTTGTCCTAAGAAACACTTGTCCAAAGAAGAATGGCAAGAGAAATATTATTGGGAAAACCTTGATCATGCATCTTGAGCACCTGAAAAACCATCTTCTAATGATTCTGCCCTTACTATAGTCCCACATCAGAGTATACCTACCCCTAGGAAGAAGAATATGAAGGAGTCAGTCCAAAAATTATGTGACCATGTCAACCATTCTATACATACCTTGCCATCAGCTACCTTTAAAAAATCCGATGATGACATACCCCTTATATATCCCAAACTTATCGACTGGGATCAACAAGGTACACCTATCATAGATACATTCGAGACCAATGAAGCAATTGCTAAGTTCATTGGACTTAGAGAAGACATACCAAGAGGGGATCATAAAGCAAGTTTTACCATAGACTTGGACAACAAAGCATATTTTGGGGAATCCATTTACACCTCTAGTCACAAAAATGAGTATAAAAATAAAAAAGACAATGAAAAGAAAAATGATGAGTCCCTAGGTGAAAACAAAAAGATTCCTTTGGATGAAGAAAAAGTCAAAATAAAGGACGTATCCGAGGGCGAAAACCTCTCAGAGGCACCCAAGGATAGAGGTTTAAAAATTCTCCCCATTGAATAGGAAAAGTCACCAATGCTAGTAGAAGAATGTGTTGAAGTCAACATAGGTACAAAAGAGAATCCTCAGAAGGTATATTTTGCAGCTTCTATAACAAAGACAAAAACGCTTGAGTTTAAGTACTTCTTCACAAAGAGATAGATAAAATTCGCATGGTAATATGATGACATGCTTGGGCTTGGTCCAGACCTAATATTACATCATTTACCACTACAGCTAGGTATTGAGCCAATCAAATAGAAGTTGAGGAAAATGCATCTGTAAATTGCTCTATTGGTCAAGGAAGAACTTAAGAAACTCTTGGATGTAGGATTCATAAGGATGATAGAATATGAATATTCGATATCAAATCTAGTACCAGTGACTAAAACAACTGGAGGCATTCACATTTGCAAAGACTTTAGAGACATCAATAAGGTATGTCCTAAGGATGACTTCCCTTTGCCGAATATTGACATGATAGTAGACCTTACAATAGGATACAAGATGATATCCATCATGGATGGTTTCTCTAGATATAACCAGATTAAAATAGCAATTGAAGACTAACACAAGAAAAATTTCATGTGTCCATGGGGCACATACTATTGGAATTTTATGCCTTTTGACCTTAAGAATGCGAGAGGTACCTATCAGCGGGAAATGACTACAATTTTCCATGACTTTGTACATACTCTCATGGAATATTATGTAGATGAAATTATAGCTAAATCAAAAACAAGGGAAGATCATTTGAAGGTTTTAGACAAGATATTCTAGAGGCTAGAGAATTACAACATCAGGCTAAATCCGAAGAAGTGTGTCTTTAGAGTGAAATCAGGGAAACTGTTAGGGTATATCATCTCTCAAAGAGGTATTGAAGTAGATCCAAAGAAGGTAAGAGCTATCATATAAATGCCTCCTCCAGTCAGCATTGGTCAACTCCAAACTCTAAAGGGAATATTATAGTCCATTAGGCATCTCATATACAACTGGCAGATAAAATACACCCATTTAAACACCTAATCAAGAAAGGAGTACCATTTCTGTGGACACCTAAATGTTAGGAAGCCTTCTAGAAAATCAAGGACTATTTTGTTACTCCACCAATCTTAATGCCACCTACAAGGGGAAAACCATTGATACTTTACATTTCAGCACATCAGTCGGCATTAGGGGCTCTTCTTGCACAACACGATGATCAAGGTCATGAGAGAGAAGTCTATTACATCAATCATACCTCAGTGGGATGTGAATTGAATTACAACAACATAGAATTTGCTTGTCTTGCGGTATTTTTTCCTACCCAAACAATTTGGCACTATATGCTCAATCGACAAAAAATGTTAATTTCAAAGATTGATCCACTTAAATACCTCTTAAGTAAGGCAACTTTAACAGGCCGATTGGCTAAATGGGTTATGATACTTAGAAATTATGACATTTAGTATGTGGAGAGGAAGGCTATAAAAGGATAGTTGATTGTAGATCACTTAGCTGATGCACCTATGAGGGTAGACCATCCATTAGTGGCAAATTTTCCTGATGAATTTCTCTTCAACATTGACATTAAAAATGAATGGAAACTATACTTTGATGGGTCACATAAAAATCGTGGTTTAGGAGTTGGTATCTTATTTGTTACACCTCAAGGTGATACCATTCCTAAATCATTCAAGATTGCTTTCCCTTGTACCAACAATATAGCAAAATATGAAGCTTTAGTGACAGGGTTAAAAATGGCAGCTCAGTGGAAGACTAAGAGCCTATGTGTTTTTGGAGACTCTCAACTAGTAATCCTGCAAGTAAATGATGATTACAAGACTAAGGATGAGAAGCTTGCCCCTTCCAAGCATATGGCTAATAGTTTCAAGCAGTATTTCAATGACATTACTTTTCAACAAATACCACATATCCAGAATAGAGATGTAGAATGCTATGGCAAGTGTGGGATCCTTGTTGGATATTTTGAGTAATGTGCCTAAGTTCAAGATCCTATTTGAACACTTGTTGGTCCCCGACTATGATGTCCCTAATACTATGATGGTGTATACCATTATTAGTCCTACATCTCCCTGGTATAAAGACATATTTGACTATCTCACTGATCAGACCTTACCTCAAGACTTGTCCAATTACCATTGTCGAACCTTCATCCGAAAGTCAGCAAAGTACACCATCATTGGAGAAACCCTATATAGATGTGCCTTAGATAACACCCTAATCAGATGTCTCGATGTTGAAGAAGCACAAACAACTTTGCGAGTGGTACACAAGGGTATATGTGGATCTCATTTGAGTGGTCCTAGTTTAGCCCATAAAATTATGAGACTAGGTTACCATTGGCCTACAATGGAGAAAGACTCATACATTTTTGTAAAGAAATATAGACAATGTCAGATACATGGGGATTTGATAAGAGCACTAACACAGAAACTTTGTCCCATTACTTCACTATGGCCCTTCGCCCAATGGGAACTTGATCTCATAGGTAAGATACACTCTCCATCATCCAATGACCATAAATTCATGATCACCACCATCGAATACTTCACTAAATGGATTGAAGCTATTGCCATGACCTACATAACCATAACATAAATATCTAATTTTCTCCTAAACTATATCATTTTTTGATATGGTGTACCCCAATCCATAATCACAGACAATGGCTGCCCATTCAAGAACCAAGAAGTATGCCATTTATGTGAAGAATTCCACATCAAACACCATTTCTCCACCCCGTATTACCCACAAGGTAATGGTCAAGCTGAGGCATCTAATAAAACCATTATTAGAATCCTTAAGAAGACTATCAATAACACTGGTTGTGACTAGTACCTATAGCTTAATCCTGCCTTATGGGCTTATCGCACAAGCATTTGTACTCCCACCAGTGCCATGCCATATTTCCTTGTATTTGGGTATGAAGCCATCTTACCTATTGAGGTTGAAATACCTTCTCTTAGGGTATCCTTGAAGGGTCATATTGATGATGAAGAATACCGTGTCTCTAGGTTACAAGAGCTAGAATTGTTGGATGAACAAAGATAGAAAGCATTAGATCATTTTCAAGCACATCAAAATCATCTTCATCGTAGCTACAATAGGAAGGTTTTCAATAGACACTTTGACATCGGTGACCTGGTATTAATGGAGAATCCTAAGAACCAAGCTGAATGAGATAAAGCAGGTAAGTTTGAACCTAACTAGTTGGGGCCCTATATTGTTACTGAAGCTTTTGGATCAGGAGTGTACCAAATCTCTACTCCTGAAGGAGAGGCTCTTTTGTCACCTATCAACAGTCTACATCTAAAGAGGTTCTATGCTTAGTTTCAAAGAATCTGTGTCTTAATCTAGAAAAATACAAAAAATCAAAAAAACAAAAAGATGGTTACCTTGATTAAAACCTGGAAAACATGGCATCTTTGTAACACCAATTTTTTTTTGAGAAAATTAAAAAATTAAAGAGAAATAAATTTGTCCAATAGTGAAAACCGCTTCGGTGGTGCTATGGATAATTACCATGGTGAAAATCTATGAAATAGGCACCATGTGTAGTCAAGCTCACTCATCCATCTACCATCATTCTATTTCGACTTTTTTACCATCTCTCATAATAAATTTTTGTCTTATCCATTACTTGGAATGATTGAAATCTAGCATCCATTTCATCACATTACTCACTCCATCTTGCAAGTCTTATTCTCGACTAGGGGAAAATCCTTGTTCTGTGCCCTGACACCTTGTACATTATGTCACACCATCGAAAATGTCCTAAAAAATCCCAAAAACATTAGCAAACTTCAAACATTCAAAAAAATTAAAAAATGTCAGAAAATACCAAAAATAGAGTCAAGTCAGTCATGTTTAGTCAATCATAGTCAAACTACATTGCCTATGTGATTGGGATGTAGGCAAGGCCATCAATTGATGTGCCCCTGAGGTATTAGGTCTGTCAATCTAGGTTTTTCATCTATCACACACATTTTTAAATCATGACGCTTTGTATATTCAAAGTCATTGGTTGTGTCGAACTACAAGGTCTCTACGTGTACAATGTAGGCAAGGCTAATAAATTGATGAGCTCCTGAGAGCACACTAGGTTAGTCCAATAGGGTTCATTCACAATCACTATCACATGAGTTGCATATCATAGTTTAGGGTATCATCTCATGTGATACTTTTTCTACACACACACTTTTTATCAGTCAAGGAATCAAAACACATCATGCAATGACAAGGTGAAACATCTCAAACTATCATCAAGTCAATATCAAACACATTGTCAAAATGATCAACCTTTATCTTAAGAAAGATATGTCTTTCTTGTCAAATAGACATAATCAAATTAGCATAGTCTCATGTGGCTTGTGACTTCAATGTCATCAGGCTCCAACATCTAACGCGGCACGTGTCTTTCTAAAACTAGGATTTGTCATGCCTTATACATAAGTCACCAGGTCAAAACCAAAATCAATGTCTTATGCGGTATGTGTCAAATCTCACATTATGCTATGTCAAACATCAAACATCAAAAAATCCCACAAGATCAAGTTTTGGTGAATACATTTATTTTTCTTTATGACTTTATATCTTATTTTCTCTTATCTTTTTATCAATTTGTGAATTAAGTCCGGTTACTAGCTTTCTCGAGGATGTCCCTTGAAGGATTTAGAGAAGCAACGATGTCTCAGGACTCTTTTTCTTTGGCTATTGTTTGTCAACTATCTTTTTAAACATTGGTTTTTGAGTCATGTTACTAGTTTCCTCAAGGATGTCCTATCAAGGATTTAGAGGAGCAATGACATCTCATGATCCATCTTTTATTTGTTTGTTGTCTGTTGTTTGTCTCAACAAAATGACTAGGGCAATTTTGTCCTTAGTATGAGTTAAGACACTCTTTGTCTGTGACTGCCTATTTTTTGCAAATTGATGACTTTGTACACTATGGTCTATATCATATCATAGTGTGTACTATCCATTTGTGTCATGTCCCACCCAATGATTATAACAAGCAAGCATAGCATATTTTGGAAATACATCAAAGATAATATCATTTTCTCAATCCATCAACCACATTATTTCTTACTAACATTCTGAATTCATTTCATCCTAAAATTTCTCTTCTTCGACATAATGATAAAGTCATGTGACACGCAATAAAAACATTAGATCATTTGCATATGCTTACATTCTATAATCATTTCATATAGTGGCATTGCATTTCAATATATAGATAGTAAAATACATCTTCATTACATACATTCAAAATTAGGACATAATAGGCATTTCATCATCATTACATAAATAATGTAAAAATTGCATGTACATATCACAATCACATATAAATAAGCATCATATAGAACATTGGCATCCATTATCATAGGTAAATTAAGACATCCACATCAATATAAAATGCATAACTCATAACATATAGAAACATTCATTCATAACACATCTAGATACATCATCTAGGAAACATAATCATGTAGAAGTAATGCATCATCCATAAAAATAGAACTACATATCACATAGAAGCCACCAAAATCATATATATATTGCTCAGAATAGTGTGTCATAGTACAATGTCTGAATGTAACCATAAATAAAACATAAGCTCATAGGCTCTCTGATAAAAAATACAAATGTCTACATATGTAACACTGTCATCATGTCCCTCTACCACTGCTATCACATGGTGAAGGTGGTGGGAAAATCCTTGAAGGTGCTCTTTGTGAGGTGGAAGGCCTCTCATACGAACCTTCGCTTGATGGTCCTACCACCCCCTCAGTACTATGTGTCCTCTGACTCCTACTCTGTGACCTCTAAATCTGCACCTTTTAAAAGCTAGGAGCTCATCTCTTTGCCAACACCACTACCTCATATAAGTCCCTATAATAGGTGGCTCTCTCAACCGATCTGACCAACTCTCATACCATGCCATCAGATGAAGACCCACTATAAAGGTGTCTAGCCTCTGTGAATTTCTGCTCTATCTCATGAATCTAAGCTATAGCCTGGTCTCTCTCCATAAGAGCATTGTTCCTCTCTACATATGAACTATCCCTCTCTATGTAGGAACTCTCTCTCTCTAATCTCATAGCATCAAACTTTGTTGTCATGCATCTGAGTCTCTCCTCCAAAACCTCCTTGTCACCATCCCTAGGAGCATCCTCCTCCCGTATCCCCTAAAAATTCTGATCTCTAAGCTCTCTCTCCTACTCCTCCATCGGTGCATCCTCCTCAACATCATCCTCAACATCATCCTCTCCATATCCTACCAAAACACCCAGAGGGTATATAGCCATATCCACATCTAAATCCTCTACAACATCCTCTACTCCAACATCCACCTCTGCATGCTCCTCTACCACTACCTCTTGTGCAACATGCTCACCTCCATATTGTACATCCACTCCCCCTCCGATGTCCAATATCGGTACATCCTTTGCAACTGCCTCACAGATAGGTGATAGTACAACTACCCGACCTCATCTACCACCTCTACCATCACCATATCTCCCTCCAACTCTCCCAACTCTAGCACCTCCACCTCTCTGATGTCCTCTAGGTCTTGTGCCTCATCTCTCGATAGGTTCTAGTTGATCCAGATTTGTATAAGTAATAAGCCAATGCTCTACTCACCATTCATCATATGCAACTGTCATCCCCAGGTCTGCTGATCCATCTCTCCAACCCCACTGTACTAGCTGTAATGCCTATATCTCTACCTCAGCAGTAGCTATTGGAATCATAGGCCCCCAATATGGAACCTCTCTAGATGATTGAGCAAACTCTGCTCTACTCTGAGGCTCATCCTGAACCTTGTTGAACTATCTCAGAACTCTGTCTAGCAAGTTTCACTCAATTATATGTAAACTAGAAATAGTCCTCCCAATAAGATATTGTGTCTGTCTATAGAATACCAAATGTACCTCCTCGTCCATGCACTCCTCACAATCCATGTAAGTTCTCCATGTAAACTCATCAAGAATATCTAGTGCATGTCACCAATACCCTTTGTCTCCCACACCTATCTAAGTAAAGTGTCCTGTATATTAGAACACATACGAGAATATCTCCTATTGCTCTACTGTAACTGAAGGACAAAAAATGGCTATCCTCTCCCAAGCCCATAACATCAGTAAAGTGGTCCCATAGCTCAATGATTGTGCGTCTTTGTAAGCAATGTCATGTAGATGAAAGTATAACATCCCAAGCAGACACTGACCCCATGCATACCTAGTCTCGCTCTCTAACATACCAACCAACATAGCACCCCATCCCACTGGAAATCCCTGACCCCGTATGTCTAGAAGAACTATCCCCCCAATCAATGTACACAAAATACAATCAATCCTGTCATACCTATCTACTAACACTAGCCATTTGATCTCATAGTGCTTGATGTCGAGCCTACTAATATTATGTACAGAATAGAACCTCGCCAACTCAGTCAATCCATGCTAGGTATCATACATAACCTGCTCTCCTCTAATAGGTAGTCTCAAGATCCTGTACACATCCTCCAATGTGACAGTGGCCTCTCCAGTCAGCAAATGAAAGGATGATGTCTCAGAATACCATCTCTCACATAATGTTGTCAACATCCCCTTGTTCACCCAAATAGTGATGTAGACCTAGTCTCCATAACATCAAAATCTCTGCACTCATCAAACGATCACTCAAATTGAATGTGCCTAGACGTGACTCTCGCGTATATAGGATCTAGTACAACCTGCATTTAAACCATGATGTCAGGAATTTTCAAGTTTTTCTTAGATTTTTTTTTCAAAAATTTTACCAGTCAAATGCAGCTCACTTTAACATTGTGATGCATTTTTGAAATGCATTGCACGAAGCCTCACTTGCGGTGCATATTACAAATGCGTCACATATTTTCCACACCCCTTTCAACCTACTGCACATGCGGTTCAATAAACCACATGTGATGCATTTTCATCACCCTACCTAACTACTACATGTGTGTTTCACTAATGCATATGCGGTTCATTACCCTACATGCGTCTATTCCTAAAGCAGATGCATTGCATAAATACAAATGTGGTGCATTATAATTCAAATGCATTTAATCCCTAAATTTCCTAACCTACCCTAGGCATGTTTTCGCACATGCGTTGTTTTGCAGTCAAATGTGGTGAATACGATGACATATGCGTCATTCACAACACACCGCATTTATTAATTTATTTACAAACACCTAAAAATACATGCAAAAATAACTTTCAAGAGTTCATTTTTGTGTACATACCGATGGTCCTACATTGGTTGGCCTCTTGAACGTCTAGATCCAATAACCTTGATGTGTAGCATATGGAATGGGTGCCATTTTTGTCAGCTAGTAAGAGAAAATCTCCTCTTTTTCTAACTCCTCCGGGTGCAAATGAATTAGGTTTAGACGTAGTTCCTATTTATAGGTAGGGTTTGAAATGGAATTTCTTCTGACCTAGTCTATTGGCTGCTTAACCTTTCAACTTCAAATGACCCATACTCATCTGTATCAACTCCAAAATCAATTTCGTCAACTCCATAGCATTTCTAACTCTCAAATTGGCTTATTGGGAATATTCCTTGATTTTTTTTTAAACTAAAAAAAAATCAATTTTCCAGAGGGGGCATACCTTAACCTATTTCATGTTGGGGCATGATCGGGGCATATTTTCTTTGACACAATGCCATACCAACATTGTATCAAAGAGGGGAAAATTGTAGATACCAAAAATTGGTCTAGGCGTGTGAGTACACATTCGACATAATTTTCTATAGTCTGTGGTCTTGATTAGATAATGTTAATTATTTAATTAACCTTTCTAACACATATTTCTTCTATTAATTCATAAATAACCTATATTCAACTTGATTAATTAAATAAATCATATTTATTTAATTATGTTGTGAACTAATTAATTATTCCCCCTTTATCTATCAATTAAATACTTTATTACTTAATTACCCTTTTATCATACTTTTCCAACTATAATTAAATATCTTTATTTAATTATTCATTTAACCCCCTTTACCTATAATTAAATATTTATTATTTAATTATTTATATTATCCTTTTTAAAAAGTCAAATTAAATAAATTATCTTTATTTATTTAATTAAAGTCTCTTATTTTTGAATGTTGAATTAAATTAACATTTAATTCATATTTGATTATTTATGTCACATTCTTCTATCATTCAATTATCTAAGTCATTCACTCACCTTCTGACTCGAGATCTATTTTTAGTTCTCCAGTTATCTCTGAATTCAACAACTGTTTATCTCTACGAGAAGACTCTTCATCACAACTGGTCGATTAACTAGTTCTAACTCCTGTTTGCATTCAAATGCATTAGTCTTCGAGTTCTAACTTTTCTTTTGCATACAAATTCTATTTCTTTTTTTTTTGGAGATTAAGATCTTGAACTCATGTTCTAACTCACGTTCTAACTTAGTCTCTATCTGCAGTATTTTTCTCAACTCATGTTCTAACTCATGTTCTAACTCACGTTCTATCATCAATTTCATCCATCAATCTCTCTTTCAATTTGAGCCAATCATTCGGAAACCCAAAATCTATAAAATGACGTGTGATTATCATCATTCCTCCTCCCGAAATCACACACTTTTGAGAAGAAAATTATCTTTGATATTTTTATTAGACATTCAACAAAGTTATGCTTGCATTCAAACACAAAAATTTGAGGGAAAGAATACTAAAAAGGCAATGGAGAAGAACAATCAAGATAATTTGAAGGAGTGAACACATATTCGGTGAGAGCTTTCCATTAAATGTTTTAGTTATTATGTTTATTTCCTCGTTCTTTGTTGTTCTATTTTAGATTATTATTTAGATTAGGATTAACTTTGTTATTCTAGTTGCAGATTATCCATTGCATCACATTCGAAAGATCATCTTTTAATCTACTGTTATAGCTACAATGATGGAAACCACCAGAATCGATCACCTTTCATTCTCATAATAAAATTGAGTTTTCTTTGCCAAAGAAAGTTATCACAACCCTAATTACAAGTATAATATCATGCTACTACAAATATACAATAACAATGTATAATGCACATGTGAACACACACACATATGTTCATAATTACAATATACCTAAAAGTATGTTTGTCTTAGTTAGTGTACATATGCTAGCCCCATTGTCTCCTCATAATATTCTCTCATGTCAAATCATATAATTCTCTCAAAATAATGAAGATACCACAATTATATTTACTTCTATAGTCTTGGGATTCACCAAGAGTTACACTAGGGAAACTAAATTCATTACGCTTCGTAAAAACATTATTCAAAATATGTTAAAAAAAGTATAGTATGGATTAGGGATCGGGGAACTCATTTCCTAATTCTTCTTCGAAATATTATTTTAAGCTTCAGCTAATTTAAGAATTGGTTCAAAAAAGAACATTTTATAATTTTCATGCCTCAACAACTTTTATTGGGAACAAATGTACCCACCAAGTTCATTGTATGAAAAATTCTCAAATTGGATGATTTTTTTATATATAAGGTTATCAATAAAACTACTTCCATTAATATAGTATAGCTCAAATAATATTTTGGCAGTCTTATTTTGGAGCAATTTTTCTCTAAGTATTTTCCCTTTAGGATTTAGTCCTTGTAGTTCTCCTTTTTTTGGCTCTTTCTCCTTTATGTTAATTTTTATGGCACCTCCTCCCGAAATTTAGTTACTCCCACAAAAATTTGAGGAATACACCACATAGTTCATGCATGACTTTTTCATAGCACATTCCTTTTGGGCCCAAAATTGGACATGTGGTTGTGTCATGAGAATTTCCCAAAATTTGCTCACATGGACTTGAAAATCATCTACTAGTGTGTCACGCAACTCACCTTTATCGGGTATGTTGATTCACCCACAAACATGTTATTCCTTTTACAAATTTTTATTAGGAAACATGGTAGATCTTACATCTTTGAGATTAGTCTCTTTGGGGTAGCACCATTATTAATTATAGCTGATCATATCATATTTTGTCAAGCAATTATGACTTTAGATCCTCTTCTAACAACAATATATTTGTAAGGCTTTTGCAACATCCAAACTCATTATTGAAGCAACTTAACTTTTATTAGTGAAGATTGATACAATAAAATCAGATCCTTGATTAGATTGTAGAGTATTAGAAAAGTAAACTTGTTAGAGGTTCATCTCTATCAATTGCAGTGTGGACAAAAGGTAAAAGCACAAAGCTATGTCACACTTTCAACTTACTTATTAGCACAACTAGATTTAAGTATCTCTGTCTAAAAATCAATTCTGGTCAAACATATGATCTAGTAAGATTCATTCTAGCTAAGGTAGATACTTCCACAAATTTTTCAACTAAAATTGTTGGCTAAAAATATATGGAGCACCACTGTGAGTCAAATTTACGAAAAAATAAAATTATTTGAAAAACTTGAAGTTTCAATAAATCCTACTAATGTAAATAACATTTTTTAAAAATATAAAAATACCCTTTTGTAGATCCTTAATTCTAGTTGTAAAAAATATATTTATTTTAATGGTTTAATTATTATTTATATTTTATATTTTATTTTTATTAAAAGTAGTTTATTAGTAGAAAATATTAGGTTGATTACCATGCCAAACAAAAGCACTAAAATTTATTAAAAAAATTGAAAAAATATGATGCACTAGATAAAAGAACCTATTTCAAGATGGTATAATTTTATCCATTTTAGATAAATGGTTGATATGAAAGTTGACGTCCAATGGAAACAACTTTTTTTTTATTCACACATTTTTTAATATTTATTTAAAAATATATATTTATCAAAATTGGAAAAACGCATATCCATACTCTAAAGTTTCAATTTATGAAAACACATAAAAATTTTGAAAGAAAAAAAAAATTACTATAAAAAGTTTGACTTCTCATGCAACTTTGATTTTCAGCATTTTATCAGCAACTAAATTATAGTGTTAATTTATTAAAAAATAGTTTAAAATAATTATTCAATTATATTTAAGTACAAACATAAAATATACTAAAGACTACATATTTTACTAGTTTAAATCATTTCAAAATTAAAAACATATATGCTAGTTTTTAGTGATTCAAATTTAAATTCTAGATTAGTGTTGATTGTTTCCTTTATAAAATGTGACACAACTTTGAGTTTTTACCCTAAATATTTTTGCCCCTATAAAAGGAGGTTTTAGTGGCTTGTTAAAACATGATCATGAGGACAAAAGGTATTTTTTATCTATAGGAAGAATTAGAATAGGGGAGAAATAGGATAGATTTTTATAGAGATTTTGTTTTTTTCTCTAGGGAATGCTAAAAATTATCAAGATGATTACTGAGATTGGTATTCAACCTTTGCATTTATATTATTTATTGCAAGAAAAAGTAATAGTAAGAAGGAATATATGAGATTGTGCATCTATGGCCTCTATCACATGTTTGGATATGTTTAATTCTCTGTGCCAACTAGTACAAGTATATCCTCGGTAATTTCTTTCTATGCCATTAGATTCTATGAATGAATAATGTCATCTTTTATAAATTGAATCATGTTTGTTATACTATCTCATTTTTATAAAAATATTATGGTAACTTTTATATTATGTTGTGAGATAAATAACGTTCTATAAATATTTGAAGTATTTCTTTTAGTATTGGGTTTCTTATTTTTGGCGGACCTTAATGGGTGCTTCTTGTAAAGAAATCTAAATGATTGCTCTATGCTCATATGGGCCTTATTTTTTCATTATCTTTCCAAAAATTTAGAGGTTTTGGTATTATGTGTCCATTCCATTAGAAATAAGAGCCTACTAGGGGTTGAACTGTTCTAAAATATTTGTGGCACATCACCTTAGTTAGTTTCTTTTTCACTTTTCTCTTCCCATTTTCCCAAAAACACAAGCAAGAGCCAAATTCTATAAAAATCCTAGAGATTATTAAATGAGGCACAAGTAGGTCCGCCACTCACTAAATTTCCCATAAGGCTATATGGGAGAAGTGCAAGCTTTCATGATCAATAGTTAGTTTTCTAACATGTCTAGTGGGACCCAAGTTCTTTCACAGTGTCTGATAATTAGCCTTAAAGAGGATTTTTTATAAATATGACTAATAGGAGGAGATGGTAATCTCATGCCCAAAGTCCAAACTAGAGCATCCTCTAGAGGAAATTTCTAGTATTCTTATTTACCATCTCTGGCCCCTAGGGGAAGATGAGTCACTGGTTCCATATCACCTTCAAAAGCAATAAAGTAAGAAGTGATAGTCTAGATTCTAGAGCTTTATCTACCCCTCCAAATGGTCAAACCTTTCAAATCAGAATATTTCTCTACTCGGTACATATGAGTTCATTTTTTATGGCTCTCCAAGGTGGTTTTTCTTCTAGATATTTCATAACTTAGACAGTGGTAGTATGCTAAATCCACCTACACCTCTAGATGTGTGGGCCCCCATACTTGCCAATAACCTCAATTTCTTTTTGAGGTTCACTAGAGAAGATTTTAAAACAACTTCTGAGCACCTCCAAGACATAGCAGAGGTTTGTAGGTTCCACAACATTAAATATAATTTATTTTACCTCAAGTTTTTAGTTGCATCTTTCAAAGTGAAGGCTCAAGACTGGTATAGATCCCTAACTCCAAATACCATCCATTCTTTGGATGACATTGGAAATAATATTTTTCAATTCTTTTCAAAGAAAGGATACCACTCATTTTTATTGTATAAATTGATCACAATACAAAAATCCTTTCAAGAGCCCATGACCGATGTCAACAGCAGATTCCATAAAATGTGGCAAATTATTCCTATTATAGCCAAGCCTCTAATGGCTATAGAATTCCTATTCTATTTTGAAGGATTTGAATTTGGATATAGTAGTCATCGTATAACTGCTCAGAGTTGATACCTTGACTAATGCATATGAACTAGTTGTGTGAGAAAATAAAAATATAATAGATGTAAGGAAGCTTCCACCACGGTCATTGATTCTAATATTCACAATTATCTATGGTGTAATCTAGGAAGAGGTAACTCCTAGTACCTCTATTCAACTCCCTAACACATTAGTTACATCACCACCTTGAATGTATATATACCCAAATGCACAACCAAGAACATTGTACTCCTCTTTGTTGGGAGTGGATGTCAATGAAATGAAGAATCTAATGAGGACCTTTGCAAATGAGTTAGTCATTATTTGGTTTCAGTAGGAAATACCCCCAAAGCCCCTTACTAAAATTGTCAAGGATGGAGGCCACCTTACTAGGATAACACATACTAGGGAGATCCAATAGGAGGAAATCAACAACAAGAATGCATGGGATAGATAGTCCCCATCACCACACCACTCCAAACTATCAAAAATAGCCCAAACAAGGACTTGGTCCAAGGATAGAACAACCTAGTGGAGGATATGAATACATGGTGCTTCCCATAAAATGATGCTCACATGCCTTGAAATTATCCAAGGGGGAATCTTTAACAAAAGATATCGAAAAAGAGGGGTCGGGGCATATTTTCAGATATAGAGGACTATCAATCTCCTAAAATTGAGAATGCTCAATTTAGTGCGTAAACATGAGGTATTTCCTTGGAGCATGGACTAGACATATCCCCTGACCAAGTTCTTTTCTCTTAGATGGAGGAGGATATATTATTCATGAATGGTTTTCTAACAACCAACACCCCACAAGTATAGTTGGATTGCAATACCAATCAAAAATAAGATTTTATTGGGGAATATGTGCAAAAAACTCCTGAGCGGTCAGAACTACAATGGTCACAACTATAGATACAAAAGAACTAAGAAGTCACAAGCATGATCGGTTCTACAAAAGGAAATTGATAGAGGCCTGAACCCACCAACAATAATCTAATGTTTCCCAAAGTAAAGGGAAGCAACCCCATTTAAACCAAAGGCCCCACCAACTAGACTACTCAATGTGGTGGAATAATTTAAGAAATATCCTACCAACTTATATCTTTGGGAGATTCTATCAATACTAGAGAAAAATACTTTGCTTCAAGAGGCTTTGAATAATGAAGGCTTTCAATCCCACCCCTTTCTTATTAACACTTATCATAGGTGATAAGCTATTGCACACTAATATTTTTTATTTAGGGGCTAGTAGTTGATGCTGTAAACTTGAAATATGAGCCCCTCGATAATGGAATTATGCAGTTAGATGAAAAGAAGGTCATGACTATTGGTCGCATTAAAGACCTCTCTTTGACCTTATTTTCTTGTCTGAGCCAAACCATTACTCAGTAAGTGGTCACAATTGACATTCAATCCATCTTTGGAATGTTTCTATCGAGGGATTTCATGAAAAAGCTTTTTGGATACCTAACACTTTTCTAGTCTTACATAATGATAGCAAGGTTGGATGAATCAATCATTGATTCATGCTCTAGGTCTTGCTTGGAAGACCTCTAGGGTATCTTACTCAACCACTTGCAACCTATAGGACCTCTTCACTCTTAGGGTCCCCTTGTTCTTCTTGCCAACCCAACTATCATCATAGTTCCTCCTACCAAGTCAAAACTTGGTGCAATCTTGTAGCACTAGCCTTGGCCCTTGATCCACCCTAAAGGCTACTAACTTCCGAATTATTGAATTAGTTTTATAGAGGTGTGGGGGTGCTTCTAAAGTATTAAATCCATCCTACTAAGGGTATTAGGGATCCACCTAGCTCCATCTACTGTTCACTTTCACCAAACCCCTCTATTTGGCCTAGAAGGCTACTAGCCCTATTAGCCCTATTAGGTCTCCTTCTCCAAGAAATCCTATTTTTTTTCAAGTATTTCCAAAGAAAACCCCAATATTGGGATTCCTATTTCATATGCTCACCTCTCAAAGATTTTTGGGGTCTTGGGTCTCAACTGACCGTACAAATCCCTAACTTGAAAATGAGCAAAACTAGGCCTTTTAAGCACTTTCCTGGATTCTTAGAAATTTGTTAAGTTCTTACCTCACTAGATGGATTGATAGAGTTTCTTTCTCCTTACCATGTCTTGGTAAGACTCATACCTTCCTTCTCCAAAATGTAATTTGTCAGGAAATTGACACCCCTGCAAATCAAGTGCTCTGCACTATGGTCTTCCCTAGTTGGACTCTTCCCTAGCTCGCCTAGGAAAAGACTTCCACAATAACTCCTATGCTTTCAAAGGCCTTAAACACTAATATATGTACATACATGGATTATAGTCACTGATCCCAAAGGGCCATACAATTTTTACAATGGGAAAGTGAACTAACACTCCATTTTTTACAAACTACCTGGTTTAGACTAGCAACAGTATAAAAAAAAAAAAACTACTTACAAACAATTCTTGAATCTAAACAAACCAACTATCTAATGCCACACAATGCTCGAAGAAAAACTACTATACATCCTACACAAATTACAGTGCCAAAATCAATCCATTAAAACATCACTTCAATGCAGAAACCAGAAATTGCACACACAATCACAATTGCTTTCTCTTGAATTCAAAAACTTAAACAATATCAAATGCTTCCAACCTAACTCCAATGCTGAGGCATCCCATAAATAGGTTTACCAAATCAGTTATCCTCTCCCTTGGGCTCTTCTTGGTTGCTTGTAGCTCCAATTGAGCAACATTTCAGAAAATTTTCAAAAGTCCTAAACCTCATATTGAGCTAAAAACCTATGACACCCACTTAGTGGTCAACATGACCTTTATCTAATCAAATCACAACATAAAAATTCCACTAAGGCTCACACACAAATGAACTATATTAGATTGCTTAGTTGTCCTAGACAAACCTTCTAAACAACGTATGGAAACTTATGGGTGCTCCTACACCATTCTCCCCCCTCTGCACAAACCCTAAGGAATGTGGGGAGAGATCAGAGATAGATCAATGCCATACTTCTTGAAATGAGCTTCTTCCATCAATGTAGCCTTAGACTCTGGTTTGTCTTTCCACTGTATGAGATGTTCCATGTACACCTTGTGTCGAGTTGACTTCTTCACTCTAGATTCCAAGATCCTCTATGCTTGAAGCTTGTCCTTATGAGGTAAGACTAGAACACTCACATCCTCCAAGAAATCCATACTATTCAGATTCATATCACGTATTGGTCCTTTATACTTGATCAAGCTAGCCACATTAAACACTAGTGAAATACTTAAGTTTGGAGGAAGCTCCACATTGTAAGAATTCTTCCCATACTTAGGTAACACTTTACATGGTCCCACTCTCTTCATCTACAACTTAGTTCGTACTCCTTTCTGCAATCTAGATTTGCTGATATGGACCATGACATAGTCACCTACTACAAATTGGAGATCTTTCCTAGACATATCCACCTTAGCTTTCAACTTGTGAGTAGCCTTTGTGATTGTATTCTTCACTTTCTCCTGAATCTCCCTCATGGTATGAGTGAAATCCTCTGCATGGCCACTCCTATGCTCCATAGCTCCTAGATCTCTAAGCTCACACACACCTCTTGGGTGCATACCATATACTATCTTGAAAGTACTCCTACATGTGGTCCTATTCACACTGTCATTGTAGGCATATTCATCTTGTGATATGACCAAGTCCCATGTCTATCCATACTCCTTGGTTATTCATCTTAGAAGGCTACCTAACACTCTATTTATCACCTTAGTTTGTCCATCTATCTGAGGATGGTAAGCTGATACAAAAGACAAGTTAGTTCCTATTATGCTCCATAGAGTTTTCCAAAAATGACTTATAAACTTCACATCTCTATCTAATACAATGCTCAATCGAAATCCATGGATCCTCACAATATCTTTGAATAAAAGATGAGAAATATAGCTAGCATCATGGGTGGTCTTGCAAGGAACAAAGTGACTCATTTTACTGAACCTATCTACCACCACATAGACACTATCAAACCCTGTCTTAGTTTTAGGGAGTCCTGCCACAAATTCCATGCTAATGTATTCCCATGGTTTGTTGGGAATAGGTAGAGGCTGATACAAACCTGAATTGCTAGCTCCCCCCTTGGATTTCATACAAACTACACATTGCTCCACATACCTTCTAACATCCCTTGTAAACTTGGGCCAATAATAGAACCTTTGTACTAATTCCAGTGTCTTATTGATACCAAAATGACCACTAAGACTACCATTTTGCTTCTCCTAGATGAGATTCTCTCTCATTGAACCCTTGGGAACACACAACTAATTCCCCTTGAACAAAATTTCACTTTGCAATGTATACTCTCAGAATTGACTCTGAAAGTGATTCTCAAAATCAGAACATACCTTATATTCTTCAAAGAAGTCTTCATCTTCTCCATAGAGATCCTTGAAACTCTCTATCCCAATGCTTTTGAATTGAATCTCTTGTATTGTCAGCAACCTCCTACCTAGTGCATCTGCCACCTTGTTCAACTATCCCTTCCTTTGTTTGATAGTAAAGGTGAAGGTTTGGAGGTACTCCATCCATTTCAATTTCCTATTACTCAACTTTTCTTGTGTGTTGATGTAGCTAAGTGCCTGGTTATCTGTAAACACTACAAAATCCTTAGGTAGGAGATAATGTCTCCAATTTCTAAGAGAATGCACTAGAGCATACAGTTCTAAGTCATAGGTAGAATACTTATTTTTATCTTCATTGAGCTTTTCACTAAAGAAAGTTGTAGGGCTACCTTCTTGGCTTAGTACTCCTCCTACTGCAATTCCACTGGCATCACATTCCACTGTGAATAACTTATAAAAAATAGGTAACAAAAGATTGGGTTCAGTTTCCACTTCTTGTTTCAAATTCTCAAAATCCTTCTCTTCTTCATGAGTCCATTTAAACTTAGTCCTTAGGCCACCCTTGATAGTATCAAGCATTGGTGCACCAATGCCACTAAATTTTCTTATAAAATTTCTATAAAATTGAGCTTACCCATGCAAAATCCTTAACTCTATCTCGGTGGTTGGTGTAGACCAATTTAGGATAGCTTCCACCTTGCTTGGGTCTATCTTCAATGATCCTTGGGATACTAAAAGCCCCAAATACACAAGATCTTGTTTGAAGAACTCACACTTTTGTAGCTTGATGGATAACGTCTCTTCCTACAACCTTTTAAGTACCATCTCCACATGCTTAAAATTTTCCTCTGCTATCTTACTAAAGATGAGTATATCATCTAGATACACTACCACAAATATCCCTGTGAAATCCTTAAGCACTTCATTCATGAGCCTCATGAATGTGCTAGGGGTATTTTAGAGGAAAAATGGCATCAATCTCCACTCATACAACCCATCAATTGTCTTAAAAGTTGTCTTCCATTCTTCCCCATCTTTGATTCTAATCTGGTGGTATCCACTCTTGAGATCCAACATAGTGAAGTATTGTGCCCCTCCAAGACAGTCCATCAAATCCTCTATCCTAGGAATAGGAAACCTATATATGACTGTAATCCTATTGATAGCCCTAGAGTTAGTACAAATTATCCACTTACCACCTTTCTTTGTTGCCAAGACCACTGGTCCTGCACATGGACTGATGCTCTTCCTAATTAGTCCTTGGTCTAATAACTCATGCACTTGCCTAGCCACTTCTAGGTTTTGAGCTGGTGTGAGCTTATAAGCTGCTTTGTTTGGCAATGAAGCCCCTAGTATGAAGTCAATTTGATTACTAAGAGGTCTCTTTGGAGGTAATATTTCTGGTGTCCCATCACTGATTATGTCCTTGAACTTCTCAAGTAACTTCTGGACTTCTTCTGGTATAACTATCTTCTTGGTCTTGTCTTCTTCCTTGGGTTGCACCATAATAACATATCCTTCACCTCCTTGTTGAACAGTGTTGATAGACTCCTTGCCACTACTTAACAAGACACTAGGGGTCTTTGACTATCCTTCTTCTTCATCCAATAGTGATTGTAACTTGAATTTTTTACCATCCTTCTTGAATGAGATGGTTTTCTCCTTTCCATCATCGATAGATCCTCTATCATATTGCCATGGCCTTCCCAATAGAAGATGGCATGCATCCATAGGCAACACATCACAAACCGATTTTTCTTTGTATCCTCCAATGGAGAATTCCACTTTTGTCTACTCATTCACAAGAACACTCTGCCCTTTATTCAGCCATGTCACCTTGTAAGGATTAGTATGGGGCACCTTCTCCAATTTTAACTTCCGCATTGCTTCCTCTAAGATAATATTATCAGTAGACCCTAAATCCACTATAACTTTGCACACCTTCCCAAGTATTTTGCTTCTCACCCTGAATAAGGATCTCCTTTGCTTTTGCTCTTCCTTGACTAGTTATTTGATTAGAACCCTTCTAAACATCAAGTTTTCCCCTATTTTTGAATCAATATGACTAACCTTTGGTGACTTGACACTCATAGTGTCTTCTTGAGCATATGGTACTCTCTTTTATGTGTTAGAAGAAGGTTCTTTCTTTGGGAACCTATAAGCTATATGTCCTACTTGACCACAGTTGTAACACTTCATGCTAGCAAAGTAAGAGTTACTTCTACTTGTACCTCTTCCTCTATTAGAACCTCCTTGAGATCCTCTACCTCTTCCATAACCTCCTCTAGAAGTTGTTTCACTTCCATGATCTATGAGTTTAGACTCTCCTTGATTTCTTTGTTCAGTCCCTCTGCCCTGGTATCTCCCTCTATGTCCTCTTTGATCTCTGCCTTTTCCTCTGCTCTTGGAAGCCTGTCTTGTTTCCTCTTACTTCTCTCTTCAATATTTATAGCCAATTGATAACATTGGTGCACTATTTTGGGACTTATAAGAGTCATCTCCTCTTTAATGTTCCACTTCAAACCATTAAGGTATCTAGACACCTTAAGGCTTCCATCCTCAGATACATTAGACCTCATGCAAAGTTTTTGAAAATCCTTTATATAGGAATTTACATCTTGGTCGCTTTGTCTCAAGCTTTGTCTTTTCTTAATCAACTCAATTTCATAATCATCTGGCATGTATGCCTCTCTCACTTTGGCAACCATTCCCTTCCAAGTGGAAATAGGTTTCTCTCCTTCCTTTTCTCTCTCTGTCTTAATGAACTTGCACCATGTCAAATAAAAACCTCTCAATCTTGATCTGGCCACCTTTACCTTTTGTACTTCAGTGACTCCATCACACTCAAAATTGTTTTCCATTCCCTCTATCCAATCCATGAATAGATCAACTTCCAATTTCCCACTAAACAATGGTATGCCTTAAAGTTCTTTTCAACTCATAGCCTTCAATTCCTTCAAGAAAGGCTCTTCTTGCAAAAGAGGGTCAGGTTCAGGGATCTTGTCTTCATCTACAACCTCTTCACTCTTGGGTACCCTTCCTTCCAATTTATCACTAACCTCATCCGTCTTGGTCTACACATTACTCATTGCTTACTCAAGTTGGGCTATTCTTTCCCTCAATAGCCTATTGTCCTCCTCCTAATCTTCGACATTCTTGGCTAATTCTATATTTTTCACCATGATTGTAGAACCACTAGACTCAATCTCTGACATACAATATTCTATCCCAAATATTTTTTTGCTCTGATACCAATCTGATAGGGAGGGTGGATGAATCAATCACTGATTCATGCTCTATGTCTTGCTTGGAAGACCTATAGGGTGTATTAATCCACCACTTGCAACCTATAGGACCTCTTCTTTCTTAGGGTCCCCTGGTTCTCCTTGCCAACCCAACTATCATCATAGTTCCTCCTACCAAGTCAAAACTTGGTGCAATCTTGTAGCACTAGCCTTAGCCCTTAATCCACCCTAAAGGCTACTAACCTCCAAATTCTTGAATAAGTTTTACAGAGGTGTGGAGGTGCTTCTAAAGTCTTCAATCCATCCTACTAAGGGTATTAAGGATCCACCTAGCTCCATCTGCTAGTTGCTTTCACCAAACCCCTCTATTTGGTCTAGAAGGCTACTAGCCCTATTAGGTCTCCTTCTCCGAGAAATCAATTTTTTTTTTTAAGTCTTTCCAAATAACATGCCAATATATTTCTTGAGATTTTTGATTCATATGCCCACCTCTCAAGGATTTTTGGGGTTTTGGTCTCAACTAACCGTACAAAGCCCTAACCTAAAAATGGGAAAAACTAGACCTTTTAAGCCCTTTCCTGGCTTCTCTACAATTTTTCAAGTTCTTCCCTCACTAGATAGATTGATATATTTTATTTCTCCTTATTGTGTCTCGGTAAGACTCATACCTTCCTTCTCCAAAAGGTAATTTGTGAAGAAATTGACACCCCTGCAAATCAAGTGCTCTGCACTATGGTCTTCCCTAGCCAGAATCTTCCCTGGATCGCCTAGGACAAGACTTCCACAGTAACTCCTACGCTTTCAAAGGCCCTAAACACTCCTATATTTACATCCATGGATTCTAGTCACTAATCCCAAAGGGCCATACAATTTGTACGGTGGGAAAGTGAACTAACACTCCATTCTTTACAAACTGCCTGGTTCAAACCAGCAACAATATAAAAAATAAACTAATTACAAACAATGCTTGAAACTGAACAAACCAACTATATAATGTGACACAATGCTCAAAGAAAAACTAATCTACATCCTACACAAATTACACTGCCAAAATCAATCCATTAAAACATCACTTCAATGCAAAAACCAGAAATTTCACACACAATCACAATTGCTTTCTCTTGAATTTAAAAACTTAAACAATATCAAATGCTTCCAACCTGACTCCAATGCTGAGGCATCCCATAAATAGGGTCACCAAATCAGTTATCCTCTCCCTTGGGCTCTTCTTTTTTGCTTGTAGCTCCAATTGAGAAAATTTCAAGACATTTTCAAAAGTCCTAAAAGTCCTAAACCTCATATTGAGCTAAAATCCTATGACACCCACTCAGTGGTCAACATGACCTTTATCTGATCAAATCACAACAAAAAAAATCCACTAACACACAAATGAACTATATTAGATTTCTTAGTTGTCCTAGACAAAGTTGTAATAGACAAACCTTCTAAACAACCTATGGCAGCCTATGGGTGCTCCTACACCACATAATATAACAAACCAAGCATGAATAAAATATGAATATATTGTTTGAGCCTTTATATACTAAACACATTGTAGAACATGTAGTGTTGATTTTTGAAGTAGTGCATACCCTCGATTCCAAAAAAGAGATGTATTGCATAAAAGTGTTGGATGAAGAAGAGGCCAGAGGTGATAAAAACCTAGAAGAAGAGGTCTTTCTCAATAAATTTATTGATTTTGACCCTTTTGAGAACTTCCATGCTACTGGCCAAGGCACTTATGTAATATTTGATAAGGACTAGGCCCTCCAAAAATTGGTGAAAGAGAAAACAAATGAACCAAATGGACACAATTTATTGACATTACATTTTGATGATGCTAAGTGCAAAGATGGATTTGGAGTTAACATCTAGCTTGTATCTCCAATCAGTTGAAAGACCCTCAAATATTCTTACTTCCAGTTCCCATGTTCAAATAGTAATGTTGAAATTAAGGACTAGTTCACAATCTAACTCTGGTAGAGAAAATGGACATAAAAAGGATACGGGTATTTGGAGATTCTAAGATGGTTCTAAGACATATTCAAGGACAACAAGCTGCCAAAATGTGAGGATGTGGTCATATCATCACAAGGTATGAGACCTAATCAAAGGGTTCAAGGATTTTAATAAATAGGTCATATTGAGGTCTTTAAACTCTATTGCACATAGGATAGCATTGACTGGCTCACAACTCTAGCCAACCTTGGATCTGTGGAGAACCAACACATGATGTGTAACATGATCTAATTGTATATCCTCAACAATAACCAAACTTAGATATTATTTGAAGATGATGCTCAAATCACTACCTTCTTATGATAGTCAGGAGATTTTTCTAATTATCCATAGCCTATATTTGAAGGGGTTGTTGAAGAACAAGTGATTGAACTAAAAATTAATAAGCTCCCATGAGGCTTAATAACTCTTGAGAATCTCTTTAACTATGATGATGCGATAAACAATAAGAGGAGATTCATAGCCAATGAGGAGGACTATGAGGACCTCAACTTCAAAGATGGAAATAAGCTAAATTTTAGGAGGAATGTTCCATAGGAATATAAAGAGATGTTGAGAGACTTGTGTGCTAAGTACAATAGGGTCATGACCTAGACCTATGATGATCTCAAAGGATATGATCCTAGGATAATCTACCACACTATTAACTTGGTAAAGGGATCTGAGACCATCCAACAAAATAAAAGACTAGTCAAACCAAATGCGGAAGCCTTAACATTGCAGGAGCTTACAAAGTTGATCAAGTCAAAGATTATGTACCCAATTAAGCACACCACTTGGTTTTCCAATCTGGTCCTGATCCAAAAAAAGAATGGTGACATACATATATGCATGGACTTTTAGGAATTGAATAAAGCCTCATCAAAGGACCATTATCTCTTTCCCTCAATGGAGCATATCTTACAAAATGAGGTCAAGTATGTTTTCATTGATCAATGGGTTTTTGGTCTACAACCAAGCCAATGTGAAGGAGGAGGAGCAATAGGGTGATCCGACAATGATGGTTTACAATTTCTAGAAGATTTTGGTTTTTGCTGAAATCACATATTTTTAGAAAATATAATGATTTAAGCCTTAAAATTTTCCATTTTAAGGATTATAATTGAAGAGGGTTTGATCAAATCACTTCAAATCAAATTCCCTTGAATAAAACCCCACTATTATTAAGCCATACCTATAATGAAGTCTCCTTTACACATATCAAAATGTTGATAAAAAAGCACTTTTGATTTATCTTTTAGGGGATCAAATGAATTCATTTAATTTATTTTTTTGTAACTATGTATTCCTTATTATAAGATTCCCAAAAAGTATAATATTAAATAAATTTAATTTATTTATTATATTTGTTTTTTATTTCTTGTGAATGTAGGTTTTTCATTGAAAATCAAGCTCTTTGTTCTGCACATGTGGAAAATAGAAGATTATCAAAGTAAAATTCGAAATTATCAATGCACTAGATATTGAAACCCTTGATCCACCAAAAAAACAATTGAATTTTGATACATACAATTTTTTTTATGTTGTATACAATCTACCCATGTTTGAGTTGTATTTGATTTGACTTCAAAATTGGATTAAGATAGAAACATTCAATACAACACTATGAAACCAAATGAAAGTGCTAGATATCATAGTTACAAATGTAAATTTTAAAAAAATAGAATTTTATCCTTCATGGAAAAAAAATTATGTTGTAGATGGTGAGCATCACTGCTTAAAAATGGTGTTTACTAAGAAAAACTAATTTTCAAAGGATATGGAAAAGAAGTGTAATTTGATTCCAAAAATTTGGAAAAAAATATATTTAGAATCTATAGAAAAAATCTCACAAATCACTAGTTTGCATCATCTTCAAAATCATCACATTTTAGCTGCTATAGGTGCTCGAAAGTGAAGATTTAGTTAGGAAAAATTAGTTCAGTGTCCATTTTGGGAAAAAATTGTAAACAAATATTGTGGGATCACCCAATACAAAACAATATTCACCACTAAGTGGGGGATGTTTGTATATTCAAATATTCCCTTCAGCCTCTATAATGTGGGTTCCACCTTTTAACGTGCAATGAACATCGATTTTAAGGGACTAGTCAACAAGATCATCGTAATATGTTTGGAAGACCTAACCATATTTTTGAAATCAAAAGATGATCATTTAGATCATCTAGAAATGGTTTTCTATAAGTGCCAACAGTTTAGGATTTATTTAAATATCAAGAAATGTGTATTTGGAGTACCATAAGGCAAATTTCTTGGCTTCCTAGTATCTAAAGAAGGAATAGCCATAGACCCGAAGGGGTAAAATCTTTAACAAAACTACCACTATCTATTAGTAAGAAAGGGTTAGAGACTTTTTTGAGGAAGATTAATTTTGTCAACTAATTTATTTTAGATTTTGCATGCATTGTGAGACATATCATGTTGATGATAAAGATAGGATTGGCATCAAAATAGACCTAGCAAGGAAAACCAACCTTCAAAAGGATTAAGGTAGCCATCACCACAACTCTAGTGTTGGAAAACCTAGACTTTTCAAAAGACTTCCTACTATATGTTTATAGTGGCCAACACAACATAGCCTTTGTGATAATGCAAAAGGATGATGAAGGAAGTGGGGAACACCCCATTGATTTCCACTCAAGGACCCTAAAGGGGTATGAAACATGATATAATTTTGAAGAAAATTCATCCTTTTCCATTGTCAAAATCCTCAAAAAGTTTTGACATTTGGTTTTGGCTAGTAAAATTACAATCCTCATCACCCATCCTGGTGTTAGGGAATACATCATAGAAGGAAAAATCATCGATAAAATGGTGAACTAGATCACTAAGATTCTAGAGTATGATGTGGACATCAAACCAATAGAGTTGTTCTAGTGAAGAGGCCTATGGCAATATCTCATGCAAGAGCTCAACCCCAAGGAAGAAGAAGAGTCTTACTAGGTCTATGAAAATCAATTCAAGTCAGATGAGCCTTGGGTGGCTGATTAGATGAGACTCATACAGACTGGTTGATACCCATCTAATGTCTTTCCAAAGAATAATATACACTATAGGCTCCAAGGCACTAGATAAATATTTGTCGAAGGTTTTTTATTTAAAATAAGTTATGATAGATTCCTCCTCTACCATATGTACAAGCCACGGGCTGAGAGAATTATGGAAAAATTCCATAGTAGTCTAGAGGGTGGGCATTTATTCACTAAAATCACCACCCTAAAAATCATGCGGGAAGGTTGCCAATGGCCCACAGTGTTCTCCAAAGCTCACCATCTAGTTAAAAAGTGCACTTAGTGCCAAAAAATTTTTAGCAAGTGAGAGAACTTTTTCATATCATTAAGCCCAATAGTGATTGAAGAGCCCTTCACATAGTGGGATTTGGATTTCATTGGGAGGATCAATCTCATATCTAGATTGATACATAAATTTATTCTCATAACTACTGATTATTTTAGGATATGGATGGAGGTAGCTCTTGTGAAGAATGCTACAAAAGAAAAAATCATCTTTTTTGACGAATTGGTGGCAGGGTTTGGTTCCCTAGAGAATATCATCTTGGATAAAGAATGAGCCTTTATAGGTTCTAGGATGATGGATTTATCTCTCAAGAATGTGGTCTACCTCAAGACTTTTTCAAACTATTACTGGCGAGGGAATGGAATGGCAGAATCCACCAACAAGAACCTAATCAGGCTAATAAAGTGTATCAAGTTGGAGGATCAAAGGGAGTGACACACACATCTATGAGTAGCCTTATGGGTAGACCATATTCCTCATAAGAAAATTATAAATGCCTCTCCCTACGATTTGGTGTACATGAAGGAGGTAGTCCTACACATTTCGATGGAGATCCTAGCATTGCAACTGCTAAATCCCTTAAAGGTTGAAGAAGATAGTGGGATGAAAGTAAGGCTATTGGAATTGTGAAACAAACACAAAACCATGAGCTAGAGGATCCAAAAAAATTAAAATACACCTTCTACATAAGATATCTACAAAAAATATATGCTATATTCCTCAACAAGAAAAATCTATAGAAGCAAGATAATCTCAAGAAGATATGAAATATAGAGATGATTACAATGAGGGTTGAGTGCTTATAAGAGTAAAACCCTAAATGAGAAAGGGATTAGATCATATAAAGTATCAACATCACATGCAATGAGACATAACGATCTAATATTAGCTCAACTAATAAAACATAAAATACTCCTAATTTTAGCTTAAGTGGATGAGAATAAATTTGACTAATAATAAATTAAAGATTAATTAATTATTAGCTAATGCATGATAACTCTAGCACCCCGTTAAGATGAACTTAGGGAGTAGATAAAAACTTTGAAAAATAATGCATGATGGGTCCTAAAAAAAAGGCCATGCAAGGTACCCATGTATAAACAAAAGATCTCTATAGTGTGGAGAAATAGAGAAAACCTCATGGGAAAAAATCTACTCCAAAAAGATATGAAAGCCAAGTGAAGGACTAAGGAAGCCTCTAAACAGGACAATGTTGTCCCTAATGGAGCCTCAAGTTTTGTCCTTTGACTTTCATTATTTTATTTTTTCCACATTCCTAGTCTATCATGCTATTCGGAAGAAGCCTAGGGTTGGGACTTTATTTTTTCCTTCATGAAATCCTAATGTTCTATCTTAAACCCAGGGTTTGATCTATTTCATCTTTACCTTTCTCAGGGAGCTTTTAAAATGACTTATGTCCCATTGACTCATCTAGGTCGGGCCCCTCTAATAAATTGTGTTAAATATTTCAATTGAATTTATTACTTCCTAAGTCTAGGTTGGCTTGTGCCCCATGTTGTAAGAACAACCTTAAGCCATCATTTTTTGCTGGCCTAGGAGTGTCCCCTTTTCCCCTTCTAATAATTATCTTATTTTGTAGGGAATGTTTTTTAATGACTTTCGATTTCCATACGGTTGATCTTGACCATTCCCCATGATCTCGTGATGACATCACCACTTGGTTTCAACTTATTGTGATATCACGGTCAAGCAGTACATGTCTCAGTTGTCGATGCTGAAAAAGGATTAATAAAGTGTTTAATATTTTTGTTAGACTTTAATACGTTATAAAGTGGGTTACTAAAATAGTTGTGAGATGCACATTCTCAAGATCAATGATGATGTTTTAATATTAATGAAAAGTTGCTCGATGGTTATGTTTGGTGTTGATGATGGTAGTAAGTGAACATGATCGCAGATGGTGGGAATTAATGGTTGTCTGCCATCACGTGATCCAAAGATGTACGATGTTTAGTGATTGTGATATCACAAGGGAGCCCCACATGTATCCCTTTGGTGTTGTGAATTGTGGTGCGCCCTCAACGCTGACATGGAGATTACATTAGGATTTTTTAAGGTGTTCGTTTGATGAATTGAAAAAACAAAAGATTGATGGCTAAGGTTTAAATTCAGATCAAATATGATTGGAGTCGTTGGCACGACATGCAAATGATCTTTAATGGTGGATGAGACATCTACTCACTAAATTCAATCAACATAAAGGATATTCTTTCATTATATTTTCACTACAAAAGCATTCAAGAATTTTTGAAGTGATTCAGAGCCAGAGATAAACTTTTTCAAGCAATCACAACAAAATTTTGGTTCTTTGCAAGGCGCGAAATCCTATGAGTTACTTTCTATATCACTGGTTTAATTTGACTATGATTCTTGTGAAAAGTTATATTGTGTTGGTCAAGGGATTTGTGGATTATTGTCGTAGGGTTAATGGTTCATTTGAACTATTGGAAATTGCACAGTTGTATTGTAATTTCATGTTCTGGGTAGCCCTAGTTCCTCCAAGAATTTGAATTTTAAGAAATCCCTAGTTGTTTGAGATGGCACCATCGAAGCATCACTCTATCCATGTTGATTATTTTCAGAGCAATTTATATGATGATTTTCTGGATCGAATCCCATTATCGACAAATGACAAAAGGAGAGGTTTGGTTTTAATGAATGGAAAAACCCTAGGCAAAGGACTAGTATGCAAAAATTATAATATTGCAGATGCTAGGATTCCAATGATGGATTTGGAAATGTTTAGGCTATGGTATGGACAGTGACCCCTACCCCACCCCTTCTCTAATGGCTAGAGATACGAAATGGGGAGACTAGGAGTTTTGAATGTGTTTCTTGATGTGGACCTACTCAGAGTATTGGCAACATGTTATGACCCAGTTACAAGGGTAATTAGGGATACTGATGGTGGTGTTTTACTAAGCATAAGTGCAGTTGAAATTAAACAGGTTTTTTATTTAAGTGATTCTAGCTCATTTTTGGTCCAAATTGATTTAGAGGAGAAGAAGCAAGAATATGTGAGGTCAAAGCCTCTTTTCAGACTAAAGTTAATTCCTCCTCACCTGGCTAGGGAAAATAGTTCAACGATTCACATCAGCCCAAATGACTTGGAGCCTTTTAGGCTAAGTTGTTTTGCTAATCACATTTTGGAAAAATTTTACTCATTGTGCTAGATTTTGGGATTCAACCCAAATATAGTGATGCCCATTGCATATATTTTTATGGGGGCTCAAATTCAACATCCCAACTTCTCCATGGTGTATGACTATGCATCTTTTCTTGTGGAAAAGATACATGAGGGTTTTCTGAAGTTGCTTGTGGGGGATGTTGGCACTCCTTTATTTTGGTACTCCCTATTGATGCATATGTTCTTGTAGAATAATTCTAAATTCTTCTCAGAGAAGATGACATTGAGGCAAGAGGTGAATGGAGAAAGGTTACTAGTATAGGAGCCAAATGTTGATCTATCTTATAGTAGGGGAGGTGCCAGCTTTGTGAAGTTTGATAACTGATTTGCATCTAGAATTAGGGCTTGGTTGGTGGTAAATATGTAAAGAGTTCCTGAATATTTTCATGACTTCCTCTGACAAAAGGTGACGAAGCTTGATTTAAAGGTCCTCCATGATTGGGGTGACATCATCTTGTACCCCATAAGCACTATCCTAAGTTTGTTTGGTTTCTAGGGAGCCCCTCACATTCTCCAATATAATGTACCATCAAGGATGGACTTTGTCAAGGTCATGTGGTAATTAGGTTGTATTCATAAAGATAACCTAACAGGGAGACAAAAAGGGAATTTGTTCCCTTATTATACTGTTGTTTCAGATTTTGTATTTTCCAAGGGAGGGTGGGTCCACTTTGGAAGTTTTTTTTAAGACTATCATTTGAAGAGTGGATCTAGGAGGCAACATGACCCTAAGGGATTCTTTTCCTTGTTCAGGCAACAATTTAAAGGCAGAAGATTTGTAAATGAATTCAACTTTCCTGAAGACCTAATCCGAAATGAGTTTGATTTGAATAAGCGAGAATTGAATAAAGAGAAATGGATTTCCTATGAGAAGCTGTTGGCCATAGTGCATAAAATGGATCCAAAGTATGATCCATTAATGGAGTTTACTCAATTCCACGAGAGAATTACTTTCTTCTTGGATACTTTTAAAGATCATGTGCACCTTGATGACTAGGAGGTCAATTTGGAAATGGACTTCAAAATTCAAAGAACAGAGGTGAGGCTCGAGGAAACAACACCAACTTATCAACCCCCAGTTGACAAACCTCTATACAAGAAAAAGAGGAATGATAGCAATGAGGAGGATGAGGGGGATAATAAGGGAAGAACAATAGTGAAAGCATCATCAAAGATAGCCCCAAGTATCAGAGAACCTAGAGGGATAAGGATTCTGGATCTAGATTCATCACCAAGAGGTGATCCTATAGTGCTACCATCAGAGCCAAGCCCTAAGAGGCAAAGGATTGAGGAGACAAAAGAGGCTTAGATTAATGAAATAATTATGAATAATCAAGACATGCAGGTTGGTATCCCTTCTGCTCCTAGATCAATAAAATTGGTGTTATCTGATATGGATATAAAGGGGTAGTGTGTACAAGATGCTAGAATGGAGGCCTGCAAGGAATTCTTGGATGATGATGCTTTTGTGAAAAATCATGTATTCTTATAGCTAACTTGGAGAATGAAACTAGAGGAATACTAGGATAAGTGCAAGAGAAGGAGAGAATCAAGACCTGATAGGTCTGAGTAGGAAAATGATGATGAGGGCAAGGCTAAACTAATGAAGGAATTAAAGAAAATCACTCCTGTGGAAGGAAGGATACTTGTGACTCAGGTTGGTGTCCTATTTTTTCCTAAATGGGACATATCCAATGTTGTAGGATTCAATGCTATCCTACAGTCCAAGCATCCTATGCAAAACAATGAAGAAGAGGTTAAGGTAGCTTTGCAAGATTTTTCCTTCAGTGAGGACTATGAAACTTTGGCCATATGGGCATTGGCATGCCAAGGAAGAAAACCAATTTTAATATATATTAGTCCAAACCTAAGGGGAGGGTTAATTATCAAGAGAGCTTCTGAAACTTCAACAATAGAAGCTCCAAGCCTTATAGTTAATGTGGCCAAATTGGCCCAAAAGACACTTGAGAGAGAAGAGGCTGAAAAGAAGTGTTTGATGGAGAAGTAAAATATAATAATTGGAGAATATAGTAAGATGTAGCAAAGGAATGTTGAGTTGCAATCTGAAGCAGATAGGTTGAAATATGGGCAGGAGGGAGAATCCTACAATTCTCCTAGTACTAGTGAATTGCCTCCTACTTCAGGATTAGTCCCTCCTACTACTCCAATTGTTTCTACTCTAGGATCCACCATCTAGAAACATATTATTAGTCCTACACCAAGGTAATTTGAAGAAGAAGTTGAGTATTCTATGGATCCCACCAAGAAGAAAATGTTAAATAAGATCATAGAATTACAAGCTTCCTTAAAGGCAAGTGAGGATGGTGCAATTTCCAAACAAAATGAGGTGGTGGACACATTTTTGAGGAATTTAAATGAGAAGGTGGATGGTATATTACCATCTGTACATTCTTTGTATTCTTTATTTTTGGATGGAATAAAAAATATCAATAGGGATTGGGAAATAGTTTTGCCTTTGGCTAAGAAGTGGATCCCTAGGGCTAGTGATTTGGATATTATATATAAGGCCTCTAGGTTAAATGCAAAAAATAGGCCCTAGTCATTGAAGCCTACTCAAATATTCATGAAATCATTGAAGGGATTCTAGGCCCTACCTGATGATTTGAGTAGAAGAATTAGGGAGTTGGTAAAGAGCTTTGATGATTGGAGTGATACATTTTTCCAGACATCACTGATGCACTAGGAAATGGTAAAACATTGCAGAAGTGGCATGAAAGGAAAGACGAAGTTATTAATGCACAAATCAAATTGATTTGTGATGATTCTGATTATGACTTGTTGGTAAGTAGCATGGACAAAATAATTAATACTAGCACATTCTTAGAGTCTTTTGAAAGAGAGGCCAATTAGGCTGTAGTGAAATATACACCCTACAATACTAAGGTAAATGAGGTGGTGAACTTTGACTGGCCAATGGATGAAGAGTATCATAAATGGGTGGACAAGTACTTAACCAAAGAGGAGTAAAATAGTGTCTAGTACTGGCAACTAACAACTCAACGATTATAGTTTAATTAATTATGGTTTTGTCTCCATGGCAGCTTTTGGACACAGGTTTTGAAGTTTGGCCAATGTACTGGCTATTCCCTAATGAGTGGAATTAACAAGAAGATGCTTTGAGACTTGGAAATTGTAATCATATTTTTGAAATGTCATAGGGTGGTCCAATTGACTGGTGACATGTGTATTTTTTGGCCCAATGCTTGTTTTATCCTTCATTCTCTATATGAAGGATTTCAAGGCTAGAAATAGTCTTGGAAAGTTAGATATTTGGAGATCGAGTCTAGACATAGTGGCGGAGCAAGTTTTAAAGCCTGATTGTTTCAGTGTAAATGCAATTTAGGTTTTGTGTCATTCTATAGTCAAGTTTTGGGTTTATGAAGGTTTGATTTTTCATAATAGTACTATCATTTGAGTTATAATGATTCATTTCAGGCTCATGTCTCTCCTTTGTATAAGCATATCATAATTTTAAATAATATAATCAAGGGTTATTACGTTCATCTGACTATTGTGGTGTGTATGACTTCCATTTTGTCTTTAATGAAAAAAAAGCATATGCACTAGTAAAAGTAGTAAAAGATTTAAGGACTTATTTGATGGGAGATACTATAATTTCCTATGTAACCAATGTTGTTGTGAAGAACATTTTTACACAACAGGAAGTGTCAAGAAGAAGATGTAGATGGATCAATAGGATCCAAGAATTCACCATTGAAATCTAGATTTCCAAGCTGGTGAGAGGACAGGGATTGGCAAAGCTTATGGCCCAAAGTAATCTGGAAGAAAATAAGATAAATTTTATTGAAGAAGAGGACAAATCACACATATGTGACATGGATCATTCTGATTGGTACAAATGTGTGATCTATTACTTAAAAAAGATGAAATTTCTTGAGGATTTGAATGAAAATGAAAAGAGGACATTGAAGTTACATGCTATCAAGTATGTTATCATAATAGGAAATATCTGGCAGAGAAATGGATAAGGTGTTATGTTAAAATGTGTAGACCAATATCAAGTAAAATATCTCTTGAATGAAATGCATAGTGGAGTTTGTGGACGGCATTATATGGCCAAAAAAACTATACACAAAGTAATGAGGGTTGGGTTTTGGTGGCCTACTATTTTTAAGAATGCACACCAATTAGTGAAGACATGTGATGCTTGTCAATGTTTCTTTGGTAAGTTGAAATTCTTTGGTAACTTACCTTTAAAACTAGTTGCAATGTAATCTCCATTCCAGAAATGGGGTATTGATTTTGCAGGAGAGATAGCATGTAGATCAAATGGGGGCCATTCATGGATATTGGTGGCCACAGATTACTTTACAAAGTGGGTGGAAGCAATTCCAACAAAGAAAGAAACTACTAAGGTGGTAATTGACTTCTTAATGAGTAATATAGTGACAAGATTTGGATGTCCAGAGAAGATTGTGTTAGATAATGCATTGTGTTTCAGGTCTAAATAATATATGGACTTTTGTGATAAGCATGGCATCCAAGTCTCTCACTCATCACCTTATCACCACAAGGAAATGGACAAACAAAATCAATCAATAAAATCTTGATGAAGATTACCAAGAGAATCCTACACCAAAATAAGAAGGCATGGGATTTTAAGTTGAAATTAGTAGTCTGGGTAGACAGGGTAACTGTGAAGAAGGCAATAGGTTGTGTCCCATTTGATTTAGTCTATTAGATAAATGCAAGGTTTCCCCAAAATAACTTGATGAAAATATATAAATTTTTCCAGATGTATGAAAATGAAAAAGAAGATGAAATGTAGTTGAGAGTGGAAGCTCTCATAGAAGTAGATGAGACTAGGAGGGAAGCTCAGATTAAAATTGCCAAATTGTAGTTGCAGGTAAATAATTTGTATGACAAGAAGACAACTGCAAGGAGTTTCCAAAATGGAGATAAGGTTTTGATGTGGAATTCTAGGTTGGAAGACAAAGGAAAACATGGTAAATTTGATGCAATCTCATTAGGTCCATTCCTAGTGAATAGTAAGTGGGGGGAAGATTCATATTTTCTCCAAGAAATAATAGGTGATATTCTTGAATTGCCAGTTCATAGACAATTCTTGAAGTTATACTTCAGCTGAAGTATTTTTTTCCATGAACAATAGTTTAGGTTTGTATATGTGATAGTTGTAGGTTTCCTTTTATTTGGATTGTCTTGTCTGGATCTACAACTGGTCTTCTCTACTTGAGATTTTGTTATTCTTGCTTCATTCTAGTGGAATGAACATCCCCAACTGAAGCCATTGATGGTGTAGACACCCAAAAGTGTCCTCTTACAATACTTTGTCATGACATTAAATCATTTAGACATCTTGTAAGCATGTTTTTCCTTAGGTAACAATGTCATCATCTAATTAGTTAAATAAATCTCATTTATTTGACTAATTTCATTCACAATCCATCCATTCTTCTAATGTTAATTAAATAATTTATATTATTTAATTAATTAAATCATTTCCTTTTATAGTCCCTCCATTCTTCTAATATTAATTAAATAATTTATATTATTTAATTAATGAAATCATAAATCAAACGTTAATTAAATAAATCAAATATTTATCTAATTAATAAAATCTTAAAAGGATATTCTCGCTTCCTTCCCAAATTAGAACTCATGTGTATCTAATTAATTTATTTAATTAGATAATTCATCACTTATCTTTCTCATCTTTTTCAGGATTTATTTCCTTTAAAACGAAAAATCAATATCTTTCTATTTTACTAGAATCTTATCTCATCTGCGGTTGTAATTCCTCTTTTGTCAAAAATCAAATCAAATCAAATCTTCTTCTTTGTCCATTGTGAAACTCTATAAATATGGCCTTTTAAAATCCATTTGGAATCGACTTCTTCCAGTACCATTGCTCTATGAAATTCATTTTGCAACTTTTCATCATCATACATCTTATGTCATCCGCATTACATCGTCATGCTGCAATATTGAGCAATCAACATTTCTTCAATAGTCAAATCCTTCGAAATCATGCATTCTTATGCAAGATTGAGAAGAACAATGGAGTGAATCCCTGGTGACATGCATGTTTGTTTAGATTAGATTATTTATCTTGCATGTGTATGTTTTATAGGTAACTACATTGAGGATGGTGAAAATTTGAACCTTAATCTAATAAGATCTCAGATTTTAGATGTTTCCCTATCTACATTGGTGAACTCGAACATTTTGATTTTGGTTTTGATATTTTTCTTTGAATAACAAAAAAAAATGCAGCTTCTTCATCCTATTTGCAAGTTGTAGTATTAAATCTGTAAATCCTTGCAAGTAGTGATTCACAGCAAAATCATATTAGTAGCAGTAAGCCTCTGAAACAGTTTTAGATCCACTATTGCTTCCTCGTGCCTGTAGTTCCCATAGCTCTTCTTTAGTATCATAGTGCAACCGCTTACTAGAGTCTAAAACAATTGCAGAATATTCTTCAATCATCTTAGAAGCTGTTATCTTTTCTACCTCCAAACGATAAACTCTCTTAACTAGCATATCTCTGAGGCCACAACCGCTGATTCTTGTCAATTTCTTCAACATTTTATTCTTGAAGCAAACCATCCAATCCATATCCTATTCTGGAGGCTCCATCAATAAATCTGAAAGATGATAAATAAATTCTAGTGGTCACCTCATTCTAGTTGACAGTCACTTCATATACTCCGACAAGCATTCAAAAAAAAAAAATATCGACTGCCAAAGTCATTATTTGTGCGCTCACTCCCGACACCAGCATATCCTTGCGCCATACTCTTCTTTAAGTCTTTACAACAAATAATCTAAGGTGCAAAGGACTTACTATTTAAAGTAATCTACTTTATACTCTGTGTATTAAATGTGTATTTTTGTAGATACTGATCATTCACAAAATCCAAGCAATTTGTTGAGTTCCAGATGCATGCAATTCAAGCTCTCTATACATTTCTTCCACTTTGAACCATCGACCATTGACCCCACTGCAAAATCATCACCTTCGCATGCCATAAGTCTTTCATTTGCCTTTCATCCACTTGCACAACCCCTTATAACTCCCATCGGCAGTTCATTCTCATTTTTATTATGATTTCATACTCCTCACTAACCTTAGAATTTAATACTAGCTTTTAGTTTTTTGCGTTAGCTTTTTAATTCTTAGATTTTAAAAAATTAGATTTTATATTTTTAAGTTAGCTTTAAAATTAGATTTTAGATTTTAGATTTAAAGTTACTAATTTAGATTTAAATTTTTAGAGTTCAAATTTAGCTTTTTTTTTTATAAATTTAGATTTTGTCATTTAAAGTTCTAATTTATATTTTTTTTAGTTAGATTTCTAACTTAATTTAGATTTTTATTTTTTTTTAATTTAATTTAGATTTTTTTTTTTTTTAATTTAGTTAGATTTCTAATTTCTAACTTAATTTAGATTTTTCACTTTGTAAAGTAGTTTATATTTCTAATATTTTTTAGTTTAGACTTTTTTTTAACAGACTGCATGTTTTCGGCCTAACCCCACTTTGGCTTACAATTTTTTGTTTCTTCTCATGTTGGTGACTTTCAGGGGTATTATATGGAGCTCGAAAAGCATTGGGATCAATCACAATAGAAATTTGGAAAGCGAAAACAATCAGGTGCACACATTCTATCTCTTATCTCTAATCATTTCTTGTCAACACACTTCGATTTGGTGCTTAAAAAGAACAACTTGTTTGATCACACACGAATTTTGGGATTAAAAAGAACATCTTGTTTCCTATCACATCATTGAAATTGGGTTAAAACAAACAAGTGTCTTCCATCACATATTTTAAATTTTGGATTTAAAAAGAACAAGTGTTTGAATTATTTTCCACACATTTCAATTTTCTAAGGGTCAATTAAAAACTACAAGTGTGAATCAAGTGTGTGCGTGATAAAAAACACCTCACTTAGTTTCCTTTTGTCAAACCCTTCATAGGAGGCCTGCTAGGGGATTTCATCACCCCTAGGGATGACCTTAGTCGAAGTGTGAATCGACAGACACGCTTGTTTGAGATTTAAAATCTTGTCACTCTTGGCTAAGCCCCAAAAAACTTTATACCTTTGGGAAGTGAAGGTGAAGGGTGGGTTATCCCTTTCTCCTGGCTGTGTGGCAGGATTTTCCTTTCAAATCATCCCTAGCCAACCTTGTGCATCCTAGTTCAAAACCTAATTGGCCATACCCACTTGACTATCATTAGGCTTATTGTTATGTGTTCGTGTGTTTTTCAAATCATAATATTTAATCTTGAAAGACAAACTTATCATTGTGTTTGGTGTGTGTGTTCATGCATTTATATGTGAGATCTTGTGTTTGATATTGCCCAAGTCAAAATTCCAATAAACACTTGCCACATCATCCAATCTTGTCATTCCACATCATATCTTATCATCACCATCTCCTTAATCCAATCAACATGATTTTACACCATGCCAACATTGGAAGACCTAGTACCCCAATTCCAAGACCTCCTCCAATCACTTTATCAAGCACCACAACCCTTAGACCAATGAATTATACATGGACTCCAAGACCTCATCCGACAATATCAACTTCAAACAAACTAATCTCTTCAAATGCAACAACTCATAGCACAATCACAATACCTCATGGCCACTTGTCAAACCCAACAAGCACAAGATCAAGTCCAATCACCACATGAACAAATTTCACATCAATCTGATCAACCTCATCCATCTACATATCATGTCACCTCTACATTAACCTATCACACCTCTTCTAATGTCAACCCTTATCCATATCAATCCACCTTTCAACAACCATTATCCTACGCATCATTATCATAACAACAAATCATGCCACACCAAGCCCAAACCCCATTCCAACTTCAACACATTCAACCACAATCCTATGTGTCACCTTCATCATCATGCCAACCTAACCCATCTACCTATCATGTCAATTCTACATCAACATATCCACCCATATCACAACAAGAACATAGGATCCCAAGTCCACCTTGGCAACAAAATCAAGAGCCTTTCAATTCTCCATCAAATCCTCACCCTAACTTCAAACATTTCAAAACTAAAACTATGAAATTACCTAAATCCACCCATCCATCTACCAAAGATTCTTTAAATACCATTCCCATTCTTACAACCCCATCATGTAGTCTCCCCCTTGATCCTATTCAAGAATCTCCCCCATTGATTCCAAGTCAATCTCCATCATGTCTCCATGTTGTTTACCATCTAGAACACATCGAGCCTACTCAATATTCATCATCTTCCACCTCATCTAATGAATCCATATCATCTCATAATATTACCATATCCAACCCATTTGATGATCCATGCATATCCACCTCATATAATGATCCTATTATACTACCTCCATGGCATGACCCTAGTCCATCACGAGAACAATTTTTTCCATTCATTACCTCATCTCATGATACCCCTCCCAATCAAGACCAAGATGTCACACCCACTCCATCACATGATACCATTCTATCTCATGATCCCTCTCTAAATCAAGATCAATGTCTAACTTCTATTCCATGCAATGATTCCCCTTCCTATATGTAAAGATCAAAGCATCCCTTCATCTCCAGGTCATGAGCCCCTTCCATCTTATAACCAAGATCAAATGATACCATCCATCCCATCCCATGATCCTACCTTAAGTCAAGATCAAAGCAGCCCTTTATCTTCATTTCATGATCATAATCATCCACAAGAGTTTATCACTCCTATTCAATCTATCCATGAACCCCACACCTATAAAATGGATTCCTCTACCTTTATCCACTCTGGTTTACTTCCAATACCTATCCTTTCATCCATATCATATCCTCCACAACATGGACTCACACCTTGTTTCATAAACAATACATATCCATCAAACCTTCCATATATCCTAGGTCCTTATCCTAGTCCACCAAACCTTCCATCTATCATTGGTCCTTATCGTCCAAACCCTAGTTCATCAACCCTTCCATCCATATTGGGGCCCTACATCCCTCATACCCCTAGTCAAGATCAACAAAGGTACACACCCTTGAACCTTTTCCAACATACCTACACCAACCCATCCATAATACCTTCATATCATTCATCTCCATCCACCTATCCCATTGCTTTTGGAAGAAATTTGGGTGCCAAATGTCAAAAGATTCCATATCAGAATCTACATACATTAAAGGATCAACATGTCTGCTCGAAGAGACATGCAAAAAAAAAAAAAAAACTTATCCAAATTCAAAACAAAAAAATTCAAAGGCCACAAAGGCCCACAAATCAATAAAACAAAATTCAAAGGTCACAAAAGGCCCATAAATAAAAATAAAAATCTCAAAAGCCACAAAGGCCCATGAATCAAAATTCAAAGTCAAAAGCTATGTGGATGCCTAAAATTCTCATAGAAGCAATAAAATAAAAATTGTCATCCAAACTTTCCTATCCAAAAACTCCATCCAATTCTAAATATCATTTATCACCACCATCCATTTTGGGTCCTTATATCCCAAAATCCCCATCCACTCGTCCATCTAAAAACTTGTCACCTTCAAACTCCATTTGTCCTCCATTACTTCACCACCCTTCAAGGTATGTGCCGATGATGATCTTTCCATCCTTTCCATATATCCATAAACAATATTTCCAACCTAGTATCCATGAGCCAACATCCATCCCCCATTATCCTCCTTTAATCCAAAACTTTGGTTAAGTCCTTAGCTTCTTCCATCATGCCAAAATTTATGAGTCTATTGACATGGTTTATTAGGCCACATATTCAAGGGATATTAGCCATGAAAATTGATTTTTGAGTCCTTCCTCCATATCACTATCCACATCTTATTTTCCATATTCCTCTTCCACTTTACACTTGGGGGCAAGTTTCGTCCATCCTATCATTCATATCCATTATCATCTTTCCGTTCATCATTTACCTTTCCACCTTTGATCTTGACAAGGTTAAGGATCTTCTCTAGCATCATACATCTTATCCTATACCCTTTATCCATATCTTCCGTGCCATATCCTTCACCTTATCCATATTCCATCATTCTATCTAAATACGTCATTTCTTCCCTTCCTTGGTCTTGATGAGGAATAGGGGAAAAATAATTAGGCATTTATGTTTGTATCTTATCTAGGTGATCTTGATCATCCCATTCATTAGCCTTATCCTAGAATTCTTCCATTAAAATGTTCTAAAAAAATACAAAAAAAAATCAAAACATTTCAAAAATACAAAAAAAATAAAAACATTTCAAAAATACAAATAAATCAAAACATTTCAAAAATACAAATAAATCAAAACATTTAAAAAAAGAAGAAGAAGAAGTCAAAATATTCCCAAAATACAAAAAAATGGAAAAATTCCTGAAAAAAAGAAAAAAATCAAATAGCCAATGAAAATCCAAGCAATCAAATTAATCCATCCAATCACTTCTTTCAGTTTCATCTAATCAATCCATCACCTCAATCCAATCGTCCAACCATTAAACCAATCAATCATCTTCATGAAATTTAATCATTCCAAGCAATAATCCAAATGCAAGTCAATCCTTAATCCATTCCAATCAAGTCAATCAATCTTGTCAAATTATCCAATTGCATCAAACATATTCACCCTAATCTTGTCGTAAACCAAATCAACCAATCAATCAGTTAGTCAATCAGTCAGTCATCCTTGTGTTGATCTAGGGATATATCATTCCCCGCAATGACAACACTATCATCATCATCATCAATCAATTAATCAATGGTTTATAGCTTGAAAGGGGCAATACCTTGTTTGTTTTTGAATCATTTGTGCATGCTTGCTTGTTTGCTTGTGTGTGATATCATTTTATCTTGCATTTGTATCAAATCCATATCATATCAGCTAATATTCATATCTTGTGTATGTTGGAATGGATTTTTGCACTATCCTTGGCATCCAAGGTCATATCATACCTTTTGTCCATTAGGACTTTAGTGCTCTAAGTTTACTCCCTCATACATTTAGAGAAGGTTATATTACACTGGGGCATGAGACACATTGTCACCTTGGTCCTTATACCTTGGTGCATAATGTCTAGTGCTATATCAAACACCATGATTGCTCACTTTCTTGCAGCATAATGTATTATCCATCTCTTTATCAAACTTTTAGTATTTCATCCATTTTGAGAGCATACCCATGTTCTTCCAACCTTCCTATCCTCTTGAGGGGGCATCATCATCCTATTCTTATCATCACCATTAGCTTATCTTTCTATAATCATCCATTTTCTTCTATCCATACTTTAGCTTCTTTGAAATTATGTTACTTGACACAAATCTCATCATCTCGAACATCATCTCAAAGAGGGGAAAAATGTAGACACCCAAAAATGTCCTCTTACAATACTTTGTCATGACAATACATCATTTAGACATCTTGTAAGCACATTTTTCCTTAGGTACCAATGTCATCATCTAATTAGTTAAATAAATCTCATTTATTTGACTGATTTCATTCACAATCCATTCATTATTCTAATGTTAATTAGATATTTTCCTTTCATAATCCCTCCATTCTTCTAATATTAATTAAATAATTTATATTATTTAATTAATGAAATCATAAATCCAACGCTAATTAAATAAATCAAATATTTATTTAATTAATAAAATATTAAAAGGATATTCTCACTTTCTTTCCAATCAGAATTCATGTGTATCTAATTAGTTTATTTAATTAGATAATTCATCACTTATCTTTCTCATCTTTTTCAGGATTTATCTCCTTTAAAACGAAAAAATCAATATCTTTCTATTTTATTAGAATCTTATCTCATCTGAGGTTGTATTTCCTCTTTTGTCACAAAATAAATCAAATCAAATCTTCTTCTTTGTCCATTGTGAAACTCTATAAATATGGTCTTTTAAAAGCCATTTGGAATCAACTTCTTCCAATACCATTACTCTGTCAAATTCATTTTGCAAATTTTCATCATCATACATCCTTCTTCTATCATCCTCCTTACATCGTCATGCTGCAATTTTGAGCAATCAACATTTCTTCAATAGTCAAATCCTCTGAAATCATGCATTCTTATGCGAGATTGAGAAGAAAAATGGAGTGAATCCCTGGTGACATGCATGTTTGTTTACATTAGATTATTTATCTTGCATGTGTATGTTTTATAGGTAACTATATTGAGGATGGTGAAAATCTGACTCTTAATCTAATAAGATCTCAAATTTTAGATTTTTCCCTATCTATAGATGTAGCCTCAAATTTTGTCCTTTGAGTTCCATTATATTTTTTTGCCACATTCCTAGTTTGCCATGCTATTCAGAGGAAGCCTAGGGTTGGGATTTTATTTTTGCCTTCATGAAATCCTAATTTTCTATCTTAAACCTTGGGTTTGATCTATTTCATCGTTACCTTTTTTAGGGAGGTTTTAAAATAACTTATATCCCATTGACTCGTCTAGGTTAGGCCACTTTAATAAATTGTGTTAAATATTTCACCTAACTTATTACTTCCTAAGTCTAGGTCGGCCCATGCCCTGTGCTTTAAGAACAACCTTAAGCCATCATTTGTTCACAGCCTAGGTGATGTCGCCTTTTCCCCTTTTAATAATTATCTTATTTTGTAGGGAATGTTTTTTAATGACTGTTGATTTCCATATGGTTGATTCTGACTGTTCTCCATGATCTCATGATGAAATCACTGCTTTGTTTCAACTCATTGTGATATCACGGGTGAGTGCAATGTGTCTCAGCTACTGATGCCGAAAAAGGATTAATAAAGTGATTAATATTTGTGTTGGACTTTAATATGTTATAAAGTGGGTTACTAAAATAGTTTTGAGATGAAAATTCTTGAGATTGACGGTAGTGTTTTAATCTTAATAAAAAAAAAATTGATGGTTATGTTTGGTGTTGATGATGGCAGTGAGTGAACATGATCACCAATGGTGGGAATCAATGGTTTCCTACCATCACGTGATCCAAAGATGCAGGATGTTTAGTGATTGTGATATCATGGGCAAGGGCCATGTGTTTCCCTTTAGCATTGTGTATTGTGGTTGGCCCTCGATGCTCACATGGAGATTACATCAGCCTTTTTGAAGGTGGTTTTTCGATGATCTGACAAAAACAAAAGATCTATGGCTGAGGTTTAAATTCACATCAAATTCGATTAGAGTCATTGGCATGGCATGCAAATGAGCTTTAAGGGTGGATGAGATGTCTACTGGCTATATTCAATCAACATAAAGTATCTACTTTCATTTTATCTTCACCACGAAAGCATTCAAATATTTTTGAAGCAGTTCAGAGCTAGAGATAAAGTTTTTCAAGCAATCACAATGAAATTTTGGTTCTCTGCAAGGCACGAAATCTCGTGAGTTACTTTATGTATCACTAGTTTAATTTGAATATGATTCTTGTGAGAGGTTGTATTGTGTTGGTCAAGGGGTTTGTGGATTATTGTCATAGGGTTGTAGGTTCATTTGAATTATTAGAAATTACATAGTTGTGTTGTAATTTCGTGTTCTGGGTAGCCCTAGTTCCTCCAAGAATTTGAATTTTAAGAAAGCCCTAGTTGTTTAAGATGGCACCACCGAAACAACAATCTAGCCATGTTGATTATTTGCAAAGGAATTTATATGATTATTTTCTCGATCAACTCAAATTATCAACAAACGATAGAAGGAGGGTTTTGGTTTTAAAGAATGGAAAAACCCTAGGCGAAGGACTAGTATGCAAAAATTATAATATTGTAGATGCTAGGGTTCTAGTGACAGGTCTGGAAATGTTTAGGCTATGGTATGGACAATGAAACCTACCCCACACCTTCCCTAATGGTTGGAGACATGACATGGGGAAACTAGCAGTGTCAAATGTGTTTCCTAATGTGGACCTACTCAAAGTAGTGGCATCACGTTATGACCCAGTTACAAGGGTAATTAGGGATAATGATGGTGGGGTTTTGTTAAGAATAAGTGTAGTTGAAATTCAACAAGTTTTTAATTTAAGTGATTCTATCTCATTCTTGGTCCAAATTGATTTAGAGGAGATGAAGCAGGAATATGCCATGTCAAAGCCTCTTTTTAGATTAAAGTTACTTCCTCCTCACTTGGCCAAGGCAGGTAGTTCAACAATTCATATCAACCCAAATGACCAAGAGCCTTTTAGGCTAAGATGTTTTCCCAATCACTTTTTGGAAAAATTTTACTCATTGTGCCATATTTTGGGATTCAACCCAAATATAGTGATTCCCATTGCATATATATTTATGGGGACTCAAATTCAACATCCCAACTTCTCCATTGTGTATGACTATGCATCTTTTCTTGTAGAAAATATACTTGAGCATTTGTTGATGTTGCTTGTGGGGGATGTTGGCACTCCTTTCTTTTGGTACTACTTATTAATGCATATACTCCTTTACAGGAATGTCGACTTATTCTCAGAGAAGATGGAGTTGAGTCAAGAGGTGAATGGAGAAAGGTTACCAGTACAGGTGTGGAGTGCAGATTTGTCTTACAATAGGGGAGGTGCAACCTTTGTGCAATTTGATAACTTATTTTCCTCTATACTCAAGGCATGGTTGGTGGTAAATGTGCTAAGAGTTCCTAAATATTTGCATTACTTCCTCCAGCCAAAGGTGAGGAAGCCTGATTTAGAGGTCTTCCACAATTAGGGTGACATCATCTTGTACCCCGTAAGCACTATCCTAAGGGTGTTTGGTTTCTAGTGAGCCCCTCTCATTCTCCCATATAATATACCATCAAGGATGGTATTTTCCAAGGTCATGTGGCAGTTAGGTTGTATTCATGAAGACAACCTAGCAGGGAGAGGAAAAGGGACTTTTTCCCTTGATTATACTATTGTTTTAGATTTTGCCTTTTCCAAGGGAGGATGGGTCCACTTTGGAGGGTTTTTTTATGACTATCATTTGAAGAGTGGATCTAGGAGGAAAATTGACCCTATGGGATTCTTTTCCTTGTTTAGGCAATGAATTAAAGGTGGAAAATTTGTACATGAATTCAACTTTCCTAAAGAGCTAATCAGAAATGAGTTTGATTTGAATAGGTTGGAATTGAACAAAAATAAATGGATTTCCTATGAGAAGCTACTAGCCATAGTGCATAAACTAGATCCGAAATATGATCCATTAATATAGTTCACTCCATTCCACAAGAGAATTGCTTTCTTATTGGATAATTTTAAAGAGATCATGGGCACCTTGATGACCAAGAAGGTCAATTTGGAAATGGAATTCAAAATTCAAAGACCAAAGGTGAGGCCTAAGGAAATAAGGCCAACTTATCAACCCCTAGTTGACAAACCTCTATATAAGAGAAAGAGGAATGATATCAATGAGGAGGATAAGGGTGATAAGAAGGGAAAACAAATAGTGAAAGCATCATCACAACTAGCCCCAAGGATGAGAGCACCTACAGGGATAAGGATTGTGGATCTAGATTCATCACCAAGAGGTGATCTTGTAGTGCTACCATCAGATCCAAGCCCTAAGAGGCAAAGGATTGAGGAAACACATGAGGATCTGATGGATGAAATAATTGTGACTGATCAAGATATATAGGTTGGTATCCCTTCCCCTCTTAGATCAACACAATTGGTGTTATCTGATTTGGATATAAAGGTTTAGTGTGTACAAGACTCTAGAATGGAGGACTGCAAGGTATTCTTGGATGATGATGCCTTTGAGAAAACTCTTGTATTCTTGCAGCTAATTTGGAGGATGAAACTAGAGGAATACAAGGTCAAGAGAAGGAGAAAATCAAGACCTGATAGGTCCAAGTAGGAGAATGATGATCAGTTTGAGTCTCAACTAATGGATAAATTCAAGAACATCACTCCTGAGGAAGGAAGGAGACTTGTGACTCAGGTTGGTGTCCTGTATTTTCTTGAGTGGGACATAGCCAATGTTGTAACATTGAATTTTATCCTATAGTCCAAGCATCCTATGTAAAATAGTGAAGAAGAGGTTAAGGCAGCTTTACAAGTTTCTTCCTTCAATGAGGATTATGAAACTATGGCCATATGGGAATTGGCACTCTAAGGAAGAAAAAAAATGTAACAGATATTAGACCAAACCTAAGGGGAGGGTTAATTATCAAGAGAGTTTCTGAAACTTCAACAACAGAAGCTACAAGCTTGATAGTTAATATGGCCAAATTGGCCAAAAAGACAACTAAGAGAGAAGAGGCTGAAAGAAGAGTCTGATAGAGAAGTACAACATAATAATTGCAGAATATAGTAGGATGCAACAAAGGAATGTTGAGCTGCAATCTAAAGTAGATAGGTTGAAATATGGGCAGGTGGGAGAATCCTCCAGTGCTCTTGGTATCAGAGCATTACCTCCTACTTCAGGACTAGTCCCCCTACTACTCCAATTGTTTCTACTCTAGGATCCCTCATCCAGACACCTATTATCAGTCCTACACTAGGGCCAGTTGAAGAAGAAGTTGAGTATTTTGTGGATCCCACCAAGAAGAAAAATTTAAATAAGATCACATAATTACAAGTTGCCTTAAAGGGAAGTGAGGATGGTGCAACTTCCAAAAAAAATTAGGTGGTGGACATAGTTTTGAGTCATTTAAATGAGAAGGTGGATGGTAGATTACAATCTATACATTCTTTGTATTCTCTATTATTGAATGGAATAAAAAATATCAAATAGGTTTCAGGAAATAGTTTTTCCTTTGGCTGAGAAATGGATCCCTAGGGCTAGTGATTTGGATATTATATATAAGGCCTCTAGGTTGGATATAGACAATAGGCCCCAATCATTGAAACCTACTCAAATATTGTGAAATAATTGAATGGATTCCAGGCCCTACTTGATGATTTGAGTAGAAGAATTAGGGAGTTGGTAAAGAGATTTGATGAATGGAGTGATAAATTTTTTCAGACATCATTGATGCACTAGAAAATTTTAAAAAATTGCAGCAGTGGCAGGAAAGGGCAGAGGAAGCTATTAATGCACAAATCAAATTGATTTGTGATGATTTTGATTATGACTTGTTGGTAAGTAGGATGGAAAAAATAATTAATAACAACACATTCTTAGAGTCTTTTGAAAGAGAGGCCAATCAGGTTGCAGTGAAATACACACCCTTCAATACTAAGGTAATTGAGGTGGTGAACTTTGACTGGCCAACAAATGAAGAGTATCAGAAATTGGTGGACAAGTACTTAACTGAAGAGGATTAAAATAGTGTCTACTACCGACAACTAATAGCTCAATGGTTATAGTTGTAATTGATTATGGTTTTGTCTCCATGGCAGCCTTTGGGCATGGATTTTGAAGTTTGGACAATGTAGCGGCTATTCCCTAATGAGTGGAATTAACAAGAATATGCTCCGACACTTGGCAATTGTAATCATATTTTTGAAATGTCACAGGGCACTCCAATTGACCAGTGACATGTGTATTTTCTGGCCCGCTACTTGTTTTCTCCTTCATTCTCTATATGAAGGATTTCAAGGCCAGAAATAGTGTTGGCAAGTTAGATATTTTGAGGCTGAGTCTAGGCATAGTGGCCGAGAAATTTGTAAATCTTGATTGTTTCAGTGTAAATGCAATTTAGGTTTTGTGTAATTTTGTAGTCGGGTTTTGGGTTTCTGAAGGTTTGATGTTTCATAACAATACTACATAACAATACTAGCATTTGATTTATAATGGTTCATTTTAGGTTCATATCTCTTCTTTCTATAAGCATATCATAATTCTAAATAATATAATCAAGGGTTATTGCGTTGATCTCACTATTGTGGTGTATATGACTTCCTTTTTGGCTTTAATTCAAAGAATTAATTAAAATGCTTAATTGGAGTTATAGATGGATATGTTTATAAAGGGATTGGGTAAGAAGTATTGGGTTAGGATATAAATTGATGATGTTGTAAGGAAATTGTTGTTAGAGATCTTATATGCTGTGTGTTTGAACCTATCATGGAATTTTAAATGTTTGTGAACTTGACTCCCCAATGGTATATGGCACTGGTCTAAATCATATGTGTTTGTGAGGTTCTGTGTTTGTTTGTCTCTTCTTAGATCTTGCTACCAAATTGAAAATTAAATGACTATCTTAGGTTGTGAAATATTGTTGTAATCATCTCATGCTCCAAGTAGTTGGTATTATTGATGAAAAGCCAATTCAATTCAGTATTACCCTATATAGGAAAAAAGAATGAACAAAAAGAATACAACTAAAGTATGAAGAAGTTACCAACACTATCGAAGAATGATTGCTATAATACCAAAAAAAAGAATGCAAGAGTTTCCATATGGTAAGTGATCCATCTCACTAAAATTCAAGTAACTAGCCACTATGTATGCTGCATCTGAAATTACATAGGAATAAATACTATATACATAGCTCACTCCAATGCAAAACCAAAGAAGCATTAGACCCAATAGTAGAAACCCCCCCATAATGCCAAAAAGGGAGAGACATGATAGGTACACTAAAATTGAATTATAGAAAGAAGTGCATGAAGAAGAATCAGTAACATTTGAATGTGCAAACATGAAATTACCCACATATACAGGGTGTGAAAACAAAATTCACACACACATGAGGTTGTTGTTGTGGAAGGGACACTCACTTGATAAAGGTATGATTACAAACAAAGGAAAAACATCAAACCCCCACATGGTGCTTTATAAAATAGTGTGAGTACAATAAGGAACTAAGTGATGTGCAAGATGCCATAAAATATACACCTGTTATGGAACTTTATTTTAGTGCATTTGCATAATGAAAAATTAATACAATGGGAACCCATAATTTCCAAAAAAAGACTACATGCTGAAAATACAATTCTCTAATATAAAAAGAGGGATTTTTTAGCACCATGATGAAATACATGAAAAACCATGCACTTTAAAAAAAAACGACACCCAAAAAAGTGGTTGGATTTAGAAAATATGGTCTATCAAAATCTCCAAAACAAGAACTAAATTGCAATAGCATTGGGAAAATATAATTATGGAAAAATGTATAAGCCAAATTTGGAAAACACTTTTGTGAAGATCTCATAATTCACCCCATCTCAAAAAAAAAGTGCACTAAAAAATCCCACCGTATGGCCGAGATATGGCCTCTGGAAGTTGGGACGCAAATCTAAAAATCCCAACGAAGAGGGGTTGAGTAGGGAAAAAAATGATTTGCACAAATTTTTTCAAAAAGCTCCACCAAATGTAGAGAGTTGCCAAATTTAGTAGTGTCCGAAAAAAAATTCGTCCAGGTGTCAAAGTACAATGCATGTTAAATTATTTTGCAAAAAAAAAGGGCAAATAAACTTGCATGTTTTATTTTTTAAGTTAAAAAAACATGAAAAAGACCTGTTATATTTTTATATAAAAAACTTATATTTTTTAATAAGAAAAAAATATGAAAAATTCTTTATTTAAATTTTTTTTTATTAAATTTTATTTGTAAAAGGGCCCATGGGGGCCATCGCTTACCAAAGTGGCAAGGGCAGTACCCTCACGATACCCAACCCTTTAGATGGGCGAGCCCCAAGGGCTACCACCTACCAAAGTGGTAGAGTGGTTGTACCTTGAGATACCCATTCAACAATGGGGTAAAATATATTTTTTTATTAAAAACATTTTTTTTTAAGACAAAAAACCTGCACCCTTGAAATGGGTTTTTACAATATATTTTTTTAATTTTGATTTTTTTGAAAGAAAATTAGAGGAAAAATATATATTTTTTTTTTCAATTTTTTTACCTCGATTCACATGTTGGGGACGGAGGCCGTAGGGCCTCATTGGTAGAAACAATTTGCCTCAAAAACTCTCGATAGGGATTTTGGCCATTTGACAAGCAGTCTTAAGGTTTTTGGGCCTCCTGAGCACGACAAAAAGCTCTGTTTTGGCTCAAAATGCACCAAAATTACAGCTACCCTCCTGATCCAAAAACAAATCAACCACTTTAAATCCTCATATATTTTGCATCAGGAACCAAAATTAGGTGAAACAAAAGCCAAATCCAACTTTTTCGATGGCTCTAAATCAAATCATGAGGTTCTTTTCATGCCAAAATGCACCAAAAATTTTCCCACCTCCAAAATTTGCAAAAAGAGGAAAGGGGTTTCAGATCTGATGCATGTATCCTTTGTTGAAGAAAATAAACCTCATAAATCAAGAAAGGGTTCACCAAATCCATGCTCTGATACCATGTTAGATTTGTGAAACAAGCAAAAAACTACAAGCTATAGGATCAAAAAAACAAATACACCTTCTAGACAAGAGATCTACAAGTAATTTATGATATATTCCTCAAAAATAAAAAGCTACAGAAGAAAGAGAATCTCAAGAAGATATGAAAGCTCAAGATAATTACAATGAGGGTTGAGTTATTATAAGAGAAAAACCCTAAATGAGAAAGGGATTAGAATATGAAAATTGTCAACATCACATGAGATGAGACATAACAATCTAATATTAGGTCAACTAATAAAGGATAAAAAACTCCTTAGTTTAGGTTAAGGGCATGATAATAAATTAGACCAATAATCAATTAAAGATTTACTAATTATTAGCTAATGCATGATAACTCTAACAAAGGCTTTCTGAGCTATTAAACCTTGAAGAAAATGCCAACAGATAGTCTTGAGTGATGGTTTGATAAGAAGACCTCTGATCCATGTTTCAGGGAGGACAATCTTATGCGAAAAAATGAATTTTTAGTTGTGAAACTAGGGAAACATGCCAAATTCGATTCTCTATGGAAGGGTCCCTTGTGCATTCATATATGTAAAGCTAGCAATGCATATGAGCTAGAAGATATGGATGAAAATTATTTTTAAATACTAGTAAATGGTATTCATCTGATTTTTTTTAATTAATTACTCATAGTCCATTAAAAATTTCACCCTATGTACCTTATGTATTTTTTTTTAATTAAGATTTTTTGTGAATAAAAGAAGAGCTGAAACATAAGAACTATATTATATTCATGAGAAATATTTACATATATTACGGGGGCTTAGGCGTACTATTTGATCTTAGAGCTCAAAGCGAAGCTTGAAAATCTTCTCCCTCAAAAATCCAGAAAGATATTTGTCATTACAATCCATAATTGGAGGTAGTACAAAGAAGAACGAAAATTCAACCTCTAGAATAGAAACAGTAAAAAGCATAACATTTTTTTTAATTTCTCGAGTAGACAACAACATGGTTTCATCACACAGACATGCAAATACTACATAGGAATCAATCCTCCACACTAGAGCTATAGACCAGGTTCTCAAAAGAGATGATCCATTCGACGCCATTGATTGGCCCCATATTGTTTATCTTTAGAAGGAAGGGGGCCATAGGTTCAGTTCAATGGTGGTGGTGGAAAAGGTCCATGGTCTAGAAATTAGAAAGGAAGGATACTCATGGCACCACCTAAACAATTTCATCCATCCCATCCAAATACATTGGATTTAACAATGCCTAGTAGAGTTCGATTATCCATGGTTTGGTGGTGTCTAGGTCCAATAGAGATGCCACAAACTGATAAATAATATTGGTATTGCATTTGGTTGGTTTAGGTCCTTCATGTAGTCCCTACCCAAGACCCATTTGAATGCGATGATAATCAAATGGATCTTTATCCACAAAAGGTGTTTGAGCCTATCATTGCTAACTTCTCCCACAAAGGAGCCTTGTGGTTTTCAACTGTAAAGCCTAATAAGAGTGCCTATAGACTACTCATGATGAAACTTAAAAATTACTAGGCTCAAAAATCACAAGGGAAGATACTTTCCAACTTAGTGCAATCTTAATGACTATTCTTGCAAGATGGGCATTCTATTTATAGAAAAATGTGAGCCAAAAAATCTTGTGAATGATTTTTTTTTCCATCGAATGATGATAGAAAGTATAAGTTGGTAGTATGAATTTAAAGGAAATTCATAAAAAAGAGTTTTTGTGAAGCCTTGAAGAGTTAATTCATGTGCTAGAAATTAATGCTCATATATATGACCTACTGCCATGTGTTCATCACCTTCGTAAATGCCATCTAGCTCGCCCATGTCAAAATATTTTTTTTAAAGCCACATTTGTTGGATGTTCTGGTTGTGTTGTTGAAATGTGGTTTTCATTAATGTCAACACTATTAACATTTAATCTTCTTAAGGATGTATATGTCGAGGAGATTGAGAAAATTGTAAGAAATATAGTACAGTATGCCAGTGGAGCAGAGAACGTCAGAATGTTTAAAAGCTCTGTGTGTTGAAGATTCGAAGGTGTGCTTCAAAGGGTTTGTTTCTTAACCTTTATAGTATATTTTCAAAAAGTGTTAGAGGTCCGCATGAATATTTTTGGAAGTTATGAAGATCTGTGAGCCTACAGTTATTTAGTTTATGTAGATGGTTTTCTTGGTTGAAGCGGATGAAATTTTGGTAATTTCATGTGTTGCACATGTACCTGTGACATTCATGGATGAGTCCAAATTGTGATCTATCCTTTTTGTATTTCTGTTGAGATTGGTTTGTTCATGATCGGATTATTTTCTGATGTATGCCTGAGTGTTCATGTTTTTGGCTGACATTGTGGTGTTAGCGTGTTGCGGATCCATGAGGATTAATTTTATTTTTTTGGCATGTTTGGAGATGTTTGTTTCGATCCTCACTATGTTTTGACCGACCTGTGTTGGTACGCACTATAATTTATTCATGTATTAATGCCGATAATTGTAATTTATTCTTTATTTGTGGCCAATTGAATAGTGGATGTAAATCTATGTAGCAGATATATAGATGAGATTTTTTTTATCATCTAGAGGTAAGTGATCAAATGTAGAAGTGATGTACAAGTGTGAATAATAGCTAAATCATTTAGAGAAGACTATGGAAGAGATTGAGCAGAGTGTTGAATATTTTTAAGAAGTTTTTGTGCACCTAACTGGAACCGTAATCAGGCTTTTGTAGAAGCCATTTTCTCAGTTCAAATTCATTAGATGTATTTAATCTGATTACTATATGTAAGGAAGTGTTCCTTTCCTTTGAGAAATGTTCCTTTCTCTTTTTATTCTTCATTATACTTCTAACATGGTATAATATTGTGGACTAACATCCACCATGGTTTTTCCCCTAATAGGGTTTCCACGTATAAAATATTGGTGTTCATGTGTCTCTGATGTGTTGTTGATTTAATTCTTGCACTATTAATTATCATATCTATGATATAAGGTTGATTAATGGTGTATAAGTTTGACTTTGGTAACAACTGATTCACCCCCCCTCTCATTTGTCTATCCTTTTTTTGCCAATAATTGGTATTAGAGCTAATTCCTCTGAAAGAAGCTTAACAACTTAAGGTGATCCAAGATGGCATCATTTAAGAAGGATAGTACCAAATTCGATGGTACAAACTACTCTCTATGGAAATTCAAGATGGAATGTCATTTGAGGTGCATTGGTTAACCTTTTTGGCAGATGACAAAAATTGCATATACTATTCATCAGAATGTTCCTTCCTCTGAAGATGAGATCAAGCAAGAAGAAATTAATACCAGGGTAGTAGAAACACTAGTGATTTCTTTGATAGATTCTGAGATGATGAATGTGATGGGATTGAAGACTACATAGCACATTTGGAAAAATATAGAAAAATTGTATGAAGTAGATGCACTAGTGAAAAGTGCTAAGCTACAAAGCTAAAAAGGAAAATGGGAGAGCTTGAAGATGAGAACATGTTTTCCTTCTCACATAAGACAAATGAATTGGTGATGGACATTAGATGTTTCGGTGGAACTTTGGATGATGAGATTGTGGCTAAGATACTTAGATTTGTGCCCCCTTACTACAAGACAAAAGATCATGTTATTGATGAACTTAGAATAGTGACAAATATTAAAAAAGACATTTTGATTGGAAAAATCTCTACATTTGAATTAAGTGAATTCAGTGAGTTTGCTCCTAAGACTGAATCTTTTTTCAAGGCTATTGTATCCAGAAAAAAGAGATATGATTCAAGAGAGAGTTCCCATAGAACATTCAGATATGAAGATGAAGAAAAGGAAATGGAAGAACTAGAAGAATTTATTGTGAAAAGAGAATCAAGAGGTCATGGTAAGTACAAAGGAAAGTTACCTATTAAATTTTTTTCTTGTAGTAAGATAGTTCATTTTTCTTCTAGATTTCCTAAAATATTTTCAAAGTATAAACTTGTGAACACTATATTTCAAAGGAAGTCTTATTATGTTGAAGAAGGTGTAACTGATGAATAATCTGATAAAGAAACTGTAAATGAAGATGAATGGGTATTTATTGCTATCAAAGAAAATGGTCAAGTGTCTATTGAATCTAATAATAATGTGAATGTTGAGAAAGCTCTTGCAGCCAGATTTGAAGAGAAAGGTGAGTGGGTGATTGATAGAAGATGCTCACATCATATGACTTCTAAAAAAAGAAATTTTGTAAGCTTGGAAAACTAGGATGGTGGTGTTGTGAGGTTCAAAGACAACACTTTTGGTGTGATTCATTGTAGAGGCACTATTTCTTTTGGTAGTAAGCACAATACTAATAATGTTCTTTATGTAGAAGGCTTAAAGAATAAATTTTTGAGTGTTGGACATATGGTAGACAAAGGTTACAATCTTCAATTCAAGAATGGTAAGTGCAGAATAATGGGAATTATAGGAAATATGTTTGCTTCAAGAACAAAGATAAAAGGTAATATATTTCATTTGAGTGCTTCTAGTGAAATTTATTTCATTACTCAAAATGATGTTAGTTGTTTATGGCATAGGAGATTGTGTCATGTGAACTTTGATAACATTTTCAAGATAAGATCTACTCAAGCAATTAAAGATCTACCTAAGTTAGTAAAGCCTACTAACACTATGTGCAAGGAATGTCAGATGGGAAATAAAACAAGAAATTATTTCCAGAGAAAATAATACAGCTCTAATGGAGTACTTGATTCGATACATATTGATCTATGTGGTCCTTCTAGAATCATAGGCCTACAAGGTGAAAGGTATTTTATGTTTATCATTGATTACTATTCTAGAATGATATGGGTCGCCTTCTTAAGAGAAAAACATGAAGCATTAGAAAATTTCAAAAGTTTTAAAACTATGGAAGATAATGAGACAAGTCAAAGGATCAAATGTCTAAGGTCAGACAGAGGTGGTGAATTTACTTCACTGGAATTCAATTATTTTTGTGAAGAGCATGGAATCCAAAGATAGTTATCTTCTCTTCAAACCCCTCAATAGAATGGAGTTTTTGAAAGAAACAACATAACCATTCTAGACATTGCTAGAACCATGATGCTAGAATAAAATGTTCCTCATTTCTACTAGAGAGAATTTGTAAGTACTATTGTGTACACCATTAACAGGGTAAATGTCAATAGTAATTTTGGTAAGACACCTTTTGAGCTTTGGTTTGGTTATAAGCCTACTATCAAATATTTCAAAAAAATTGGAAGCAAATTATACATCAAGAGAGATGGTTATTTAGATAATTTTGATGCTAGAAGTGATCAAGGAATCTTCTGAGGATACTCTACTAAAATAAAATCTTATTGACACTTTAATAAAAGGTTGAAGAAAGTGGTGGAGAGTGAAAATGTTAAGGTTGATGAAGATATTGGTAAATCATCCAAATCAAGTGGTAATGATTTAGATGATCATCATGATAATGCTAACAATAATATTCAAATATAGAATCAACTTCAAATTATTTTGGTGAACCAAGGAGATCAAGAAGCAAAAGCCAGCAAAAGTGCAGGAGAAAGAACACATGAACAAGAGGTAAAAGCAAACTTCAAAACTCCTAAATATGTAAGACGAAATCATTTTGATAGTCTTATCATAGGAGATAAAGGAAAAGGTGTGAAAAATAGAAGAATATTATAGAAGACTATTGTCTAATTTCTTAAGTTGAACCTAGAAATATAAGTGAAGCATGCAAAGACAAAAATTAGATGGAAGACATGAAAGAAGAACTATAGTAGATACAAAAGAATGATACATGGGATCTTGTTCCTAGACCTCAGAAAAAAAAAAAAAGTGATTTGAACCAAATGGGTGTTCCAAAATAAGTAGAATGAACAAGGTGATGTGGTCTGAAACAAAGCAAGATTGGTTTGCAAAGGTTAATCATAGATGGAAGGTATTTTGTTTGAAGGAAAAATTTCTCCTATTGCTAGAATTGAACTTGCTATATTATTTCTTGATTATGCTACTTTGAATAATTACAAAGTTTATCAGATGGATGTGAAGTCAACATTTTTGAACGGTGAACTAGAAGAAGAAGTTTATGTTGAAAAACTAGATTTTTTTCTAGTTGAATGATGAAAAGGACATGGTATGTCAATTAAAGAAAGCTCATAGAGCTTGGTATGTTAGATTGGAGAGCTGAAATTATTTTTAGGATTGCAAATTACTTAGTTAGATGATGGAATTTTTGTATCTCAGTCTAAGTATGTGAAAGATTTACTAAAAAAAATTGGCATGGAAGATTAAAAACCAATTGGTATACCTATGGTAACTAGATGAAAACTTACATAGAAAGATGATTCTCCCAAAAAAATCAGACAAGATATAGGTCAATGATTGGTGGATTAATCTATTTGACTTAGATCCGTCCTGATATAATGAATTTTGTGTGCATGGTTGCTATATTTCAAGTTGATCCTAAATACTCCCATGTGATTTATATGAAAAGAATATTCAGATATCTGAAAGGGACAATTGATCTTGGTCTTTGGTATCCTAAGGATGATGATCTTACTCTAAGTGATTTTATTGATGCTAATTGGGAAGGAGATGTAGATCTCAGGAAGAGTACCAGTGGTGGTGCATTATTCTTAGGTAAGAAGATGATATCTTGGTTAAGCAAAAATAAAAAACTCAGTTTCATTATCTACTACTGAGGAAGAGTACATTGTTGCTACAAAAAATTGTACCCAAGTATTATGGATGAAGAAAATGTTGTGAGATGTTAGAATTGAGTATGAAGAACCCATTTCAATATTATGTGAAAATTCAAGCACCATTAACATCTCTACGAATCCAGTGTTGCATTTAAATAAAAAACATATATCCATCAAGTATCACTTCTTGAGAGAAAAGTTAAGTGACAAATAAGAGTGACTAGAGTACATACCGAGTAGAGAGAAAATTGCAGACATATTTACCAGGCCATTTCCTAAGAATACTTTTGAGTACCTCAGAGGAAAGTTAGGGGAAATTTCCCCTCCTGATCAAAACTAAGATGCAGGTATTTGCATTATTCTAGGAATTTATTGCCATATCATATTCTAGATTGATGTTGTGGCGAATTCCACTCAAGGGGAGTACTCCTATGATTCAAAATTGAGATCATATCATGTGTACCTTTTCCACTGATGTCAAAGGGCGAGAGAAGAAATGTGAAATTTTTTGGAAAGAAGAGCAATGAAGGAAACAAGAAAGAGTGCACAATCTCAGGGGGGGAATTGTTGAAGAAGAGTTATTTGGGTTGATAGTATTATTTTTCATATCATGTGTTTCAATCAATTACAAAGGGGGATATTTCTAGATGTTGTGGTTATTTTTCTGATATGTGGTTTTCATTGATGTCAACACTATTAGCATTTAATCTGCTTAAGGTTGTATATGTCGAAGAGATTGATAAAATTGTAAAAAATATAGTACAGGCAGCCAGTGGAGCTAAGAAGGTTAGAATGTTGGAAAGATTTGTGTGCTGAAGATTTGAAGGTGTGATTCAAAGGATTTGTTGCTGAACCTTTCTAGTATGTTTTTGAAAGTTTTAGAGGTGTTCATGAATATTTGTGGAAGTTATGAGGATCTGTGTGCCTACAATTATTCAATTTTTGTTGATGGTGTTCTTGGTTGAAGTAGATGAAATTCTGGTAATTTAATGTGTTATGCATGTACCTGTGACATTCATGGATGAGTCTAGATTGTTCTCTATCTTTTTTGCACATTTGTAGTGATTGGAGTGTTCATGATTAGATATTTTTCTGATGTATGCCTGAGTGTTCATGTTCTTGGATGACATTGTGGTGTTAGCGTGTTGTGGATCCATGAGGATTAATATTTAATTTTTTTGCATGTTTGGAGATTTTTGTTTGGGTCCTCACTATGTTGTGACTGAATTGTGTTGGTACACATTGTAATTTATTCATGTATCAAGGCCGATAGTTGTAATTTATTCTTTGTTTGTGGCCAACTGTATAGTGGATGTAAATACGTGTAGCAGATATATATATATATATGAGATTGTTTTTCTCATTTAGAGGTAAGTTTTCAAGTGTACAAGTGATGTAAAAGTGTGAATAATGGTCAAATCATTTAGAGCAGATGAGGAAGATTTTGAATTGTTTTTTGTGTTCCTAACTGGAACTCTAATCAGGCTTTTGTAGAAGCTATTTTTTCAGTTCAAATTAATAAGATGGATTTAATCAGATTACTCTATGTAAGGTAGTGAGCCTTCCCTTTGAGAAGTGTTCTCTAGGAAGTGCACCTAAATGCAAGTGCATTCTCTTTTAATTCTTCATTATACTTCTAATAGGGTATAATATTGTGGACTAACATCCACTGTGGTTTTTCCCCTAACAGGATTTCCAAGTATAAAATCTTGCTGTTCATGTGTCTCTGGTGTGTTGTTGATTTAATGCTTGCACAATTAATTATAATATCTATGATGTAAGGTTGATTAATGATGTATAATTTTTATTTTGGTAATGAATGATTCACCCCCATCTTAGTTGTCTATCTTAGTTGTCTATCCTTGTTTTTCCAAGAACCTCATGCTTAATTAATACAAATGTATTTTTGAAACATGCTTCTCGCTGCATTAGACTATCTTTATTCAAGGTTAGTGTAAGGAATGCAATAATTTCATTTCTGCAAAGAAGGCATTTACAAGAGATACGAGAACCCACTCCATATTTATTTTATTGCTTGCAGTTCTTAAAGAGCTATCAATAACGGAAACACATTTACTACCTATGCATTTGAGAATTGAATGAGAAAAAACAAAATAAAATCTAAGTGTAAGCCCTTGATTGAAAGCTTCTCTAAGGATTGAGTCTATAGAATCCTTTCAAGAATATAAAAATGGTCGAGGCATCATCCTCTAGCCAAAACACTGAAATCGTATTTTCTAAACTAGGCCATGTCAACATATTTGGAAATGTCTCTTATAACAAGACTCCAATGCCACAAGAATGGATTTTTCCTCGTACCAAAATCATAAAGCTAGGAAACCACATAAAAAATGAGATGTTTAAGGATTTTAAGGATAATATCTTTGATTCCATGCTGCACAGAAACCCTAAAGGCATCTGAGAAGGATTATTATAGAGAATGATTGCCAAAAGGCTGAGTGAAGGCCTTAGACTAAAAAATATACCTTGTGGTCTACCACAATATATTCTTCCCTCCATGCATATATGTCCAAAGCTGATAGACATATTTCTAGAGAAGCTAGCTAAAGGCACCGAGGTAATCAGTGGTGAAAAGCTAAAAATAATCATCAGTGCAGTAGCTATCAGGGATATGTTATGTATTCCTTCAAACATGGAAACTAAAAAATTCTCATGAAGAAGCCTAGAATATTTTTCAGAAATAAGCAGAGATAATTTAATATTCCATAGGGATGAAACAAAGAAGGAGCTTGAAAATGGAGAAATATTCTTCCCTCTAGTATTTTGACAATTTAATTTAGACCTACAATCCATATTTTTAATGCTAGCCTTTGTATATGGATTGGAAAGGGTGATGAGGTTCTCGAATAATAGATGGGCCAGGCTTTCATGTTGAATATAGAAAAGAGTAAGAATTGATTCAACTTCATTGAAGTGATCACAAATAGAATTATTCAATAGTTGAGAAGATACAACCATTCTTTCAAGTTCAAGTATTCCTCTTTTTTGGTGCATTTAATTTTACATCAAAGACCTGCATTCTTTAGTAATCATTTGCCACTCAGTATTTTCAATGCAATAGGTTTATTTAAGCCAGTATCAGACTATACCCATGTGATTTCAAGCACATGGGATTATTATGCATTTTTTCACTATTTCTTGCAACATGTGCTCCAATATTTATCTCAACAGACTCTGAATAAGTTTTCTCCTAAGGTTTTAGAATGGATAAAGAATTATCAAACCCGGTTAGATTATTTTATGGGAGTTTATTTTAATTTTATTAGATTCCATGGGTTTACATAGGAGCCCTTTAGACTACCAAAATTTGTTGCAAACATCAGCTTTTCCTTAGAGGTATTCCATCAAGAAACAATTGTAAACAATTCTTATGGTGTCAAGAGACGCAAGAAACAAATCCCTCAATTCCCCTCACTATCACCAAAATCCAAGTAATTATTGTAAGGAGGTAAGAGCAAGAGGTTTTGATCGACAAGTTGGCCTATCTCGACCTAGTTATCATTTGTGACAAATGGAAATACAATCAGGATGGGAACCTTTCATTCAAACATGAAAAGTGGCCATATTGGGCGAAAAGGAGAAACCTGGATAAGGAAAGGGAAATGTTCTATGCCATCCTAGGTTTCATAATATTTGTGTGACCCCTATAGCTTTCCTTCTACACAAATATGGAAGAATACTAACAAAGTATCCTTATGGAGAAGTCTCTCAAGAAATGGTTAAAGAATATGGGGTGGTATGTAAGAAAAATGGCTAATCTATGGAGGTACTAGCAAGAAATCAAGCATCTAGGCCCCTTCTATGGAAGTGTTAAGATAAATGAGAACTTTGATGAGATTTATAATAAGGAGGCCAGATTCAATTCTGACCCAATGTTTGATTAGGGGCCTGAGTAGGAATGGGGAAGGAAAAGGTATCATAGCACAAGGGGTCATAGATCTCATCTTCAGCCAACATTTTGGAAAAGGCTAAATGAACTCAATGATCTTCAAGAAAATATTCCATAGTTCAAAAATCCCAAGGTTCATTGGGGTTAGTTGCCAAAGAATGTGAAGAAACTAATGTTCCCCATAAGAAGAGAAGGAGAATCCAAGACCTAGGTGGGAAATAATCCTCAGATAAAGGATAAGAAGAGGTGGACTTCAATTCCCAAGTGTCTTTAGCCCCCACAATCCAAGTTTTGTACATGCTATTTTTTCTTCCACTAGATCATTAGTAGCTACTATCCCCTCATTGGAAGAATAGAATCTCCTATCCATCGATTTTGATTTTTTCATCCTTAATATACCCCTAGCTATATTTGATAGTGAGCCTCATATGGAAACTTGACACTTTAAATGTGCATCTTCCACTGCAACTGTGATTTACACTTTTATTGCTTTATCTAAGGCACACATTATAAACACAAAAATACCCATCCTATATGTCTCATCACCTTGTCCAACTTCTAGGCATATGCCTCTATTTCTTCCCATTTTCCCCTTTACCCCATTGCACACTCCTTTTTCCTCTAAGCTCATACATGGAATACCAACATTTTCACCAATAGAAATTCTTTTTTTGTTGCCCCCAAACTTAGTTGACCGAAATCACACCTATTATTACCCTCTACAACTTCCTTGTAGGTGTCTCTATTATTGCACAAAGTATTGAGTCCCTATGTAACCTCAAAACCTAGGTAGAATTGACAAGATAGGTCTGACAAGAAAGAAAATAGAAGTTGCTAGAAAAGGCCATGGGAAACCAAACCACCTAGAAGTTAAAAAATTGTTTCGATGAAGAGGAAAAATATCTGATAATCTCAGCTATGAGGCCATAGGTTTCCAAACCATATGGAGAAATATAGTATGATGATTATGAGATCCAAATTGTGGGTCTAAATTTGAGTGAAGCACTCCTACATGAAAAAATAGGACTTGACAAATCAAGACAAAAAGTGGTATACACTGACTACAATGAGCTGGATAATAGATTCAAAAATTTTGAGGTAGAATTGGTGAATGTAAAGGCCATGGTGGACAAATTACATGTAAAAAAAAAAGTAAAAGGATATGGATATGACCCACTTAAGTTAGGCACATGATTGTGGATGGGTATTTAGGATTGGAAAGGACTTCATTTTCTAGTGGCATTTTGCAAATTCCACAATATTTTCTTTGTCGTACAATGTCTTCAATTTCTGGTAACGATTGGTACAAAGTTTATTTCTTGCTAAAGGGAAAAGATTTCTTTGATCCACACCTGTTTGACCATAAAAATTTGTATGATATTGCAATTAGGATTCAACCGTGTAGTTTTTGAGTCCACCTCATTGACCCATGATTCATGAGTAGTGGTTCACAAGAACCCATCTCTCATGATAATGAATGGTTCACTTAGCACTCATTACATCTAGGTGATTCTCACAGAGGTGAAGCATTGGTCCATCCTGGGAGGTCACCCATCCCAGTATTCCTCTAGCTCAAGTGCACTCAACCACAAAGTTTTCCCCAAGGTTAAGCCCACTTAGCTTGCTACCCCATTTGCAAAACCTTCAACAAGTGTTATGCCTTATGAACCTTTCATTATAGATCCCCTTTAACTCATCAATTGATAAGTAGGAGGTTTCTTCCACATCATTTCAAATTATGATATTGCTATCAGGATTCAACCGTGTAGTTTTTGAGTCAAACTCATTGACCCATGATTCATGAGTGGTGGTTCATAATAACCCATCTCTCATGATAATGAATGGTCCACTCAGCACTCATTGCATCTAGGTGATGCTCACAGAGGTGAAGCATTAGTCTGTCTCAGGAGGTCACCCATCCTAGTACTACTCCAGCTCAAGTGCTCTTAACCAAAGAGTTTTTCCCAAGATTAAGCCCACTTAGCTTGCTACCCCATTTGTAAAATCTTCAGCAAGTGTCATGCCTTATGAACCATTCATTATAGATCCCCTTTAGCTCATCAATTGATAGGTAGGATGTTTCTTCCACAGCATGTCAAATTATGATATTGCTATCAAAATTCAACTATTTAGTTTTTGAGTCAAACTCATTAACCCATGATTCATGAGTAGTGGTTCACAAGACCCCATCTCTCATGATAATGAATGTTCCACTCATTACTCATTGCATTTAGGTGATGCTTGTAGAGTTGAAGCATTGGTCCATCCTAGGAAGTTAGCCATCCCAGTATAGCTTCAGCTCAAGGGTGCTTAACCACAGAGTGGTCCGTGACCTCTCGGGATAGACCAATGCTTCACCTCTGTGAGCATCACCTTGATGCAATGAGTGTTGATTGGACCATTCATTACCATGAGATATGGGTTCTTGTGAACCACTACTCATGAATCATAGGTCAATGAGTTTGACTCAAAAACTACACGGTTGAGTCCTAATAGCAATATCATAATTTAACACGCCGTGGAAGAAACCTCCTACTTATCAATTGATGAGATAAAGAGGCTCTATAATAAATGGTTCATAATGCATAACACTTGCTAAAGGTTTTGTAAATGGGGTATTAAGCTAAGTGGACTTAACCTTGGGTAAAAATTTGTGGTTAAGTGTGCTTGAACTAGAGCAGTACTAGGATGGGTCACCTCCCCAGATGGTCGAATGCTTCACCTCTTAGAGCATTACCAAAATGCTTTGAGTGTTGAGTGGACCATTCATTATCATGAGATATGGGTTCTTGTGAACCACTACTCATGAATTATGGGTCAATGAGTTCGACTCAAAAACTACACGATTGAATCATGATAGCAATATCATAATTTGACACGTTGTGGAAGAAAACTCCTACTTATCAATTGATGAGCTAAAGGGGATCTATAATGAATGGTTCATAAGGCATAACACTTGCTGAAGGTTTTGCAAATGGGGTAGCAAGCTAAGTGGGATTAACCTTGGGGAAAACTCTGTGGTTAAGTGTGCTTGAGCTGGAGTAGTACTGGGATGGGTGACCTCTTGGGATGGGCCAATGCTTCACCTTTGTGAGCATCACCTAGATGCAATGAGTGCTAAGTGGACCATTCATTATCATGAGAGATTGGTTCTTGTGAACCAATACTCATGAATCATGGGTCAATGAGTTTGAATCAAAAACTACGCAGTTGAATCGTGATATCAACATCATAATTTGACACGCTATGGAAGAAACCTCATACTTATCAATTGATGAGCTAAAAGGGCTCTATAATGAATGGTTCATAAGGCATAACACTTGTTGAAGGTTTTGCAAATGGGGTAGCAAGCTAATTGGGCTTAACATTGGAAAAAACTTTGTGGTTAAGTGCACTTGAGTTGGAGCAGTACTGAGATGGGTGACCTCCTAGGATGTACCAATGCTTCACCTCTGTGAGCATCACCTAGATGCAATGAGTGCTAAGTGGACCATTCATTATCATGAGAGATGGGTTCTTGTGAACCACTACTCATGAATCATGGATCAATGAGTTTGACTCAAAAATTACACGGTTGAATCTTGATAGCAATATCATAATTTGACATGTTGTGGAAGAAACCTCCTACTTATCATAAAAGTATGGTTAAATAATTTTGTTTTGATGATGTGGATTATTATCTAGCTTGTAAAAAGGTGGTAGGTTCCCATTGGTTGCTGGAAAATTCCAATGCCACCTTCCATGAGGTGCTTTCTTGCTTGTTTACTATTTTCATGGATATTCTTTTGGGTGCTAAAATGGTCATGGTTCTTGCTTCAAGATTTTCTCAACCAATTTTTTTTTCAAACTTGGAACTTCGTAAAGCTTTGGATAACTATGATTTTCATTCAGGTCTTTTTTCCAGTTGGTGCATTTAATTTTCATTTTGATTTGATTTCTAATAGTTTTTGTAGAGACTTGATGTTTACTCCTAGGACAAGTATCTCTTGTGAAGATTTTGAAATAACTATGTTGGATTGCAATGATCTGCATGATAAACTTCCTCCATAAATTCTTGAGGTTGGGGTTGTTGTATTTATTTCTCTACACTTCTTGTTTGGTTCTGCAACAAGAGCTTTGTGTTCAAATCAATCAACAACTTGCATATCAAAAAATGTGGAGGAATCTATTGTGTATAACTTCATGCCTCCATCACATTTTGAAGCTAGTTCCTCTTCAAGTCCTCAAATGGAAGATTTGAATTAATTTTTCTATATGCGCATTTTTTATTTCTAGGCTCTGCATACTTGTCTAGGCTAAACTAGACTACGAGTTGGTGGGTGGTAATATTTATTCTACTTTGGGTTCTACTTTGATTGGGTTTCTAGTATGCATTTCATTAAAATTTCCTAAATTTTGGCTCTCCTATTCTTAGGATTAAGTTTTATTTTGTACTACTATAAACTTTCTATAAAAAAAAAATTCAATGGCTTAGCCACTTTTATATTAAAAAGGGGAAAAGTAAAAAAATATCTCATAGTGAGATCCTCAAACTCAAATTAAAATTTTCCAATATGATTTAGATTGAAAATGAAGCTTTCCAAAAGGAAAAATATTCTCTAGGTGTCAGTATGTCCAAGTGATCAACTAAAATGAAAATATGGACACATATAAATAAAATATCCTTAAGACTAAATTTGGAAAAGGTGCATGGATAGAACTATAGAGATCCTCAATACCTTTCTATTACAACAAGAAACACATTTTTTTTGGATAAAATGGAAAACATTATGATATTAGAGGTTTCAAAAGGATAATTAGTGATAAAATTCACCTACAAAAAAATGAAAAATTGGTTTCCACCAATATGAAGTTCTCAAAACCATTTTTTTCAATATCTTTTTTGCAAAAAAATTACACTTCGGTGGAAAGTGGTGGAATTAAAAAAAAAATCCCTATTAGGGATTTGGAGGGAAAATTTAGGTCCCTAGGCTATCAACCCCTAGGAACACATACAACTACTACTTAAAAATAAAATATAAATATAAAATCAACCACTGCCAATGTTGGTGGGTGGGAAAATATTTGTTTGTAACAATTCCTATGCACCAACCACATACTACTTTGTTAATTCTTAGGTGAATGGAGGAACCAAGTTCTTGGCGGAGAAACTGACGCTAAAATTTAAACCAAAATTAACAAAAAAAAAAAAATAATTTAAATGAAATTGTACTTGATGTTGATTGATGTGATATGTCATGCCATGATTGTGTAGAGATGGTATAGATCAAGGTACATAATATTTTGTGGAATACATAATATCCATTTATGCTTGTAGAGAGATAGCCAAAATATGCACATGGAATGGATGTGTACAAATAATATTAAATATTATGGATTAATAGGATGTATAAACAATATAGAAAATTAAATTTATTTTTTCACCAATCCCTCAAAAAATGACTAAGTTTTTGGCCCAAATATGAAGTATTTTATATTAAAATAGGATTTTTTGGGACTTCTAGACTCAATGGTGAGGTCAATTTTTCCCCATAGTGCACCCAAAATATATCAAGCTTAAATCAACCTCAAATATGAGAAGGAGATTTGAAGATCAAAAAATATAATAGGATGTTAGATTCACTCAAGGTCTCAAGGTCATAGGGTGACTTGCAAAACAACCTTCTATAAGAGAGATGAGCAAGAGCATAAATTGGTAATAATAGATGAAAAATAATATTATTGTTGGAAGTTTAGAGATGTTGGAAGTTTGGAGATGTTGAGATCTTGAATTGTTTGTGAGTTGCATGGGTGTTCTCATTGATGTAAAATCCTTGTATAAATAAAGTGCGTGAATGCTACTAGTATTGGCGATGCATCTATATTTTTTGGTACTAATGTCAAAACATGTTGGTGTTTTCATTGATGTCCTACTTTAATATAGTTATAGAAGTTGTTGTTCTAACTTGTGTTTGGGAAGATTTTTGTAGTTAGAAAGTGTTTCATTTATAGATGTTGTATATTTTTTATAGAGATGTTAGTAATGTTGCAGATGAAGTCGGTTCACTTCGTTTCCATGTACTTTTGAGAAAATTTGAATAAAAGATAGTTTAGTATGAAAGAGTGGTGTTCAATGTTTTTCTTTCACATTTATTCATGATTGAATATATGCTCATTTAGTTTGGATGTTATGATCTGAGGTGTTTATAGGAATCATATCTAGAGTTTTAGGTTCTATATCATACTATTGTTGAATATGTGTTTGCTAGTATGTCTATTTGGTGAAATAGGGTGTCTAGGAGAAATGATATTTCTCTTCATTTCTCCATAGTGAAGGTTCTAGTGTTTTGGATCTAGGAAAATTCTTATATCATTTGTATCTACCTTTCCTTGAATTTTTAGTTGCTCATATACTTTGTAAAGTATTTTGGTGTGTTACATGTATGTGCCAATATGTTTGATTGTATAAAATAAAGGTGTTCTTGAGTTTTAGGTGGTCGTAGTAGTTGTGGAAAATATTTTGATGATGTGGAATATTTAGAGATGTGGATTTTTTTGTGTGCTCTCTGAGATGTTCTTAGATCAAGAGAAGTGTGTTTGGAGTCAACTGTTAGTACTATTGGAATTTTATAGCTAATTTCACCCCAATTACAAATATTTCCTAGATGCTTACACTTAATCATTTCAAAACAAGGTGAAGAAAAAGATAAAAAAATCCATGCAGTTGGTTGAAGGAGATGATCCAACCTTCAAAAATGTGTCATTCATTGATGCAACATCACCAAAATTCGTCATCCACGTAGACCAAAGAATAGTCTCCACTAGTACTACATGCAAAAACTTACACAGTTTGTATAAAAGGCATATTTCTCATCAAGGATATGGAGTCAAACACCTCTCTCTTACATTTTTGTGTTCTCATTGATGTAAAATCCTTACTTGTTGCATGGGTGTTCTCATTGATGTAAAATCCTTGTATAAATAAAGTGCATGAATGCTACTAGTATTGGCGATGCATTTATATTTTTTGGTACTGATGTCAACACATGTTGGTTTTTTCATTGATGTCCTACTTCAATATATTTATAGAAGTTGTTGTTCTACCTTGTGTTTGGGAAGATTTTTGTAGTTAGAAAGTGTTGCATTTTATAGATGTTGTATATTTTTTATAGAGATGTTAGTAATGTTGCAGATGAAGTCAGTTCACTTCATTTCCACGTGCTTTTGAGAAAATTTGAATAAAAGATAGTTTAGTATGAAAGAGTGGTGTTAGTGTTTTTCTTTCACATTTATTCATGATTGAATATATTCTCATTTAGTTTGGATGTTATGATCTGAGGTATTTACATGCATCATATCTAGAGTTTTAGGTTCTAGATCATACTATTGTTGAATATGTGTTTGCTAGTATGTCTATCTAGTGAAATAGGGTGTCCATATTTCTCTTCATTTCTCCATAGTGAAGGTTCTAGTGTTTTAGATTTAGGAAAATTCTTATATCATTTGTATCTACCTTTCCTTGAATTTTTAGTTGTTCATATACTTTGTAAAGTGTTTTGGTGTGTTACATGTATGTGATAGTATGTTTGATTGTATAAAATAAAGGTGTTCCTGAGTTTTAGGTAGTTGTAGTAGTTGTGGAAAATATTTTGATGATGTGGAATATTCAGAGATGTGGAATTTTTTGTGCACTCGGTGAGATGTTCTTAGATATAGAGAGGTGTGTTGGGAGTCAGTGACCACCTTACTCAATATTTTATGGATTTTGTTTTCTTTTTCTTCACCTTGTTTTGAAATGATTAAGTGTAAGCATCTAGGAAATCTTTGTAATAGGGGTGAAATCAGCTCTCAAATGCCAATAATACTAACAATTGACTCTAATCGCTCAAAATAATGTGTCACAGTACAATGTTAGAATGTATCCATAAATAAAAATGAGCTTTGAGGCTCTCTGATCAAAATACAGTGTCCATAAATATAGTGTGTCAATGTGTCCCACTACTGCTACTATCATGTGGTGAAGGTTGAGGAAACTGCCTCAGAGGTACTATCTATGAGGTCAAAGGCCTATCATACAAGTAAGGTGGTCATTGACTTTTTGATGAATAAAATATTGAGTAGGTTTGGGGTACCTAAGAGAATTGTCTCGGATAACGCAAAGTATTTTAGGTGTGAGGAATTTATTGGTTTTTGCAATCAGTATGGCATAACTATTTCATATTCCTCTCCTTATCACCCCCAAGGAAATGGAGAAGCTGAATCTAGCAACAAAATCTTGATGAAGATTATTAAGTGAGTGATTGAGAAAAATAAGAAGGCTTTGGATTCAAAGCTATAGTTAGCATTGTGGACTGACAGAACAACTATCAAGAAATCAATTGGATATTCACCTTTTAACTTAGTCTATGCGGCAGAAGAACGCATACCACAAAATAATTTGTTGAAGATGTACATGTTTTTCCAAGAGTATGATGATGATGTGTGCAATGAGATGCAGCATTGGATGGAATAGTTAAATAAACTAGATGAGACTCGAAGATAGGCTCATAAAAGGAATGAAAAATTATAGCTTCAAGTAAAGCATCTTTATGAAAATAAGGCAGTTGAGAGAAAATTTGAGATAGGACCAATGGTTTTTCTATGGAATGCAAGAATGGAGGACACAACGAAACATGGGAAATTTCATCCCTTATGGTTAGGCCCATATATGATTGTTGACATACATGGGGAGGAATCATTTTTCTTCCAATCCCTCATAGGTGAAATTATGGAGCTATTAGTATGTGGATAGTTCCTAAAATTCTATTTCTCTTGAAATAGTTATTTTCCATGTACAATGTATAGTCCTATAATTAGTGTATGTAGATGTGGTGTTTTTTCATTCGATGCGTCTACTTCTCTTGTCTGGAAAAATTCCTATGTTTTGGTTCTCTCTATATTGGTCAGTTGAACCTAATATTATTGTTTTTTTCTATGCACAGAGGGGGCATACATCCCCAGTTAGAGCCACTAGTAGAGCTCTTCAAAATTTTCCATAATTGTGTTCATTCTTGTTTCCCTGGTGTTTGGCACCATTGGTTTGCCATGGGGTTTTTGGTTTTAGCCATAATATTTTTTTCTTTTGAGCTTTTGCTTCATTTTGGCCTAGATGTTCTAATCCTTCATTCACCTGTCATTCCAAATTTTTGGTTACATAAGTCATGGTTTGAGCCTTTTAATTCGTTCATGTTACCGACCCCTATTACTTGGCATGTCATTTTTTCTGTATAGGGACTTGGTTTTATTTTTTCTTAATGTCGAATCGATAAATTTTTAGAACTTTAGAATTGTGTCTAAATAACCTACCTCAAGGGTTGTTCCTTGTCCACCTAGTCATTCCCTTTTCTTATGAATAACAATTATGGCTTGTGCAGGTTTTTGACCGTTAGATGGATTGGTCGAATCCTGACCATTCGCCGTTGGCCTCGCAAGGATTTTTGATGATGTCACAACAGTGTTGTGAGGTGTGTGAGAATCGCCACATGTAAATTATGGTTGTGGGGCTTAGTCCTTGTTCACCTGTCGATTAATGAAGGTTTTTGAATCAATCACTATCATATAGCGATGAATTGTGGTTGTTCCTCGCTGACCTTGAGCAATTGAAAAAATAATTTTAATGATGTTGTGAGGTGTGTTGGGAGTCAATGACCACCTTACTCAATATTTTATGGATTTTTTTATCTTTTACTTCACCTTGTTCTGAAATGATTAAGTGTAAGCATCTAGGAAATCTTTGTAATTGGGGTGAAATCAGCTCTCAAATTCCAATAATACTAACAATTGACTCTAGTCGCTCAAAATAATGTGTCACAGTACAATGTCAGAATGTATCCATAAATAAAAATGAGCTCTGAGGCTCTCTGATCAAAATACAGTGTCCAAAAATATAGTGTGTCAATGTGTCCCACTACTGCTACTATCATGTGGTGAAGGTTGAGGAAACTGCCTCAGAGGTACTATCTATGAGGTCAAAGGCCTATCATACAAGTAAGGTGGTCACTGATTTTTTGATGAATAAAATATTGAGTAGGTTTGGGGTACCTAAGAGAATTGTCTCGGATAACGCAAAGTGTTTTAGGTGTGAGGAATTTATTGGTTTTTGCAATCAGTATGGCATAACTATCTCATATTCCTCTCCTTATCACCCCCAAGGAAATGGAGAAGCTGAGTCTAGCAAAAAAATCTTGATGAAGATTATTAAGTGAGTGATTGAGAAAAATAAGAAGGCTTTGGATTCAAAGCTATAGTTAGCACTGTGGATTGATAGAACAACTATCAAGAAATCAATTAGATATTCACCTTTTAACTTAGTCTATGGGGTAGAAGAACGCATACCACAAAATAATTTGTTGAAGATGTACATGTTTTTCCAAGAGTATGATGATGATGTGTGCGATGAGATGTAGCATTGGATGGAATAGTTAAATAAACTAGATGAGACCAGAAGATAGGCTCATAAAAGGAATGGAAAATTATAGCTTCAAGTAAAGCATCTTTATGAAAATAAGGCAGTTGAGAGAAAATTTGAGATAGGACCAATGGTTTTTCTATGGAATGCAAGAATGGAGGACACAACCGAACATGGGAAATTTGATCCCTTATGGTTAGGCCCATATATGATTATTGACATACATGGGGAGGAATCATTTTTCTTCCAATCCCTCATAGGTGAAATTATGGAACTGTTAGTATGTGGACAGTTCCTAAAATTCTATTTCTCTTGAAATAGTTATTTTCCATGTACAATGTATAGTCCTATAATTAGTGTATATAGATGTGGTGTTTTTTCATTTGATGCGTCTACTTCTCTTGTCTAGAAAAATTCGTACATTTTGGTTCTCTCTATATTGGTCAGCTAGACCTAATATTATTATTTTTTCTATGCACAGAGGGGGCATACATCCCCAGTCAGAGCCACTGGTAAAGCTCTTCAAAATTTTCCATAATTGTGTTCATTCTTGTTTCCCTAGTGTTTGGCACCATTGGTTTGCCATGGGGTTTTTGGTTTTAGCCATAATATGTTTTTCTTTTGAGCTTTTGCTTCATTTTGGCCTAGACGTTCTAATCCTTCATTCACCTGTCATTCCAAATTTTTGGTTACATAAGTCATGGTTTGAGCCTTTTAATTCGTTCATGTTACCGACCCCTATTACCTGGCATGTCATTTTTTCTGTATAGGGACTTGGTTTTATATTTTCTTAATGTCAAGTCAATAAATTTTTAGAACTTTAGACTTGTGTCTAAAAAACCTGCCTGAAGGGTTGTTCCTTGTCCACCTAGTTAGTCCCCTTTTTTATGAATAACAATTATGGCTTGTGTAGGTTATTTGACTGTTAGATGGATTGGTCGAATCCTGACCATTCGCCGTTGGCCTCACAAGGATTTTTGGTGATGTCACAATAGTCTTGTGAGGTTTGTGAGAATTTCCACATGTAAATTATGGTTGTGGGGCTCAGTCCTTGTTCACCTATCGATTAATGAAGGTTTTTGAATCAATCACTATCATATAGCGATGAATTGTGATCATTGCTTTTTGACCTTGAGCAATTAAAAAAATCATTTTAGTGATGTTGTGAGGTGTGTGAAGAAGTGATACATGACCACCAATTCCAAGCATGATGTGATTAGAATGGGACCCAGTCATGCTGAGGTGGTGTATCATAGGCGAGCTTTCATTCAACTAGGATTTTGTGGATGAATGTGGCATTTTCAAACCACATTGACTCGATCTGAGTCAGTCTTGCTTGCATGTGTGGATTGATATTAATGTTTGGTATTCAAAATGGATTAGTGTTGTACGATATCCATTTTTTCTCATGTGATTGAATAGTAATTGTGGAGTATGGACTGAGCCACCAAATTTAATGCTAAAAGTTCCCTAAATTGTGTTTTTTGTGCACAATTCTGCACTGAAGAAGAATTTCCAAGTACCAAGCGACATGAGCTATTTACTAAAAGTTTGACATCACTACCATTAAAATTTTCTACAAGAAAAACTGTAAGTAATATATACACCACGTTCTCTATCTTCAGAAAATCTTGTTGATTTCTTGAGGACAAGTGTAAATTGGATTTTTCATTTTTTTCGAAGCTTGAACTAGTTCATTTTCTGTAAAATTGTTATAAAGCTCGTATAATTAATTTTGAAGACCTATTAAATTGTGAAATAACTTTTTTTGAAGGCTATAAGCTAGAGACTACACCCCACCAACTTTCTCATATTCAAAAAATCCTAGCTCGAACCTTAATTTGTCTTGTGCAAATGGCACCCAAAGCCCAAAGTTGTGGCTCCGAAAACCCCTCTAGGTCCTTTTCTCAAGATTTCATAGACTTATTAAAACCCTCTACCAACAAAAAACCTGAGGGAGAGGCTTATTTTTATGGGCCCTAGTTTTTGGAAGGGTTAACTGATAAATAATGTGCAATTCAAGATGTTAAGTGCCATATACAAGATAGCAGTTATTTTTAAATTGGTTTGGGAACAAGAATTTGTGTGTTCCTCTATGCAACCCTTGGAGGTTAGAACTCAGAAAGCTGGTGGTACCAAATGTATATTTGGATGTTGACTTGTTGAAAGATGTTGTAGTGAGTTATGACCTTGTAACTAGAGTTGTAAGGACATATGATGGTGTGGAAATGGTTAAAATAAACAGGGAGGAGATTGCAAGAATTTTTTATTTGCACGAATGGAATAAGGATTTGGTTCCTATTGAACTTAAGGCCTTGAGAGAATATTATATAAATATTAAGGTTCTATTTAGGTATTCTCTTTTAAAACCTCATTTGGTGACTAGAGGATAGTAATTGGCAAAAATGAGCCAAAAACTTTTCCCATAAACTATTTTTGCAATTATTTGAGGAATAATTTTTTTTCCTTGTTTCAGATCCTTGGTATTGGTTTAAATACTACCTTTACTACTAACCTCATTTGCATGGTTGTGAATCTTCAACATTTAGCTTTCAATGTGGTATACGATTTCCCTACCTATCTAGCAAATAAAATGCATGAAAATTTGGTAGCTCTAAAAGAACGAAAAACACTGGTTGGTTTTAAGTGGAATTCTCTATTGATGTACATGTTTTCATATAAGGGAGAGAGAATTTTTAGTAAAAACATGGAATTGAAAAAGGAAGAGGATGATATTGACATGCTTGTCCAATACTGGACCAAAATTCCTTATAGGCATGACTGTGAATTTGATTATCTAGTGTTTCATAATGTTTTTGGGTCAATATTGAGAAGATCCTTGCTTTATGATCCCCCTTGAATTCCAAAGGAAATTCATGATTTCATGATGCCAATGGAGAGGAGGCCTAAGTTAAATTAGACACACAATTGGGGGGATATCATCCCATACTACAATACAACCATTTTCAAGGTATATGGAACTAATACTAATGCATTTTCTTTGCCAAGGGATGTGCCTCTAAGAATTGGATTCATATAAATCATGAGATACTTGGGACATGCTCAAATGGTGCAATTACCAACATAATAAAAGAAGGGATATTTCTTTCCTAAGTATACAAATTTTTCTGATTTTGTCATGGAAAAAGGGGGATGGAAATATTTGGGGACACTACTTGATCCTTATGGATTAAACATGGTACTCCCACAAAACCATGATCCTGAGGATTTTATTGCTCAAATGAAGGAAAAGAACAGGACAGGCATATTCATTCGCAATTTCTACTTTCTTGAGGATATTATTTGGAACATCCTTGATTTGCATGTGCAGGAGGAAAGGAAAGGAATATATGTTTCCTTTACCAAGATGATGGACAAGAAGAAGAAAAATAACCCTACATATAATCCCATGCCAAATATCATTGGTGAGTTAAATAGAGCCACATATTCTATTGACAATTTTGAGAACATGGTAGGGGTCTTGAAGGATGAATATGTAATTGAGGACAAAGGAAAGTCTTAGGTGATTGAGGAATATTGGAGGAAAGACCTTCTTACTAGCCTCCACAAAAGGTTAGGGTATACTCTCAGAAGAAGGGATAGCAATTGAAAAGGAAACCATGCCACTTCCTATTATTTCAAAGGAGCCTAGGGAAATTTCTCATAAGAAATCAATGTCATCATCTTAAGGGCAACTGTTACATAATGTCATTGATCTAGACTCTCCCCCGAGAGCTCCCACTCCAATAAAGCCACCATAACCCAAGATACAAAGGATTGAAAAGGCTAAGGTTGTTGACTATCCTGATTCAGATGATGAAGAAATCATGGTGACCCCTGATGACATATAGCAAGGAATTCCCATTTTTACACAAGGTGTTGCATCAAGTTCTAGAGTGGTTGCTTTAAGGCTAGAAAAAGATGAAATAGATGACATAAGGATGGAAGTCTTCATATAATTCATGAGGGATGATTCTTTTGTTAAAAAAATGTATTTAAGGATTTTGTGTGGGGGGCACATTTTCCAATGTATGTTGAGAAGGTAGCTCAAGAAAGGAGTTTGCATCTAGACCTTCCAAAGAAAGTTATTTAATTTAATATGATGCTAGAAATGAGGGAAAACTTCAAGGAGATAACACTAGAGCAAGGTAGGGAATTGGTGCAAAAGAGAGGAGTATTATTACTCCTAGAATGGGATGTTGTTGATGTTGTGGTATTCGAGACAATAATAAGGGCATACAGGCCACTTCTTGAAACCAAGGAAGAATCCATATTCAAACTTAAAGGTTCAACCTTTAGTTAAGAATGATACTCCTTATAAATTTTATCATTGTCTACTACATCAAGGAAGCCAAATTTGTAGAGACAACTGATTTCAGTGGTCACTTGGTTGTGAGAAGGTTTGTTGATACTCTAACATTGGAGGCAACAAATATGATAGTGAATGTTGCCAAGTTCACTAGTGTAACCGTTGAGGATTTGACCAAGGACATAGATACTCTGAAGAGCCAATGTAATGACCTCATTATTCAATATAATAAGAGTCAACAAAGGGTTGCAGAACTATAAACTAAGCTAGAATTATTGAAATAGGAAATGGGGGTGTGGAAGTCTCAAGAACAAGCTACTTCTAGACATAATGTTGTTGATCCATCAATGGAGCAACCTCAACCTCCCTCATAAGAATAGTCCTTAGCAATCATTCTATATAATATGGGATAGGTTCCCATCACAATTGAGATGGCAAGTAGCCCAAGGGGAGAAATTTCAAGGGAAAAATTAATCCATTAGGTTGAGGAGTATAAAGAATTGTTGCAAAATGCCCAAGAATCAATGTTCAAAAGAAATTTTGTAATTGTAGATACTGTATTGAGAAAATTCAATAGAAAATTCTAGGGAAAATTAAATAGTGTCCATGCAAGTTATGTTTTAATGTTGCGATCAATTAAGATTTTCCCTAGAGATAAAGAATTGGCCACCCCATTGATAGATAGATGGAGTCCTAGATCTAAGCAGTTAATGTTTATGGTGGTAGGAGCCAAGAATTATAAGTATAAGTATCCCAAGGTTATGCCAACTTATCAATTTGTTAATGAAATTATGGAGTAGAAGTTCCAAGGGTATGTTGCTCCTATGGAAATGAAGATCAAAGAACGAAATGCCAAATATGATGGAGAAGACCTTACACCATTATTAGAAATCCAGCATAACTATGATGAGGTAAAGCCTTTGTAGTCTTGGAAGGATCAAATGAATGATATCATGATAGCCCATACAAATGATATATGCATGAACATTGATATTGGTATGTTGAATGATACACTTGAGAAACTATCCTTTGTTATTAGTTTCTTAGAATATTTTGATAAGGAGGCTACTTCAGTGATGTTGAAATATGCACCATATAGAGAAAAGATTAATCAAGTTATTGTTTTCAAGTGGCCATATGGAGTAGAATTTGAATTGTGGAAGATGGTATTCACTAATGAGTTTGGAATATGAGCACACTGGTGGAGAATATGACTTGGTCAAGTATAGTGCAAGTTTGGCCTTAGAGGTTACAATTGAATACATACATACTTCTCCTAGATTAAAGTGCAGTTTGTTGATGTGGATTGTTTTTGAGGCGGATAGATTGTTCTAATGGTCAAAGATTATTTTCCTTCCTATGGTTTGCCTTTTGGAAGGTAGTTTTTCTTCCCTACAGTAATTGAAATAATTTTTTTCTTAAATGCATTCCCTCCAATCGAGAAAATTCAAATATAATTGTAGAAATGAATTACAGTCCAATCAAATGTGGAAGTCTATACACTTCAGCCTGGAGTTTGTTTTTCTCACTTACTCTATTAAAGGGATTCAGGGCCGATGTATAGGCTCTTTGTTGAATTTGAGATTTGAGAGTGCAGAATTTATAATATAGAGAGTATGAACACTAAGTCCATATTTTAAGGTTTAGGGTCAAATAGGAGAATTTTTTCAATTATGGGGTTCTTAGGCATGTTTGTGTCGAATATGATAACCTTTTGAGTCTATTTTCTCTCCAATTATGATACCTTGCATGAATGATTAATGAAATATTGGTCAAAGATTGGTTTCATTGATTTTCATTATTCTTTACTGTGAATTATAATTTAATTGTGGCTCTGGTCCAAAGGAATAGTTAAATGCTTTAGTTATCGTGTGAGTTCATGTAGGTTGGCAGCTGGATTTATATGTAGTAATAGATTTCTAGTATAGCTACGTGAATTGTAATGTAATTCATATAGATCTTAACTGTTCAGTGTGAAATTTTCCTTATAGTTAAATTATTTCTCATTTGACTCTATGCTTTAGGATTTTGCATTGATACTAAAGTAGTGGTTGTATTTCTCACATCTTTGGCATTTGATTTTAGAAAATTTATTCATAATAATCTTCATATCGACCTATCTTTGTTATGTTTGGAGTTCTCTACTGATAGGATTTGGATCTTTGAAGTAATTGCAATTTCTTGAAGGATTTCATCTATTCAATGCTGATAGGGATTTTATCTATTGTTATGTAATGTGTATTTGAATTTATTTAGTTATTTGTAAGGAGCACATTGTGGGATCACCCTCTCAGGTCTTATAGAGCCCAAAGTGTAGGAGAGTAAGTATTATTTCTTTTTCTATCCAATTGTGATACCTTGCATGAATTAATAATGAAAGATTGATTTCATTGATTTTCATGTCCTTTACTGTGAATTATACTTTAATTGTGGCTCTTGTCCAAAGGACCAGTTAAATTCTTTATTTATTGTGTGAGTTCATATAGGTTGGCAACTTTATTTATAAGTAGTAATAGATTTCTTGTATAGATACATGAATTGTAATGTAATTGATATAGATCTTAACTGTTCAAGATGAAATTTTCCTTATAGTTAAATTCTTTCTCATTTGACTCTATGCTTTGGGATTTGTCACTGATGTTAAAGTAGTGGTTGTATTTCTCACATATTTGGCATTTGATTTTAGAAAATTTATTCATAATAATGTTCATATCGACCTATCTTTGTTATGTTTGGAGTTATCTACTGGTAGGAGTTGGATATTTGAAGGAATTGCCAATTTCTTGAAGGATTTCATCTATTCAGTGTTTATGGGGAACTTATTTGTTGTTATGCAATGTGTATTTGAAGTTATTTAGTTATTCATAAGGAGCACATTGTGGGATCACCCTCCCGGGTCTTGCAAAGGCCAAAGTGTAGAAGAGTAAGAATTATTTATTTTTCTCATTAAGTTGGCCAATAATTTCCTAAGATTTCATTATCGAACATGGAAAATTCATAAATTTTTTGAGGAGTCTTCTTGGGTTTTAAAAAACACAAAGAGTTCCTTTTGTTGTCATACTAGTCTATGGATTTGGATCCTATCAACTGTCTACACCTGAAGGGGATCTATTCAACGAACCTATCAACATTATCCATCTCATAAATATTTACACCTGAATCACCTAGGGCATGGTTCAAATCTTGGAAAACTGGTTACCTTTATGAAAACCTAGAAAATAGGCGTCTTGGTGATAGGAAAATATAAAAAAAACAAAAAACAAAAATATACAAAAAAATCATAAAGTCTGAAAAAGTGTAATAAAAATATGTAGTGGAAATCTTGAAAAAGGCATGACTTGTGATTTAATCCAACAGTTCCATCTACTAGAGCCATTTCATGGTCATTCACTTTGACCATCATTTCCATTCCATATCATATCATTGCAACATGGTCAGGTCTCACCCTAGCTTGGGGGAAAAATCCTAAACTCACTAGGGGCATTAAACTTTGAGCTTAATCAAATAGACAAACAATAGTATGAAAAACACAAAAAACACAATGATCATAGGAAAATCCAACATTTAACATATAAAAACATCAAAACCATTCAATCAACCATCCGTATTAAATGCTAAAATCAAAATGGATGACCTAATCTGAATAATGATTGAAATACATTAAGCAAAAGTTGATTTTTTGTACTTTGATCTTTGTTATCATTTCTTCGGAGCAACTCGATGATGTATTGAACTATAGAAGCTAGGAAGGAGAATGATATTTTATTTGTCTACTATTTATGAATTAATTATTTATTGTGTGAATTGTCACGAGACATGCTTTACAAAGTATCACTGATTACATTCTAAATTCACACACTATAATGTTTAATTCTTGTCTTTTTACTCAAGAAATTCTTAGGTCATCTTGGTTTAATTATACCTAGATGCTTGTGTTCACTTGCAATATAAAAAATCATGAAATTAGTACTCAGGTCATCATGGTCTAACTCATACTGGATCGATGCTTGTACTCACTTTCAACATTTTAAAGGCTCCATGATCATAAAAATCATGATAAAAGGACTGTTAAGGTGACAATTTGTGCATATGTACTTTTGCATGAGTACATTAGATTGCATTTATGTTGGTTTTGCATCTACAAAGTTATTTTTTCCAAAGATGGTAACCAATTCATAAATGATGTTAACTTTCCTTATTAATGGATTGAGTATACTTGACATTGACAAAAACATCATCATTATCATGGGTATGTGTAGGATCATGATGGGCCAGAAAATGGCAATATGTAAGTGATATGATGGCCCATGTGGCTAACGACCTTTTTTTACCAAAAATTGATGAAATGAAAAGGTTTTTCAAAGGAGATTCTTAGCTTTCCACCAATATAAATTATTATTTTATTTGAATTTAATAAATAATTAATATTCATTTTCTATTTGAATTATGACTAAAGTCCTGATTGATAGGTTGATTGAAAATATCTATAACTTTCAAATGGTATCACATTTTTTGAATCCAAAACATGTGTCACATTCTATGCTTTACATACTATAGGATTAAAAAAAAACTGAATTTCTTGAAGTTTTGACCAAGTTAAGGTGGTCAGACATACAAGTTTTTAATATTTTTTAAGATTTGTAATAAAAAATTCATAATTAATTATTTAATTGGAAAAAAATTACAAAAAAATATGCATAACATTGGGACATGAGTCCTCTACTTATATCTAAAGTTTTAAAAAAATATATTCTCATTTTATTGTGTTTAGGGTGGTCAGACAGACACCTACTTCTTTTTTTTCCTTGAAATTTAAGTACTACTGCATTGAAATTTAAAATTTTCACCAAATAGTTTTAAAAAAAAAAAACCTAGTAATTTAGAAACTATATTCAATTTTCTACAGATTCTATTGTAACATATTTTTGAAATAATATAGATAACTTATTTAAAAAATTACTTCAAGTTTCCTAACTCTAACTTTTTCAATTTTCATCACCAGTTAAGGGCTTATTTTTTCCATGATGATCTTGCACATACCCTTATATAGCTGCATAATCAATTCCATTGCATACATTAGAAAATATTATTAAAGAATTTCATCATCATACAATTCATCAAATAATTTGTATTAATCATGTCATTTCTTCATTTGTACATCACATCATAAAATTGCATGAGAAAAACTATCAAAAACAAATCTCTATATTAAATGAATTTTCATTCATCCATTTATGAATATCATAAAACATACATTAAAAGTATCATTATAGTCATCACTCATTCATTTATTTCTTATATCATATATCTTAATTACTCATCTATCATTGAAACATCACATCCTTAATCATTCATATGGTTAAATTATCATGTAATTTAGATTTACAAATCATCATACATCTATCGATCCATATAAATAACTACATACATCATGCATCCATACATCATCATTATTCATGTAATCTTATTTGGACATCATAGATCAAAATATCACAAAATAATTACATATCATCATGATAATAAATGCATACATCATAGAATCATATAGAATAATATAGATAAATAAATCCAACGCATATCATATAATACTCAAAAATATTAATGTCAAGTATACAATGATGTCTGAAATATAAAGATATATAACATCAAAAGAGGCTATGAATAAAAAAATTGGAGTATATGTCATGTCTCAAAATAAATCAGAAAGTACAATCATGTGGCTATGTGCTGCTAGCTCCATATGGTGCAGGCATCTCTGGACTAGTCCCTCCACCATCAGATGTACCAAGATCCCTCGGGTCTCTCGAAAGAGGCTGATTCACACCCCTGCTCATAGTCCTAGAATGAGTCCTCCCTGATTGAGACTGGCCATAAATAACTCTCTACTCGAAGGGAACTAAATCATGGTACTGGCCACTTTAGTACTATGCCTCTTGACCTACATGAAAGAAAATCTCTCATATAATCGAACATAGATGTACAATCAGCTAATCTCTATAATCTCGTAGTAGTAATATGTGCTTTCTTTGTAACCTGTCTAGCTTCATCTCTCTTAGATGTCAATGAGGTAGTTGTGCCTGAGCGACTGCCAACTTTCCTTAAACCTAAGCTACAGTTTGTGCATGAGCCTAGGCTTGTGTTTGCATCTAGGTTTATTTCTGGACCAATAAACCCCAAGCCTGTATCAATTTCCCTTGTAAGGCCTGCACCTGCACCTGTAAACTCGCAATCTAAGTTTTTTGATGTTGTGAAGGTATCCCAATATGCAAACACTACTCAGTGGGAGCTATTAGTGATCACCTCTTACGAGGAACCATATAATCCTGCACATCTATGGCTGCACCCAACCCACCTATACGACCTCCTCCATCATCAACACCTCCTCCATCATCATAACCATCATCATCTCCCTCCTCATCTCCACCCTCCTCATCATCGCTACTACCCTCCTCCTCACAAGGTAATGACACTGGCTCATCCAGAATGGTAATCCGTGGAAAGAGATGTAGAGCCAGATAATCTTTATAATCTACTATAACATGAGCCTCAGTAAAATCAGGATGAATCCCCTAAAATAAATGTTGTAGACCTTGGTACTCTTGAATGAAAACATCATATAAAAGAGAGGGTCCCCAATCTATATAATCTATTTGACGATGACCATAATGGGAAACACCCTAAGGCATACCAATACAATACCATACTGCCTAAGAACCCTCCTTAACAAAAAATCTCTCCAAAACCCAATGAGTGTGAAAAATTAGTAACATTGACTGAGAGAGATATAGCAATTGAATATCATCATCATCCAATTGCTTGCAATCTAGATAAGGCAACCATGTGACAACCTCAACATCATCTAACACTCTCCTACAATGCTCACCATCACTGGATGTGTAATAGCTATATGCTCCCACACCCACACCTATAGTAACGTAACCCTTGTGGAAAAACTATGACCTTAGAGGTAGAAATCTAAATGCAAATCTTGATAAATATGAGAAAGCATACACATGCCCCATGCATATATGGTACCATGTATAATCATACTCTCCAACACATGACCCCAACAAACAGAAAGTCCCTTTGACCTACAATCAGGACAGAGGAACACTCCAATAAAACCAACAAGTACTGAAGGAAGGGTGGCATAGGAATCCACCATCTCATTCCATGGAATCTCATATCCACAAATCCTATCACCTTGAAATACTCTATGTAGAGAATCAATCCCACCCTGCTCTGAAGAATCATATATTACAATGTCACCAATAATGAGAAACCTCAAAATTTTCCAAACATCCTTAGTAGTGACTGTCATCTCACCAATATGAAGGTGAAAGGTATTATGCTCGCTATGCCACCTCTCTACTAGGTCTATCAAGAGACCCTGATTGATCTTGATCTTTGGCATATCTAAGAGAGAGGAAAAACTGCAATGCATGATCACTACTATCTCAGGCTCCACTAGTTTTGATATCAAATATAAATTCCTAGGAAACCTCTCTTGAATCTATAGGTTTTTCAATGACTCCTATCATCACGAAATATTGAAAGTTAGTAATATTTGTCAATTCATCAAACATCAATTATCCTTCCACATCTAAATAGTTCTGGTGAGACTAAAATTGAATCTTGGGAGAAACCATCATTGAACCTCACCTATCATGAGGTCAATCATCAATATTAAAATTTGTACCTCACCTATCATTAGGTCAATTAATCAGATCAACCTTGCCTATCTTAAAGTTTATCAATCAAAATATAATTATTCCTCACCTATCATGAGGTTAATTATCATAAATAAATCATCAAACCTTTCCTATCATGATTTTTAACGTCATCTACTCTATTGAGATCATAAATCATATGAAATCAATAAAATCATCATAAAATTGACAAACTCTATCATTCTGACTTGAATGCGCTAAAACAATGTTTTTATGCACCAAAATATTCAATGCACCATTAAAACACCTCAATGCACTAAAACAGGTGATAATTGTGAGCTACAACATTGGATGCACCATTTCAAGAGGTCAATGGGCCACTTCAGATAGACAAAGTGTTATACCACAAGATGCACCATTTCATCTCACCTATGCACTGCAAAATCTTCCCTATGCATTGAACTAACTTATGCGCTACTTTAGCCTACTGATGTGAAACACTATTTGAACTATGCACTAAAACTCAAATGGACTATTGCATCCTATTAGCGTGCTAAAACAACTAATCTATACGCTATTTTGGTGGATGTGCTAAAACAAAAATTAAATGATAATGCTATTTTTCTTCATAGGTTTTATGTGTATGAATATGTGGACTAAACCAAAAAGATAAATAAACACACCAATGCAACATTATATCAAAGGAAAGCACTTTAAAGATTAAAAAAACTCTAAAACAATAAATTCTTCAAAAACCTCCCATTGTCGTCTATCTCCAAGGATTCGATGTAAGTAGTAGCTTGGTAGAATGACAACTTAGAGAGTGAGATTATGCAACATGCATGTCTATTATGTAATGATATGAAAATATTAAGCTAAGATATGAAGCTGAAATGCTTTAAACGATAAAATGCTATGGTTAGGAAACAACATGGCTTAATGATCGATAAAATGCAACTATAGTAATCACACTAAATTCACCAAATCTAGGATCATTTTCAACTCACAAAGAGGTTGTATTTATAGAGTTTTGGAGATAAAATCTTGGTTGACAAAGATCAATGGTTGAGATTCAAGCCTTTCAGGATGAACGGTGGAAGATTGAGAAGTTGAGAGAAAGATGGAAGATGTTTTCAACCCACAAAACCTTTTCATTCAAAAATGAAGGAAAGTTGTCATTTATGCATTTCAATTATGAGGAGTTAGTTGGTAGTTGGGAGAAATCCTATAATTAAATAATTAAGTTATTTAATTATATGTGACAAGGAGTTTAGAAGCTTCCATAATTAAATAATTAATATTTAATTATGTGTAAAGTGAGAAAGGTGTTTAATTTAATATTTAAAATATTTAATTAGATGTGAAATGAAGAATTAGAAGTAATGAGTTCAGGAGAATATTCCTTTATTTGAATTTCAAATTCAAACTTGTAATAATTAATATAAATAGAATATAACATTTATTTAATTAATTAAGAGGAATATGGAAAATGATAATAATTAAATAAACTTATTTATTTAATTAAATTAGAAGAATTAGAAAATGAACAATACAAATAAATAATTAAATTTATTTATATGTAGATGAATTTAGAAGATTAATTAAATAATTCATATTTAATTAATTATCAGGCTTGATTTAATGTGACCATTTTTAGATGTATACATTTTTCCCCTCTTTGAAGTGATGTGTTTTATGCATTGCTTCAAAGAAAAATTCAGATAATGAAAATCTTGCCCCTAACTTTGAAAAATTGATTGACGATGCTATATGCCCCCTAAGGAGATAAATCACGAGTTTGAAAATGTTGATGATGATTCAAAGATTTTGAGAGATTTGATGCAATTTCATCGATTTATCTCTCGAAATAGCACTCTACGTGATGAAAAATAAAAATAACCCTACCTTATTTACCCCCTTAAAAGGTGGAAAGAGGTAAAACTCACTATAATTTGAATAGTTACACTTGGTGAAAACTGAGCTTTGTGAGAGAAGAATTCAAGATGTCGATCCATTATGAGTGCCACAAATTTGAACATGTCTAATGACATCAGTGACTAGTAGAAAATGGACCTTTGGTAAGATCGTACAACTCTTCTTTGTGATTTTATGATGAATTCTTAATGAGTTTTTGAATTTTTTTTTGAATTTTTGAATTTTGTTTGAGTGCATAGAAAAATGTTTTAGCACATATGAGCCTTAGTCTAGCACATAGGCTCAGAATAATAGTGCATCCATGCCCTAGAGTAGTGCATTTATGTTTTCATTTAGCGCATTAGCCAATTTAGCGCATTAAGATGATAGATTACCACATATATGCAAGGCTCATGCATAGGATGCTCAAATAGAGCATAGACTTACGGTTTTAGCACATATGATAGATTAGCATTTTGGTTTGATAGTCTAGTGAATATACCTAATATAATTGCACATATGATAGATTAGCACTTTTAGCCTTTATTTTAGTGCATTCTTGGATAAAGTAGCGCATTTAATGATTTAGCGCATAGATGGTCTGTTTTAGCACATCCATGAAATTTTGCTGATTTTGAATTTTTGATGAACAATTGATAGTTGCTCGATGTTTGTTGCTATATTAGACAACTGATTTGTTGATTTTGAGTACCATCAAGGATAGATTTAGTTGATTTTTATGATGATCTGATAAAAAAATCTCGTGTTTGAAAAAACAATAGTAAAGATGATGTTGATTCTGATAAATTTGATTTCTAAAATGAAAAATAGATAGTAACGTTGATGTTAGCCGAATGGCTGTAAAATTTATCTTCATGCTTGATGAATAAAAAATAGTAGAGATGATAAATTTGTCTTCTTGCTTGAAGAAAAAATATATTGATACTCTGATATGTTGTTGATGTTGATTTTATTTCGATGATCCTAATAAATTTTCTTTCATGTTTGATAAAAAGACAAATAGTAAAGATTGATATGATTTGACATGATTGTTTGATTTCCTGATTGATTGATTTTCCTTTTCGATGATCTGATTGATTTATATGGATATGATGTTATAGGAGGATTTTAAAATCCTCCAGATCAGAGAAAGGTTTCCCCTTCCCCGCACTTGGGATATGATTGCTAGATTGACCCAGATAGAGGTTGGGGTGATTGAGAGATGTGGATTGGGTTCACTTCTCAGCATCCTATAGCATATGGTCAACAAGGCACTATTGACTGCTTTAGCCAAGAGATGGCATAGTGAGCATAATAATTTTCACTTGCCTATTGGAGAGATCACTATTACACTAGAGGATGTATACAAGATTATGGGGATCCTAGTAGTCAGTGAGATTGTGGTCTATGACAACAAGGAGATTGAGGGATCAAATGCTTTGAGACAAGTCTTTTTGGACCCACACATTTGTCGCTATGAGATCCCTTGGAGGGAGATGGTTCAGGGTTATGCCCCAATTCCTTCAGGTTTTGCTAGCTTCATTAGTGATATCTTATGTCCTGATCGTCCGTCGAAGGGCCTATCAATTAGATGGGGTTGGATACTAGAGGACATGATCCTACACCAGACTAGATATTCCATGGGTTCCTATATGGTGTCCCATATATACAACAATCTTCATTAGGTGGTATATACAGATGGGAAGAGTATATCTTTTGGGGTCACGTTACTTCATATTTTGGCATGGGAGCATATCGCCATCACCTACCCTTTTGCAGGGAGAGATCTTCCCATAGGACACCCTTACGTTTATGCTTACACAGGTCCACTTGTCTAGCCTAAGTTGGGAAAGTTAGAGTACTAGAAGAGAGTGTTAGATGACATGGAAATAGTCATATGGAGGCCTATGTTGACTATGAGGCTTGGGATTCTGATGATTTTGAGCTGCCATATTGTAGTATGGAAACACATTTGATTAGCCACACCCCTTTTATTATTGAGCAATTTTTGGTCATGCAAGTACTTAGACAGTTTGGCCGAATATAGATGATTCCATAGGGTGTGGACCATTATGCCCGATGTCAAGAGGATGTTGTAGAGTGGGGTCCATTTATCCCCTATGAGGTAACCAGAGCATATTTTATTGAGTTACAACCGAAGTTTTGGGATTATCATCTAGGGGTTACAGATGCATGCATGACAGAGGATTATGTTGCATACTTCTGTACACATCCATTCCCTAGGTTGACTAGTCCAGATAAGCCTACCCCATTGTTAGATGGTCCAACATTCCAAAGGGTATGGAGGAAGCCACAAGCATAGGGAAAGGAAGGGGCATAGGTAGGTGCATAGGCATAGGCATAGGCAGAGAAGCCCGCCAGAGGAGGAGAGGATGTCAGTGGCAATGTCACTATGGATATTGATGAGGGGGAGGAGGACAATGATGACGACGATGATGATGATGATGATGGGGATGATGGGGGTGGTGGGCATAGAACTTTCTTTGATTTTTCATTTAGTACTAGGCCCATGATAGTAGAGTAGTGGAGTAGCCAGTTGTAGGCCCTTCCCATATTACTATCGAGGAACCATCATGAGAGCAACGAGGACAAATTGATACCCTATAGACACATGTACAAGATCTCCAAAGCTAGTTATCACAAGCACAGGCCACCATCAGAGGGTTACAGGCACATATGGCACAACCACCAACCCCAGACCCATAGATAGTCTCAGACAATGGTGTTTACAGGCAAAGGGGGTAGCTGAGAGATTGCTTAGATCAATACAGGGTACCTCTATTGGAGAGGTCATTAAAGAGGGTTTGGAGATTTCTAGAGAGTGTGAGTTTTATCGGTAGAGATATCATGAGGAAGTGCCCCCTAAGAAGAGAGTGGCTTATACCCTGTCAGGCACCGGGTCCTGCATGCACTCCCATAGTCATGCTAGGAGTGCCACAAGGAGTGTGGGTCATCCTATCGGATGAGAGATAGGGGCACTAGTGGCAGAGATCCAGCGAGATCCACCACCTCTGAAGACAACAATAGTCATGACACCTACATAGATGCTCCCCATTGATGATATTGTATACACCATTTTTGTCACTATCTATGTATCTCTTTTAGACATTTGATATCATTGTACCCTTGGATATTTATTTTGATGAGATTTATATGATATGCAACAGTGGTTTTGATATGCATGTGCCTTTGATTATGCTATGATGGATGATTATGTATGTATTTTTACTTCTATATGCCATATTTTTTATGATGCTATGATGATTTATGCACATGATATGAATAATGATGATGATGTTTTATGAATTTTCTATATGCTCTATGATTGCAACATATGATGGATGATGAAAATGAAATGATTTTATGATGTTGTATATGTATGGAAAATTTATTTTATGATGGATGATGATAAAATGGATGTAATGAATGCATTTTATTCTTTTGGATGTATGTTTATGAAAATGATGTTAATTATTTAAATGCAAAATGAAGATGGTAATTAAAATTCCATGATAAAGAATGAATGATAAACTAATGTGAAAATAGGGTATGAATGATATAATGAAATGATAAAAATGAAAAATAATATACAATATTGATATGAAAATTATATGCAACTAATGATAATCCATATGAATGTTTAAATGATAATATGCATGTGATGTAAAATGATATAAATAATGATATGAAAAATGACGTACAAGATGACAATAATGAATGATTGATAAGATGATGTGAATATGAAAATGATAATGATAATGATGATGAACATGGATGATATATGATAATAAATGATACATGTTATGGATATGAATCTTAAATGATACGAATTCATTGGTAAAAATGATAATGGCACTGACATGCAAATGATAAAGAAAAATGAAATGCAAAAAGAGTATGAAAATGATAATGAAATGTATGAAAGCGAATACTAAATGTTATGAAAATAATGGTAAAAAATGATAATGAAATGATATGAAATAAATGGTCATTACAATGAGAACTCAAATGATAATGAAAATTATATGATAGTGATATGAATTGAAAATGAATTGAAAATGATATGAAAGTGATAATGTAAATGATGTTAAAATGAAATGTAAAATATGATATGAAAATGATATGCAACTAATGATAAAATGAAGATGAAAAACAATGATTTTTCCCATGTCCAAGTGTACTCAATCTTTATTTCAAAAGAGATATGTATCTTTGCCAACCTCCAAAAATATATTTTACAACCACTAAAGGAACACCATCTATATGAATCATGCAGTCCTAAAAATTCCAAATGAACCACTCATTGTTGTCATTTTGTCAACCAATTTTGTGCTTGATTTTCATCATTGATCCTTTTGATATGTTGAAAGTAAGTACAAGCATCAAAGGGGATATTTGCTCCGATGATGACCTGAGTACAACTTTCATGATGTTTGATATAGAAAGTTAATACAAGCATCAAGGTATAATTGAACCAAGATGACCTAAGTATTGCTTGTGTAAATAGGTAGAAGTTAATGTTTTTCCTATGGAAACCCTAAAATGTCATTAATGTTAATTTTGAGAGTCATGTCTCGTGAAAATTTTGCACAGTAATTATGATTAACTTATAGACAAAAATCAAAGAAAAATCATAATTCTTCCTTGTGAATCTAGTTTAGTACATCATTGAGTCACTCCTGAAATATGATGTCATCAAATTTAAAAACAACAGTTCAACTTATGCTTTAATATTTTCATTCATTTCATCTAAATTAAGATCATCCAATTTGGTTCAGTTTCATGTTTCATAGTTGTTTTGACTAGGCTTGATTGGATATTTGATTGTTGATCTGATATTCTGATACTTGACACATGTTTTTTCTGCCAAAAGGTTAAAAAATTGACTGCCCCCAGTGAGGTTGCACCTTGATTCCTGATTAGACACAATCCTATTGTTAGGAATATAAACAATGATCATCAATCCATGATGAAATCCTTGTCATTTCAAGTAAATTTTGTGCGCATGATATGTATATGATGGCCAAAAATGGATTTGGTGTAAATAAAAATGGCTATGAGAAATTTCAAATGTATCCTAATAGATGGGAGAGCCAACTAAATCACAAATAGTGCCTATTTGCCAGGTTTTCACCATTTTCTTTTATTGCACTTTTCAGATTTTGTGATTTTTTGTTGTTATCAAGACACCTATTTGCCAGGTTTTCATCAAGGTGACAATTATTTTTTATTTTTATTTATTTTTTGTCAAAAGGATACCTGTTTGCCAGGTTTTCACGATGATGAATTTTTTTTTAGGACATTTTCTAATTTTTGTGGAATTTTTCATGACTTTCATATGTTATTTTTGGTATTTTTCAAGCATAGAACTTCTTGAGGTGGATACTATTGGTTGGATGTTTAAGCAGACCCCCTTATGGTGTAGATAGCTAATATGCCCCCGAAACATATGCTACAATGATGACAAATGGACCCAACCAATTGGGATCAAAATTTCCTCTCTTTTCACGATCTTGTTGGTTGTGTGGGTTCTCTTTCACTGCCAACTCACCCACTCGAAATGTGTGTGGTCTGACTCTGTGATTGTAGATATGAGACATAATTTGTTGGTAACCCTTCAAGTGATTGGCTACACTTTGGCATCTCTCATCAAGTATCTCCAACTCTTGTAGTCTAAAAACTTTGTAATCCTCATCAGTTATGAGTCCCTTCAGTGAGACTCAAAGCAAGAGAATCTCAACTTCTAGTGGAAAAAATTCTTATGCTCCATATACCAAGGTGTACTGGGTAGAACCTATTGGCATGTGAATTCTGGTTTTGTATGCCCACAAAGCTGGATTTAATTAAACATGCCAATCACGTCTACCATCATTCATCATCTTCTTTAGAATCTTCAGAATTGTTTTGTTTGAAGCTTATGCTTTTCCATTTCCCCGTGGATAGTAAGGCATAGATAACCTGTGATGGATGTGAAATCTTTCACAAATTTCATCAACATCTTAATTTTTAAAAGGTCTTCCATTATTCATAATAATGGAGATGGGAATGCCATACTTACATATGATATAATTTAGGATAAAAGATGAAATTTGTTTGTCGGTGACTTTTGTCAATGTAACAACTTCAATCCACTTGGTAAAGTACTCGGTGGCTGTGATTATGAACTTGTGTCTATTTGATGATGATGAACGTATCTTTCAAACTACATCCAATCCCCACTAAACTAAAGGCCATGTTATACTGAAATATTATAGTTCCTAAGTAGGAGTGTGGATGAGATTTCTATGAATCTAAAATTTTAGAAATTTCTTCACAAAGATGAAGGATTCATTTTCCATGTTTGGCCAATAGAACCCATTCTTACAAGTTTCTTATCCAAGATTAGTCCACTTTAATGACTCCCACAAATACCACCATGAATGTCTTGTAAGGAGTTTTCAATCTCATCACGTTCAAGACATCTAAGGAGGGTACCATCAAGATCATGTTGGTATAAGGTATTAATGATTAGAGTATAGCGAGAAGATTATTGTATGAAATTTATTTTCTGATTCTGAGACAAATCTGGAGGTAAGATAGTATCTTTCAGATAGGCATAGATTTTTTCATATAAGGGGGAATCAGAACCAATTAGGTGAAAAATGATCTAGGTTTTAGGATTGTGATAGGCAAGGGAAAATAGTTGTTCCACTAGGAATTCATATCGAGCTTGGTTCTCTGATAATTTTAGTAGTGACACAATTGTGGCCATGGCATCTGTAGCTTTGTTGTCGATCCATGGAATTTGCATGAACTTTATCTCAACAAAATACCTCTTTAAATCATCAACCATTTTTTTGTACAGTATTAAATTGTCATCTTTAGTCTGATAGTCATCATTTTTTTTATTTATAAAAAGTTGTGAATCAAAAAAAACTTGCATCTTTGTGATCCTCTAGTCCAATTCTATTCTAATTACAATGAGAAATGCTTCATAATCGACTATGTTATTAGTACAAGGAAACATCAACTGATAATAATTTGGAATGGTATGTCCTTGAGGCATGACAAAATGAATTCCTACCCCCAAGCCATGTTGTGTGTAGGACCCATCAAAATAAAGTGTCCATGATTGCTTGGTATTTTTTGTAAACACATCTGCATCAGTAAATTTGATGTGCATTGGATTATCCACTTGTAAAGGTGGCTCCACCAAATGATGTGCTATAACCTTCCCTTTGATTTCTTTTCAATCCACATAGTGAATGTCCAACTCACTTAGGATCATTACCCATCTAGCTAACCTACTAGTTAGGGTTTCTTTGCTCAGAAGATACTTTAAAGGATCAATTTTAGCCACAATTTTTATTGTATGAGCTAACATATAGTACCACAATTTTTGAGAAGCAAAAAATACTACCAAAAAATCCTTTTCAATGAAATTGTAATTTAGTTCATGGCTTGTCAATGTCCTATTGATTTAATATATTGCTTTCTCTTTTCCCTTTTTGTCATCTTGTGCCAATAATGCCCCTAGGGATACTTCTTTCAAAAAAATGTACAATATGATTGGTTCACCTTGCATTGGTGTGATCAATACTTGTAGACTCATTAGATAATGCTTGATCTGATCGAATGCTATTTTGCACTTGTCTTCCCATCTAAATGGAACTTTTTTATGCAAGAGATGCGTAAACATCAAACTCATATCTACTATGTGTACAATGAATCTCCTAATGGATTATAGGAATCCTTGTAGTGACCACAATTGACTAATGTCCATTGGTGGCAGCATTTCCAGGATGGCTTGAACCTTTGCTAGATCCACTTCAATTCCTTTTTCTGATACAATATAGCCTATGAGCTTTCCGGATTTTACCCCAAAGACACATTTCTTCGGAATGAGTCTGATCTTAAATTTTTCCATTTTGATAAATATCTTAGATAAAATATCTAGATGTCCCTCCCTTTTGTTTTATTTTTCTAAGAAATCATATACATAATCTTCCATGAATGTGTGCATCATGTCATGAAAAATTGTAGTCATTGCTCGTTGATAAGTCGCTCCTACATTTTTTAGTCTGAATAACATTAAATTTCAACCAATGTCTACCCCATGGACATGTGAATGTGGTTTTATCTTGATCTTAAAATGCAATATTAATCTGATTATACCCAAAAAATCCATCCATCAGAGAATACATGGCATGCCCTATTGTCAAATCTACAATTATGTCAATGTTGGATAAATGAAAGTCATCTTTTGGGCATGCTTTATTTAAATCCTTGAATTCTATATAGATTTTGATTCATCCATCTAGTTTTGAAACTAGTACAATGTTGGAGATCAATTCTACATAGTCAATAGACTGAATGAATTCTACATCCAATAGTTTCTTTAATTCTTCTTTGACTAGTAATGCAACATGTGGGTGCATCTTTATGAGGTTTTGTTTTAGAAGTTTTTCCCCTAGCATGATGGAAAAATGGTGCATGATAAGATTTGGATCCAATCTAGGTATATCTACATATGACCATGCAAAATTTATTTGATTTCCCTTTAGGAATTCTGTGAATTTCAAGATTTATTTCTCTATCAATGATGCAACAAGTTGCAGGATCCTTGGTTGTTTCATAGTGCCTATATTGATTTCCTCTATTGGTTCTATCAAAATAGATGATCTCTCCTGATAATGCTCAGGGATAGTGTCAAGTTTCTCCTCTTTTGGTGCCTTTGGAAGGTTTACACTATCAGATACACTCTTTACTTTTTCTTTTTCATGATCTAATATTTCCTTTTTTAGGTGTTCACCATCAGATCTATCTTTTATATTGTTAATATTGTATCAAAAGAACTTTGCACTCTCTTGATTGATATTTTTCAATTCACTAGTGGAACCTATTTTCGGGTCAGAGGAACAAAGAAAGTTTACAATAGTTTCATCACCAAGAAAGACTAGGATATCAATTGGTTCAATTTTCTCCCAATAAATGAGCTCAAGATGGACCAAGGGCAAGGGATGATATGGTTGGGCGAGTTCATTGGTATTTAGGGTCATGATATGGTTATCATTCTTGCTATGGGGAAGATCTATGATGGTATCCTCATTTTGATTATCTTTTTCACTCTGAATCAAATCGTCATCACTTGAGTCATGGTCACTTTGAAGTACGTATTCAAGTGGAGGTCTTGACCTTTCCCCTTATGCTATCATGGGTGTATATTTTTGTATAACATCCACCTGTTTGTTCTCCATAATTCATTATTATAAATGGTATCCCATTCATTAATCATTTGAATTTGTATCAGAGTTAATGTCCTATAATCTATGAATTGTCTCAGCTAATTCTTCACGATATTTTTGTAAAAAATCTTCTTCTTGGATTTTCTTCAAGGATATTTCTTTTGCATATACCCCATACCTAAGTCTTGTCTTATCTTTTGGATGCATTACTATAGGTTGAATAGGCTATATAATTCCTTCTTTTCTTTTTACTGTGGGGGCATTTCCTTCATAACCCATTTGTTGCCTTATTGTATAACCCTTTCCATATTGCTTAGTAGGTAACTCAACATGCTGGATAGATTCATCTTCCTCTTTATATAGCCAATCAAGGATAGTTTTATCTTCAATTTAATTTTCTTGAGTGTTCTCTTGGATGAATCCTCCATCAAACTTAGTGATGGGAATTGAATTTTTCATTCTTGATGAGGAAGCTATGGTGGCTTGTTGTGTGGATGTTGTAGGCTGACCATGTGACCTTGGAGAAATGGGTAAGTTAGGGAGACATAAAGAATATTATCCCACTCTATTTTATTTTAGTTGTAGCTTGGCGTCGATGCTCTTTATCAATTCCTTTGTTTGATGACTTTGTTTGGAAAAAAAAATAGTACTTGAGCTTATCTATTGTGTGGAACAAAAGAATCTATGGTTGCTCTAAGGTTAGAGAAAATCTAATTGTTGTTATGATCTATAGGTATGGTTATTTCATGTCCACCAAATGGAAATTTTAGATACTGATAATAATTAGATGCTACTGCTTGCATCTCATGGATCCATGGATGACCCAAAATTATGTTATCAGATAAGTCTCGATCTAGAACCTCACAAAAAGTTTTCTTTCAATAGGTCCCACTCTAATAGATATCATGATGAGGCCTTTAGAATCTTGTTCCTGATCATCATATGCTTTGACTTTTATTTTTCTCCTTGGATCAATAGACTCTTCAAAATACCCTAAGGCAAGAACCAATTATAAAGTAAAAATATTTAGACCGGCTCCCCCATCTATTAAGACATGTATGATTCGGGTTTGTGAACAATGACCTCTAAATAAAGTGATGAATTATGGGGATGATTCATGGAGGTATCATATTATCAGAAAAGGATAGGCATGTGGGTGAGGACAAGTGTCCCACCATGGCTTGAAATATATCAATATCCAAATTAGGAGATATGATTGTGTCGACAATAGCCTTCTCCAAAATTTCCTTGTGTGCAGACGGTATTTTAAGAATTTTCAAGATAGAAATTTGAGCTGATGTTTTTTGTAGTTGATCGACTAAATTGTACTACCTTGCAGGGGGAACAACTAACTGATTTGAACCTCCCTTAACAATAATTTTGGCATGTCCCCTTGTTGTTTCATTAACTTACCGATACTCTTGATTTCCTTTGACTTTGATGATGTTGACTTGCTGGTCATCAAAATAAATATGATTGATGGTGGTGTCATAGACATTGTAACATAGATAAAATGGATTGCTGCACAAAAATATGGTTAAATTTAATCTAACAAGCATAAATCTAAATCAAACAACAAAGAACGAATCAAATGAACTTAAACAATAAAAACGATAATATGATGTAATCTCACTGGATATTAGTCCACCTCTTTGAACTATCTTGATTATCCTTCTCCATTTTTTTGTATCAGTATTCTTGCCCTCAAATTTTTTTTATGTATGCAAGTATAGCCTAGATGTATTTTCTAAGAAAAATATCAAAGATTATAAGTTCTTCTCAAAAGTATTGATTTCGAGAGGAGGAATAATGATAATGACAGGTCAATTTATAGAATTTGGTTTTCTGAATGATTGGCTCAGATTCGAAAGAGAGATCAATGATCGAGATTGATGAATTTCATGTGATGTGAGTTTTGTTTTAGTTAGAATGTGAGTTTGGAAATTCTACAGGATAGAGATTAAATTAGAATAATAATTTAATTTGGTGTTAAGACTATTCAAAAATAGACTGAATAGGATTTCAATATTAAATAAATGATTTAATCTTGGGTTGCAAGTCTTCAAAAATAGAAGGATTAGATTTTAAATGAAAATGATAAAGTTAGAACTTGAAGAATGTTTCGTTTCAAATGCACACATGAATTAATTAATTAAATGAAGATATTTAATTAATAAATATGTTCATTCATATGAGTTAGAACTAGTTAACTAACTAGTTGTGATAGAGAGTCATTGTGCAGAGATGATCAAATATTGAATCCAAAGATAACTGGTAGATTTAAATAGATCTTGAGTCATATGGTGAGTGAATAATTAGATAACTGGATGATAAAATAATATGATAGAAACAATTAATTGTGAATTAAATGTTAATTTAATTTAACATTCAAAAATTGAAATGATATAATTAAATAAATAATAATAATTTATTTAATTGACTATTGAAAAGATTAATTGAATAATTAAATAAGGAATATTTAATTATTGTTGAAATATGACAAAGGGGTTAATTAAATAATAAATTATTTAATTAAGAAGGATAATTAATTAGTTAGCGACATAATTAAATAAATATGATTTATTTAATTAATTAAAGTTGAATAAGGGTCATAATGAATTAATTAAATAATTAAAAGGTTATTTAACTAATAGAGGAAATATGTGTTTAGAAAGTAATTAAATAATAAACATTATTTAATCATGACCATGGACATTAAGAAATTATGTCGAAAGTGGTACTCATAGGCCTAGACCAATTTTTGGTGTCTACAAACATGATTCACATTTTTTCCTTTGTCACCCGAAGATTCCCATTTTTGATAATTGGGGAGAGGATCCTTGAATGCTTGATGATCTTTGTTGGCATTATGTCCCTCAATAGTTATGGTGTGGTTATCAATAAAATCTTGGACCAAATTCTTCAACCCTTGGCAATTATTCATCCTATGACCTTTTCATCTATGATAATCGTAATAGTATGAGTCATTACACAATGGCGGTTTAACTCGTGGCTCATAATCTCTCTATGGTGGCAATGTGATGGAATTTTGATTCAAAATATTTTTGAGAATTGATTCAAGAGACTAGCCTAAGCAAGTAAGACTCCATCAATGTGAGAAAAAATGTGATCGATGCATAGCCTATTTTTGATTGTTGTCAAGATTATTTCCACGATTATTGGCTAATTTTCTTTGGTTGGCATTGTTTCCCTGATTGGATTTATTATTGCCTTGGTTAGTGGAATTTACAAGATTGTTTTTTTTGTTGTGTTGGACACCTGATACATTAAGAATGATTGGCTTTGTATTAATGCTTTTGGAATCTACCAACCCATCATTTACAACATTCTTATTTCTAGTCCAAAACCTTTATTTATCATTGTTGTTGTTGTTTTGGTTATACAAATTTGGACCATCTTTGTCAAGCTTTAACACTCCTCTCTTAACCATGGTTGCTTCGATATTGATTGCATTTTCAATGAACTTTTCAAATGATGGAGGACAATGGAGATTAAGCTTGTACCTAATTTCTTGATTTAGACTGTCAATAAAGATTTCCATCTTTTCCTTTTCAAGAATAGGACGAGAATATCTTGCAAATAACCTTCTCCATCTTTGTAAGAATGTGATGAAGGGTTCTCCAATATTTTTCTTTTCTCTACATAAAAGAAGAATGGTTAATTGGTTTTGTATGTTGTATGAGTATTGAGATATGAATTTATTGATTAACTCCTCAAACATTTTTATTGGGGGGTAATTTTGGAAAGCCACTCCATAGATTTCCACCTAGAATTCAGGGAAACAATTGCATTGGTTATGTATCTTCATGAGAAAACTCTACACTCATATTTCGAAAGTCTCTCACATGATCAATGGGATATTTTTTTCCATTGTATCTATCAAATTTCAAGATCTCACAATAATATGGAAAAGGAATCATGTTGAGATTTGTCAAAGGGATATGGGCATATATCTTCCAAAATATATTTCTTGGTTGCACCCCCTTGTATTTCTTTAATTTTTCCTTGTAATTCTCTTATCTATTGAGTAAGATCACTAAAATGATTAAGGGGGGCTTCAAGATCCTCTCTAATATTTTCCATATCGAAATCATAGGGTAGTTTAGCTCCTTGGTTTTCTAGCAAAATAAAGTATCTTCCTTTATTTCTCTCTAAGAGTTTGTTAAGAGAGTATGAAATTGTGGATCATGTTCTGCCTCTTGAAGCATTTCTTCTATTACTTCAACATTATTTGAATTATTCCCAGTGTGAAGCTTGTGAAAAGGATTTCCTTCCTTATCACCCATGTTACAAAGTATATTTTCCCTTTCCTCTTCTTTTTTGTGCTTTTGAGATCTTGTGACAATAGGCATAAGCTTATAACAAATTTTTACCAACTTTGATCATAAATGGGAGAGTACAATTTGTTGTATATCTTAGTTAGAATAGAATGAGAATTCTATTGATATGACTAAAGAAATTTCTAATTTTAGTTCATGATTCACTGGTTGGAAGAATGATGATCCTATTATGGGAATTAAACTAAAAATCAGAAACTAATGTGATGATGAATTTTGTGATGTTTTGATCTTAGTTTGATAAAAATAAGGTTTTTTGTAAATGCCTAATGCTTCTAAGTTCTCTATTGCAACACTTGATCATTACAATTGGAATACTGAATTGTAGGTTGCAAGATGAAATAAGGATGAATGGGCTAACTATGAGTATGCCTCCGTGAAAGAGCTCTTCTTTGAAAGAAAGCTCATGAAGATAATGGCTCTAAAGAAAAATTATCAGTAAAATCCCTAGAAAAATCATGATATCGATGCATGAAAGTTTGATGCTCAAGAAAAACTTTCTGAATTTAGTATAAAAAAATTCTCCTTTTCAATAGCTTCTTATAGCTAAGGGAAATTCTTGGCTTTTTGATCCTTTTCTCAAGGGATTTCCTTGCAAAATTTGTAGATTTCCAAACCCCGAGCATAGAAAAATACTAGACTTAATGGCAGATTGTGTCAGAAAACTCTCTTGACTTAAAACACAGATGTGCTACTATGTTCAATGGATGGGCTAAACTTTTCGGTAAATACACCAAAAGATCAGATCAATGCATTGGACTGTTGCATGGATGTGCTAAAACAGAGGACAAATGTGCTATAATAGAGCATAGATGTTCTAAAATAGAGCAGCGATGTGATAAAACAAAGTAGGGATGTGCTAGAAAAGAGCCGGGATGCACTAAAATATCCAGTCAATGTGTTGAGATAGACATGTTTTGACATTTTTCTGGAATGGATGATCTTTATCTTATTTAATGTTTGAAAAGAATTACATTTAATAAAAAAATTAAAATTTTAAAGTCCTAAAATCTAAACAAGGAGTGTATGTTCTTAAGATTTCCATGGGTATTGAACAAAATAAGCACTTTAGGTTGACTCACTCTTAGTTGTCAAAAATGTCATCATAATAACCACAACCCACATCTTAGAATTGCATTGACTCACACAACTATGTCACGCCCTAGAGGGAACCCTTTTTTTTGTCTTTTCTAGGTGCCTACTTAAACTTAGATTTCTTGATCCCTTGAGAAAATAGTCTATGGTAATTATATGGTGAGTGTCTTGGGGGTAGATTCTCCCCCCCCGCTTGCACTATGAGTATTACAATTTTTGGTTATTGACATGGTTGGCTTCTACACTAAGGTTCATAGTAAGTTTTTTCATCTAGTGCAAAAAGTGATATACTCCCTCAAAATAAATCCCAACCTTTAGAAAAAATACTTTGGGGATGGTTATCTTGCACACTACCATCAAGTGGATTTTCATTAACAACTCATTTTTTTTTTAGTGGGTTGGAATCCTTGGCTTTAGGTGTTCCCACTTAGGTCATTCCTCTTGGGTGATTACATTTTCCCACAAGAGTAGACCTTCTAAAGGATTCAATAAAATATGAAATATATTAAATGAAAAAATGAGTCTATAGTTTTGATCACCTAGTTAAGGGGAGTGCATAAGCCTATCACCCGACAATCACAACAAAAAAAATTGTTCAAATTTTAATCCCAAATGACAATTTTCTTAACTAAGTGAAGGTGTTGCTTCAAAACAAACATGGGATTCATTTTAACAAATATAAATTAATTGTTTGGTTACTACCCTAGGATTGGTTAATTTCATATTTAAATGTCTACCCTAGGATTGCTTCATTTTAACCTTATGCAGAAAGTAATAATATTTTTCCATAGACACATCAAAATCAGGATTAAATTTACGATTCCTTGTATGCGCTAAAAGAACACATAAATGCACTAAAATAAATTTAGGTATGCGCTAAAACATAATGTAAATGCGTTGAAAGAACATGGATATGTGCTAAAATGAAGTGTCGAAGTGTTGAAATAGGCCTCATATATGCTAAAGTTATCCAGGGATGCACTAAAACTTGTCTTGTATGCGCTAAACCATGATTCCAGTCTGTAATCTACCAGAAAATGTGCAATAAAAAAATTAAAACCATGGAGCAAGGGCCTCCATGGTGGGTGTCAAAAAATTTTGTGTGAATATGTGGACTAAACTAACAAGATAAAGAAACACACCAAAGTGAAATTATATCAAAGGAAACTAATTTAAAGATAAAATAAACTCTAAAATAGAAGCTACTTCAAAAACATCCCATTGTCCTCTATCTCCAAGGATTCGATGTAAGTTGTTGGCTCTTAGTTGGTGTAAGAAACAACTTGGTAGAATGACAACTTAGAGGACCATATTATGCAAAATGCATGTTTATTATGTAATGATATGAAAAGATTAAGCTAAGATATGAATCTGAAATGCTATGAATGATAAAATTCTATTCTTAAGAAAACAAGATGGCTAAATGATGGATAAAATGCAACTATAGTAATCATGCTAAATTCAACAAATCGAGGATCTTTTTCAACTCACAAACATGCTATATTTATAGAGTTTTGGAGACAAAATCTTAGTTGGAAAATATCGATGGTTGAGATTCAATCCTATCAAGATGAATGGTGGAATATTGAGAATTTAAGAGAAAGATAAAAGGTGGAGAAAAAGATGGAAGATGTTTTCAACCCACAAAACCATTTTCATTCAAAAATAGAGGAAAGTTGACATTTGTGCATTTTAATTATGAGGAGTTAGTTGGTATTTGGGATAAATCCTATAATTAAATAATTAAGTTATTTAATTATATGTGACAAGGATTTTAGAAGCTTCCATAATTAAATAATGAATATTCTCTATGTGTGAGATTAAAAAGGAAGTTAATTAAATATTTTAAATATTTAATTAAATGTGAAATGAAGAATTCGAAATAGTGAGTTTAGAAGAGTATTCCTTTATTTGAATTTGAAATTCAAACTTGTGATTATTAATATAAATAAATTATAAAATTTATTTAATTGGTTAAGAGGAAGATGGAAAATGATAATAATTAAATAAACTTATTTATCTGATTAAATTAGAAGAATTAAAAAATGAACAATACAAATAAATAATTAAATTTATTTATATGTAGATGACTTTAGAATATTAATTAAATAATTCATATTTAATTAATTATCAGGCTTGATTTAATGTGACCATTTTTAGATGTATACATGTTTTATTCCAAATGTTAGAGATAAATGATGCATTAGGAGATCTTGATCTAAACCTGGCATATCAAAATAAGACCAAGAAAATTTTGTGTCTATCCTCAAAGAATTTGGTGAATTTAGGCTTTTACTATTCTATCATAGATTATGCGAGATGTAGAGTCTTCATTTTTTTATGTTGTGACAATATTAATAGATTGTGTAGACTCCACTAGTACTGACAATATTTCATGATAGTGCTCTGGAAGGGTGTCAAATCTCTCATCTTTCAGTGTCTCAGAGAGGTTTTCATTGTCATATGCATTCTTTATATTTACTTTTTCGAGACCTAATGCTGCCATTAAATGGTTTTCACCATTAGATCCATTATTCTTGTTTTCAATTTTGCAATTGGAAGATTTGGCACCCTCCTGACTGAACGTTTCATCATGAGATTTATGGTAGAAAAAGTGTCTAATCCTACCTATGATAGTCGTGATTCTCAAACCATATGCCATTTAGTTGACATTGAATCCTCAATCTATTGAAAGACTTATGCTTACCTAAAGGACAATATCCTTCCTCCTGATCTTTCCAAAAACCAGAAACCCAACTTCATTCGCCAAATTGCACAACATACCTTAATTGCCAACATACTTTATCGTCGAGGTCTAGATGGTACTCTTCTCCGGTGTCTAGAACATAACAAATCTGAGATAGCCTTATGTGAGGTTCATGAAGTTATTTGTGGAACTCAATTAAGTGGACTAACTCTAGCAAAGAAACTCCTCCATTTGGGGTATTACTGTCCAAATATGGAGGAATCCTTTCAGTTTTTTAAGAAGTGTCAGAAGTCTCAGATCCATGGTAATCTAATCCATGCACCAAAATAAGAATTGCAACCATTTACTTCAACATGGCCTTTTTTCAGTGGGGACTGGAGTTGATAGGAAAGATTAATCTGTCTTCATCTAATGGACACAAGTTCATAATCAAAACCACATAATACTTTAAAAAGTGGATAGAAGCAGTTCCTTGAACAACAATCACTAGTAAACAAATTTCTTCTTTCATATTGAATTACCTCATATGTCGGTATGGAATACCTCAGTCCATTGTCATAGAAAATGGTAGACCTTTTAAAAATCAGGATGCATAAGAACTATGTGAAATATTTCAAATACAACATCATTTTTCAACACCATACTATCCTCAAGGAAATGGCCAAGCAAAGGCCTCCAACAAAACAATTCTAGAAATTCTAAAGAAAATGGTCAATTATGTTGGACGTGATTGGCATAGTCAACTAAACCCTACTCTGTGGGCATACCAAACTAGCATCAAAATTCCTACAGGTACTACACCATATGCTTTGGTATATGGATCAGAGACCATCCTACCTATTGAGGTGGAAATACCATCACTTTGTGTATCACTCAAGGGTATAATCACATATGAGGATTAGAGAATCTCTAGACTACAAGAACTGGAATTGTTGGATGAACATTGTAAACAAGCTATAAACCATTTGAAGGCATACCAATAGAGAATGTATGGAAGCTAAAATCATAGTGTAAAGCCTAGAGTCTTTTAGGTTGATGACTTGGTCCTAAAGGAAAACCCTAGAAATCAGTAGGATAGAGAAAAGAAAGGAAAATTTGAACCTAACTAGCTAGGTCCTTTTCCTATCATATCAGTCTATGGATTTGGAGCCTATCAAATGTCTACACCTGAAGTGGATCTATTCGATGAACCTATCAATAGTATCCATCTCATAAATTTCTACACATAAATCACCTAGGGCATGATTCAAAATCTTGGAAAAATGGTTACCTTGATGAAAACCTAGCAAATAGGCGTCTTCATGACAGAAAAATACAAAAAATTCAAAAAATGGAAAAATACAAAAAACTCATAAACTCTAAAAAAGTGTAATAAAACATGTAGTGAAAACCTGGAAACATTCACTACTTGTGATTTAAACTATAATTTCCATCTATTAGAGGCATGTCATGATCCTTCACTTTCACCATCATTTCCATCCAATATCATATCATTGCAATGTGGTCATGTCTCATCCTAGTTTGGGGGAAAAATCCTCAACTCACTAGGGGCATTAAAATTTGAGCTTAATCAAATAGACAAACAATAGTATGAAAAATGCAGCAAAAGTAATGATCATAGGAAAATATGACATTTAACATAGAACAAACATCAAAACCATTCAATCAACCATCTGTATTAAACACTAAAATTAAAATGGATGACCTAATTTGAATAATGATTGAAATACATTAAGAAAAAGTTGAATTGTTGTACTTTGATATTTGTTATCATTTCTCTAGATCAAATTGATCATGTATTGAACTAGAGAAGATAGGAAGGAGAATGATATTTTCTTTGTCTACTGTTTGTGAATTAATTATTTTGGTGTGAATTATCATAAGACGTGCTCTACAAAGTATCACTGCTGACATTCTGAATTCACACACTATAATGATTAATTCTTTTCTTTTTACGCAAGAAATGCTCAGGTCATATCAGCTTAATTATACCTAGATGCTTGTGTTCACTTGCAATATCAAAAATCGTGAAAGCAATACTCAGGTCATCATGGTCTAACTCTTACCATCAATGCTTGTACTCACTCTCAACATTTTAAAGGCTCAATGATGATAAAACGAATGATAAAAGGATGGTTAAGGTGAAATTTTTTGCATATGTGCTTTTGTATGATTACATTAGATTGCATTTATGTTGGTTTTGCATTTGCAGAGTATTTTGTTCCAAATATGGGTAACCATTTCATAAGTGATGTTAACTTTCCTTATTAATGGATTGAGTATACTTTACATTAACAAAAACATCATCATTATCATATAGATGCATAATAATTTCCATTACATACATTAGAAAACATTATTAGAGAATTTCAGCATTCATACATTTCATGAAATAATTTGTAATAGTCATGTCATTTCTTCATTTGTGCATCACATCATAAAATTGCATGAGAAAAAATATCAAAAAATAATCTCTATATTAAATTAATTTTCATTTGTCCATTTATCATATCATAAAACATACATTAAAAGTATCATTATAGTCGTCATTCATTCATCCATTTCTTATCTCATATATCTACATTACTCATCTTCCATTAAAAGATCACATCCATAATCATGCATATGGTTACATTATCATGTAATTTAGATATACACATCATCATACATCTAAATAACTACGTACATCATGCATCCATACATCATCATTATTCATGTAATCACATTTGGAAATCATAGATAAAAGTATCATAAAATCACTGCATATCATCATTATAATAAATGCATCCATCATAGAATCATATAAAATCATCTAGATCAATAAATCCATCACATATCATATAACACTCAAAGATCATAATGCCAAGTATACAATGATGTCTGAAATATAAAGATATATAACATCAAAAGAGGTTGTCAATCAAAAATCAAAGTATACATCATGTCTCAAAATACATCAGAAAGTACAATCCTGTGGCTATGTATTGCTAGCTATAGATGATGTAGGAATCTTTAGACTAGTCCCTCCACCACCAGACATACCAAGAACTCTTGAGTCTCTCGAAAGAGGCTAAGTCACACCCCTACTCATAGTCATAGAATGAGTCATCTACGATTGAGACTGGTCACAGCTAACTCTTTGTTCATAGGGGACTGCATCATGGTACCAGCCTCTATAGTACTCAGCCTCCCAACCTACATGGAGAACCTCTCTCATATAATCGGCCATAGACTTAACATTAGCCAATCTCTATAATATCTCAGTAGTAATTTGTGCCTGCTCTTCAACTGGTCTAGTTGCATCTCTCTTAGTTGTCAATGAGGAAATCTATGTTTGAGTGGCTACCAACTATCCCTGTACCTAAGCTAGAGTCTATGTGTGAGCTTCGGATTGTGTCTACATTTGGGTATATGTCTAGACCAATAAACCCCGAGCCTCTATCAAGTGCCCTTGTAAGGTATACACCTACACCTGTAAACTCACAATCTGAGTTTGATGATGCTATGAAGGTATCCCAATATGCACACATTGCTTGGTAGGAGCTATCATTGATCACCTCTTATGAGGCACCATATAATCTTGCACATCTATAGCTGCACCCAACCCACCTACACCACCTCCTCCATCATCACCACCATCATCATCTCCCTCCTCATCTCCATCCCCCTCATCATCCCTACTACCCTCCTCCTCACCACTACTCTCAGCAGCAACCTCCTCCTCACAAGTTAATGGCACTGGCTCATCAAGAATGATAATCCATGGAAAGGGATGTAGAGCTAGATACTATACATAATTCTCTATAATAGGAGCCTTGGCAATATCAAGATGAATCTCCCAAACTAAAGGTTGTATACCTTGATACTCCTAAATTACAACATCATATGAAATACAGGGTCCCGAATCTGTAGAATCTATTTGATGATGACCATAATGGGAAACACCCTAGGGCATGCCCTATAAAATACCATACTGCTTGAGCACCCTCCTGAACAAAAATATCTCCAAAACCCAATGAGTCTAACCAATTAGTAGCATCGACTAAGAGAGATATGGAAAATGAATATCATTGTCATCCCCTTGCTCACAATCTAGATAAGGCAACCATGTGACATCATCAACATCTTCTAACAATCTCCTCCATTGCTCCAAATTACCCAATCTAGGTTGAGTAAGATTACCTACGTAAATGTGCACATATGGCCTCATGGTGGGTCGCTCTCTCACCATCACTGGACGTGTAACAACTATATGTTCCCACAACGACACCTGTAGTAGTGTAACCCCTATGGAAAAAATTTAACCTTAGAGGTAGACAACCTAATGCAAATCGTGATAAAGATGAGCAAGCATACACATGCCCCATACATATCTGGTACCATGTAAAATCATACTCTGTAATCCACGACCCCAACAAATAGAAAGTCCCTTTAACCTACGATTAGAACAAAGGAACCCTCCAATAAAACCAACAAGTATTGAAGGGAGGGTGGCATAGGCATCCACCATCTCATGCAATGGAATCTCATATACACAAATCCTATCATCCTCAAATACTTTTCATAGAACATCAATCATTCCCTACTCTAAATAATCATATACTATAATTTCACCAACAACGTGAATCCTTAAAATCCACCAAACATCCTCAGTAGTGACTGTCTTCTCGCCAGTAGGAAGGTGGAAGGTATTACACTCTCTATGCCACCTCTCTGCTAGGGTTGTCAAGAGACCCCGATTAATCCTGATCTAGGGCATATCTAAGAGAGGAAAAACCACAATGAATGATCACTATTGTCTTACATTGCACTAGCTGCGGTATCAAATCAAATGTCCTAGGAAACCACTCTTGAATCTATAGGTTTGTCAGTGACTCCTATCATCACGAAATATTGAAAGTCGGTAATATTGGTCAATTCATCAAACATCAATCAGCCTATCAAATCTAAATAGTTTTGGTGAGATGAAGATCAAATCTTAGGAGCAACCATTATTGAACCTCACCTATCATGAGGTCAATCATCAATCTTAAAATTTATACCTCACCTATCATGAGATCAATTAATCAGATCAACCTTGCCTATCATGAGGTTTATCAATCCAACTATAGTTATTCCTCACCTATCATGAAATTAATTGTCATCAATCAATCATCAAACCTCACCTATCATGAGGTTGAACATCATCTAGTCTATTGAGATCATCAATCATAACAAATCAACGACTGACATGATAAGAATTGAGAAAATCAAGGATAAAGTTGAAAAACTCTATCATTCTGACTTGAATGCGCTAAAACAATGTTTTTATGTGCCACAATATTCAATGCACCATTAAAACACCTCAACACACTAAAATAGGTGATCAATTTGCTACAACAATGGATGCACCATTTTAGGAGGTCAACGTGCCACTTCAAATAGTCAAAGTGCTATAACACCAAATGCCCCATTTCATTTAACCTATCTGCTACAAAATTTTCCCTATGCGCTGAACTAACCTATGCGCTAAAACTTAGATGCGCTATTTAATCCTATTGATGTGCTAAAATAGCTAACCTATGCATTATTTTGGTGGATGTGCTAAAATAGAAATTAAATGCGCTACTATGGCCTACTTATGTGCTAAAAGAAACTAAACAAGTTTAAACTGAAATAAAATGTATAAAAAATGAAAAATGTGAAAAACAAGGAGGTTCATGGGTACATACTGGAGGTCTGTAGGTGGTTAGGTGGTTGTGTCGATACAAGCACTCGAAACGATGGGTGTAGTAGGGGATTGGTATTTTTTCTCCAAATGGCTCCAAATCGCTCTCTCTCAAATTTGAAAACTCAACATGCACAAATCATGGAGTGATTAAAGGTGATTTTTATGGCATTTATTTAGTTTCTTTTCAAAAGAGGTTAATTCAAATTTCACTACAGGGGCATCTTTCAAATTGTTTGTTAGGAGATAAATTATTTCATCATCAAATCTTTATCAAATCATCACAAAATCATGGAAATTTTGAAAAATACAAAAAATAATAATAAAAAAAAATCATCAATTTATCTCCCGAGGGGGCATATATCCATCGTCACCTAAAAATCAGTGTCTGAGGCATACTAATTTTTTTTTGTGAACACTAGCAGGAAGAGCATAAATTTTTTCTTTCAAGCAATGCATAAACACATCACTTCAAAGCGGGGAAAAATGTATACACCTAAACATGTTTTGGATAATCTAATTAATTAAATATGATCTATTTGATTAATTAACCTTTAATTCTTTTACTATTAAATAAATAGAAATATTTATATAGTTCATATTTTAATTCTTCAATCTCTATTATATTATTTCTTCTTAATTAAATAAAAAAAATTAATACTTTGTTTTATTTAATTATCCTAATCACATCATCCCATATAAATTAAGTAAACAAGTTTTCTACTTTGTTTTATTTAATTACCACACTTTTTCCATATTTATTTAATTAACAGACTTCTATAATTTATTTTATTAAATTAAATATCTTCTTTTTTCTAAATTGAATAAATCCAAAAATTCAATTAAAGGATATTCTACAACTATTTCCTCTTATCACTTAAAAGTTGCACCTACCAAATTAGATATGATATGCCTAATTTAACTTATCTCAACCTTCACGGGAAATTTTGGAGATAAATTGGAGACAAATTTATAGGTGAACTCCATCTTCATCCATTGATTCTTCCTATCATTTGGCCAAATATTTATGTGGGGAGGAAAATTCTCCATAATCTTCTCAGGCTTCTTAATCTTTCACCATTGATTCTTTCAAATGAAATCCAAACCTTTTCTTTGTTTCCCCTTCACAAATATGCTGCCAAGAAATCTATAAATACCTCTTTCAACAAGAAAAGGATGCCAACTTTGTGCAAACTTACTATGCAAAAATATAAATTGAGCACTCAAGCATCTTAGAAATAGCATTATCATTTAGAAATAAGTAATCATAGTATTCTAGATTAGTACTCATAATCATGACTGAATCATAGTTCACTATAGCTTCCTTTTATCATATCCATGTCAATTTAGATTATAGTAGCTTCATCATTACCATTCAACCATCCTCATATAGGATTGTATGATTGCATTTAGCAACATCTCATTCTCGAGATTAGCATGTTAATAGTCATAAATTCTTACCAAATCTGAGAGCCTCGTGACTTAATAAATATTTGGAGATAGAGAGCAATATGACGCTTTCAAGAGTTTTCCAATTTTAATTAGATTAATTATTGTTGATTCTCTTGATATAATGTCTTATTAAGAAGTGTTGTTTTTTATTTTATTCATTAATTATTCCACACTTACCCAAGTTTAAAAATATGATTTTTCTATTGAATTTTGAAGAATTTACTTACAATCTTATAGATAAATGTTGGTTGTGACATCTTAGATATAGACAATTGAAATCTTTGAAGTTTGAAGCTACTAATAGTAAAAGAATTGGTTTTTTTTAATCTAAGGTTGAAGATAATAGTAAATTTTTGAAGGATGCATTCATGAAGTTTGAAGTTGCTAATAGTAGGAGAATTAGTTTTTTTAATCTCAAGTTGAAGATAATAGAAGAGCTTACGAAGGATGTTCTAAGGAAAAACATGTAAGATGTTGTTAAAAGATAGAGTATATAGAGCTCATCATGCACTTTAGTTGATTCATTCTAAGATTTATGATAGTACACTAATAATTTTTTTGTAAACTACCATATTTCACTATGTTTATTGAAGATATTGATAGAAATATTGGATTGTTTATTTAAAGTGGAATGATGAAACAATTTTTATATTCAAGAGGTTTAAATATTTTATACAAAAATAAAATTAGTTATAAAATTATATTTTTAATAATTGAATGTGAAGAGTAATTATATTGAATTATTTTGATTTGAAGGATATTAAAAACCAGCTCCCAACTCCCTATACACCTCAACAAAATAATAATGCTAAACTTGAGAACTATATAGTAGTTAAAATGGAAAGAAACATGTTATATAGGAATTGAGCAACCTTTTTTGGGCTTAGACAACAATAGTATACATTATAAATTAGACTCCGACTAATGTTAGAAACATAGGGATTTTTTTATAACTATTTAGAAGTAGTCAATTAAGAATTTTGATTTCTATTGAAGAAGGATATATATAATTTTAGTGACCAAGCATTTAGCTTGGTATAGTATTTTTTCTATAACCCACCTATTATATTCAATAATATATCTTGAAAATAATCATTTTAATATTGCTGAAAATATGTTTTTATTAGCTCGAAAGAATCACAATGATTTAACAGTGGGTTCTAAAATCTTTGTATACTGAACTTAAGAAATAAGAGTACAATAGAGTGTATTATTATCTATTAAAAATGGTATATGGAAAATTCACCGTCAACAAAGTTTTAAACTTATGCAATTGTATTTGAAATATGAACAACTACCTATTGGATGTTGTAGTTGTGTTGCTGATATGTGGTTGTCATTGATGTCAACACTATTAGCATTAATGATTCTAAAGCCTGTATATGTCGAGGATATTGAGAAATTTATAATAGATATGTTGAAGGTAGTCTGTGAAGCTGTGAAGTTTAGTGTGGTGGAAAATTCAATATGTTTCTATTCAGGTGTTATGCTTTAAAGGGTTTGTTACTAAGAGTATCTAGTTTATACTCCAAAATTTTCAAAGGTGTGCATCAAGATTTGTGCAAGTTATAAGATTTTATGTTCCTACATTCATTTTATCACTATAGCTGGTGTTTTCTGGAAGAGGAGATTGCAATTCTGGTAGTTCTATATGTTGTGTATGCTCGTGTGACATTCGTTGATGTTTCTAGATCGTTCTCTATCCTTGTTGCACGTCTTATCATGCTTCGTCTCAACATAATTACAATATTTAATTATGTCCTATAGTTCAATGTCAACTATTAATTAAATAATTTATAATTATTTAATTAATTCATGTCTTTTATTCCTCATGGCTATTTAAATAAATAAATTACCTTTATTATTTAAATATGCCAATAATTCCCTATGTCACTCTATAATTAAATAAATTTGATTATTCTTTTTCTTTTATTCCTCTTGATTATTTAAATAAATAAATTTTATCTAAATACGTCATTAATTCCTCATGTCTTCTTATAATTAAAAAAATTCCTTAACTTATTTAATTATTTCCCACTTTGAATTTGTTTAATTTTAAATAAAATCATTAACTTTAAGTTATCCCTTCATTTCAAATTTTCAACTTAACTTTTCCCTAACCCTAAGTGATGGTTGTCACATTTAATTTCAACCTTTGAACTTAGGTCATTTGTCAATGTTCAATCTTGGCCCTTCATCAAGAATTTCATTTTCTATAAAAAGACAATTTTGGTCTCATTTTGACATCTCTTGCATCTCTTAATATCTCAAGCTTTTGGTCATACTTTCTTACTTCTTGTCATTTTTAATAACCTTGTTATTTTGCATATTTTTGGTATTGCATGTAGAGCTTAGTTCTTACTTGCATTTCCATTAAAATCCGTCAACATTTTCGTAGTCTAGACACAGTTACCCATAGCTATGATTTTGTTTATGCAATTTTGGTCTCATTTTGACATCTCTTGCATGTATTAATCTCTCAAGATTTTGGCATACTTTCATACTTCTTTTCATTTTTGCTAACCTTATTATTTTGCAGATTTTTGGTATTGCATGTAGAGCTTAGTTTTTACTTGCATTTTCATTAAAATTCTTCAACATTTACTTAGTCTAGACATAAGCATTGTAGCTCACACATAATTTGAGGGTACAAATCATATTACAACAAATCAAGAAGGTACAATGAAGGTGATTCATGGAGACTTGAAGACTTGGTGAGATCTTTCCTTGTTTTCATTTTATGCTTCCTTTGTTCTCCATTGCTTACTTAATTTTGTTTGATTTTTTTTTCATATTTGAAGACTTTAGAAAAGGAAAAATTTCCATTACTTTGTCAAATTTTTGCCTTCAAAAGTAGATTATTATTGGACCAAGTCAACAAAATCAATCCTTAGTCATTGTCCTCTTGTGAGCTATTTCCAACTCATAAGTCTAGTGTGGAAACCTCACTTTTTCCTACAAACAAGTCCTTTGACAATCCAAAATGAGACGTTGACCAATCTTTGAATGGTTAGTAAACCTTCCCTAAAATTCTATCAAAATTGGTTGTACCTCGATATTCATACTTTGCATTTTAATAGCATACTTTAGTCCCTCATAATTTCCCATCAAACAATCCTTTTAGTCCTCATTATCAGTTTGCATTGTCACCCTGCATCATTGCACTCCCTATTTGAAAAATACCAGAAACATAGTCTTAGTCTCATGCCATCCACCATCATGTCTTCAAGTCACTTTGGCATGCTTGATAGTTGAATTGAATGCTAATTTATTGGTAATGGTCAAGCCTAGTTAGACACAGACTTCAAAATACTATACCTCCAATATAAATGCAATTTTACCACAAACCATGGTCAACCACTCACATGCCCTTCCTACCAACAACACATAACCCCTAGTCCTCCACCCATCTATCCATCTTACCAACAATCCATAAGTGACAGTCCTCCATTCATTTACCCTAACTACCAAGAGTCACTTAAAACAAGTTATACCATTTATACACAATAATAATCCATTCATCACCCTTATCCTAGCCTTGACAAGGGAAATCAACCATCCATTAATCCTAGTACTTCATACACTCATCCCTTCCAAGTCTACTCGTCCTATCCTAGTCCTCTGTCCACTCATTCCTTACAAGTTTCCTAGTCCTATCCTAACCAACCATCCATTTACTGCTTACAAGTTTCCACATCCTATCACAGTCCTTCACTTATCAATCTAGCCCAAGCCTCCATGTCCTATCCTATTCCTTTACCCTCATCCAATCCTAGTCCCTCATATACAAATCCATTCCAAGACACTCCATCTCAACATACATCTAGTCATGCAGATTCTATCCTTGTCTAAGGTCACAATCTATTGTCTACATTTGAGGATACATGTCAAAATGAAAATCCAAGGCATGCCATCATAACACCACCTTCATGTCAAGATCAAGGTATTCCATCCCATGACCCCATCCTTAAATTGATTCAATAAGTCCTCCTAGAGAATCATGATATACAAAATCCACCCATCCTTGGTCAAAATTCCATTCACAACCATGTTATCCAAGATGAACCTATCCTTGGTCAAGATCCCCATCCCAATCACATCATTCAAGACAACCCCATCTTTGACCAAGACACTATATTTAATCAAGAAGTCCCAAATGATCCACTCCTTGAACTCTATGCCATTCATGATAAAACACTTGAAGATGACCCCATCCAAACTTTTAATATCAAAACTTTCCAAAATGAGACACTTGCCTTCATGGGACACATAGATGATGTCCCTTTAGAACAAGAGACTTCTTCTATGAAAATATTTGCAAATTATCAAGATATAACCGAATTAAGTGGGATCTATGACACTGACTATCAAGATGGTTTTTACATTGAATTGGGAGCACCAATAGAATCACATGAGTCTGACATGTCACCAAATTAGACTGAAGACATTAATCAAAAATTTAGCTGACATGTCAGTGAATCTACAACACCCTCTCAATTAGGATCATCTATCTTTCTCATAGAATAATTTCTTATAGATGAGAATATTCTAAGAATTAATTTCCACAATAAGGATGGGTTAGCATCTTGCTTCCAAAATAACAAGTATCCCATCAAAAACAAAAATTTTGAGAACATGCATTATCAAGGAAAAGGACTAGGCCTGCACGAGAAAGGAACTATTGAACCTATAAAAGTTCAAATAGATTATAAACATCAAGGTCTTGGCTATTCCTCAGTTGGAGAATCTAATAATGTTAATGATTCCTCCTCGATATTGGAGGCAACTTTATTTGATACAAACATTAAAATGGGTGTCATGAAAAGTCCTTTTCATAAGATTTATTCCAATATCCCTTCCATCCACACCATAAACCATCATCCCAACATATATAAACCTTCGCTTTGGAACCAAAAAAAATAAAATTATCACAAATCCTAAATTGAAAATCAAATGTCAAAGGCCATGGAATAAAACAAAAAGTCAAGTGGAAAAATAAAGTTAAAATGGATCCCAAAGAAAAATGGATCAAGTTAAGCACAAAATGAATCAAGCAAAGAAAATAAAAAAGTCAATCAAAATGTCGAGCCACAACTCAAGAGGACTCCCACATATCATAAATGTCTACCTCCTTCAAAATGGTCATCAAGAAAGGCATCTAAAAGTGTTGGTTTCAAACACCACCTGAATCAAAATTCCAAATCTCGTCATCCAATAACCCAGGTTTGGAAAATCAAATGTGATTCATCCAAAAATCCAAAAAACCCTTCCACTTCTACTATCATTTGTCATAATCCTACATCCTGCTTAAATTCCATAAGTACCACGGGACAAATCCATCGCATCTTGGTAGCAAATCTTTATCATAAGAACTCTCATGGCACTCTATCGGGATGTGCATATTCTGATAGGGCCAACTCTAATAACAAAAAGGATCACAATTACATCAATAAATTGTATGCAAGAAATATGATCCTGACAAGGCAACTACTTCAAAAAGGTCATTATTGGCATATTATGGCACTAGTCTCTACATCAGAACCGTCATTGGATTCGGCACAATCAATGATCATCTAAAGCATCAAGGCTATAAGAGGAAATACAAATATATATATACAAAAAAATTGAAAAATAAAATAAAAATCATCACCTTGGTGAAAACCTCGCAAATAGGCATCATGGTGACATCAAAAAATATATATATATATATCAAAGATAAAAATTTTGTTCAACAGTGAAAACTTGGCAAACATGCGGTTTGGATAAGTACCATGATGAAAACCTAGAAAACATGCTTCATGTGTAGAATAAATCATCTGTGTGGACCATTGCACTTGGGGAAAAGTTATCTCATCTCCCTTACCCTTTGCATGACACTTCTTATGTCATTTCCATCTATCCCCCTAGGCCCTATCATTTTCCCACCTACTTTGATCTTGACAAGGAATTAAGGCACAAACACAAATCATTCTTTAGAAAACTTTTGACATGTCCATCCTTTGGTCATACACTAGTCATAAAATATCATGTCATTATCTTCATAGCCTCATTATACCTTATGAGACATAGTCCTTGGAGACCATACTTTATCCTTATGTGGCATAATCCTTACATCTCCTATCTTTTACCAAGGCCATCCATCATCTATCTTGGTTTCCATTGTCAATGGTCCAAATATCCTCCATCATCCCCTTTGGCCCTAATGAATTCATTCCAAATACAAAAATCTCACAACCTAGCACATCATCCCAAATATTCCTTGGATTTTTTCCTAACCTTGCTACAGACCTCTATCCTCTTGTCATATCATTATCATATTCACGTTATTTCAGGATGTGTCCTTCCCACGTCAAACAACATTGTCATCATCATCATCATCTCCTGCCAATTGGTTTATAGCTTGACTAGCGGAAATATCATGGTTTTCCTTCAATTCATGGGCATAGGCATAATTCACATGCATTTTTCTTGATCCTCATAAAGTTTCCTGAAAAATTCCTAAAAATCATAAAATGTCTTGAAAAAAGCCATAAAAATCATCAAATGTCCTCAAAAAAATCCATAAAAATCATAAAATGTCCTGAAAAAAATCCAAATAATTTTAAAAATCCCAAAATAGATTCAATTCAATCATTTCATTCAGTCCATGTCATCATTGAACTACATTGCCTTTGCACATTTGCTACGTAGCCAAGGTCATTATTTGTTGTGCCCTTGAGGCCACATTAGGTTAGCCTGTTAGGATTTTTCACATTGATCAAATAAGTCAAACAATGAAAATCTTGTCAAATGGATTCAAAACTCACCACATCAAATAATTTAGAATAGTCAAACCCGGTCATTAAGTCCAAATTAGACAACATAGTCCAATCAGTCATACAATCAAAATCAATCAATTTGTCAAAGCAATGTCAATCTCGTCACTCTTTTTCCCCCTCCAAGATGCGTCCTTCTTGGACTTGGACCTCATAAAAATATCATTTTCCTTTTGAGGATGTGCCCTTCCTGATGATAGGCACCGTCCAACCGTCAACACCGTCAAACTATCATGTAATCAATCTTTGGCAAACAAACATTGGCAAACACAACTAAATGGCTGCTAATTTTTTTGTTCTATTTTATCTTATATTTTTATTACTTTGTCTCTTGGTCATGTTACTAGCTACCTCTAGGATGTCCCATGAAGGATTTAGAGGTGTAACGATGTCTCATGACCATTTTTTTTTTTTCTTTTACTACTATTTGTGGATTGTCTTGACAAAAATATTGGGGCAACTTGGCCCTTCTAATATGAGTTAGGACATTCCTTGTTTGCGATTGTTTGTCTTGAAAGTGGATGACCTTGCACACCTTGGTCTATGTCATACAATGGTGTTTATTTTCCATTTGTTTCATTTTTTACCACCCAATGATGATTTGAGCAACACCTATTAGTACTTTTGTAAATGTTGAAGGATTCTAAAATGCATTTATTTTTCTGCACAAACTTGCAATTCCTTCTCAACATTAACATCCCTATCTTTCACACTAATGTTTCTTCTATTCCTTCATTCTGTAGTCTTCTCATCCATTTTGAGAGAACACTCATGTTCTCTAAACCCTCTTGTCCTCATGAGGGGGCATACCGCTACCTCCTCATCATTCTTCCTCATCATATTTTGCACTGGGGCATATTTTGGACTTGTTTCTTTGTCACAAAGCGATAAACTACATTATGACAAAGAGGGAAAAATGTAGACACATAAAAATGGCCTAGACTTGCAAATCACATTTTTTCTACATCTTATCATGCTTCGTCTCAACGTAATTAAAATATTTAATTATGTCATATACTCCAATGTCAACTATTAATTAAATAATTTCTAATTATTTAATTAATTCATGTCTTGTATTCCTCTTGGCTATTTAAATAAATAAATTACCATTATTATTTAAATACATCACTAATTCCATATGTCACTCTATAATTAGATAAATTCTTAAATTTATTTAATTATTCTTTGTCTTTTATTCCTCTTGATTATTTAAATAAATAAATTTTATCTAAATACATCATTAATTCCTCATGTCTTCTTATAATTAAATAAATTCCTTAATATATTTAATGATTTCCCACCTAGGCTTTTCTTAATTTTAAATAAAATCATTTATTTAAAATTATCTACTTGATTATTTAAATAAAGAAACTTTATTTATTTATTTAAATGTGTCATTAATTTCCGATGTCTTTCTATAATTAAATAATTCTCTTTGATTTGTTTAATTACTATCCACTTTGTCTTTTTCTAATTTTAAATAAAATAATTTATTTAAAATTACCCACTTTCTAATTTCTCACCAAGCAAATAATTTAAAATCATTAATTACAACTTTCTTTCTAATTTTAAAATAAAATCATTTATTTAAAATTGTCCACTTTATAATATTTCTTCGAAGTAAATAATTTAAAATCATTATTTATTGTCACATGGCCCACCACTTTTGAATTAAATTGATTTTTAATTCAAATGGTCATCTTTATCTCTTAAATCAATTTATATTTTAATTCTCCACTTTCCTCTTTTTCAGTGCCACTTATCTATTGTCACATGCAACCTTGTTCATTGATTAGAATCAAATCTCATCCCTTCATTTCAAATTTTCAACCTAAATTTTCCCTAACCATAAGTGATTGTTGCCACATTTAATTTCAAACTTTGATCTTAGGTCATTTGTCAATCTTCAATCTTGGCCCTACATGCAAAATTGCATTTTCTAAAAAAGACAATTTTGGTATCATTTTGACATCTCTTAATCTCTCAAGCTTTTGGAATACTTGCATATTTCTTGTCATTTTTGCTAACCTTGTTATTTTTCATATTTTTTGTATTGCATGTAGAGCTTAGTTTTTACTTGCATTTCCATTAAAATCCTTCAACATTTTCTTAGTCTAGCCATAGGCATTGTAGCTCGCATACGATCTGAGGGCACAAATCATATTACAACAAATAGAGAAGGTACAATGAAGATGATTCATGGAGACGTGAATACTTGGTGAGATATTTTCTTATTTTCATTTTATGCTTCCTTTATTCTTCATTGCTTAATTAGGTTTGATATTGTTTATGTATTAATCTTTCTAACCTAAATTTACCCATAGTTATAGTATCAATATTATTTCCATCTAGTATTGCATACAAACATATATGTACATAGGAGAAATAAAGTGAAACACAACGAAACGAGGCACTACCCATCACTACGATCAATTGTGACATCACTCTTCCATATAACATTTAAAATAAAGCCTATCATTCCCTATGTGAAGATATGTATGTATTTTTTATTTTCTGGTGATGATTACAACACAATAAAATAGTTAATCTTATACACTTTTTCTTGTTTACGAGAATCCATTGTTGTTCATTTTTCTCTAGCCTTGGCTATTTTGGTTCATTATCGACAAGTTGTTGGTGGGGGAAATAATTTTTTATTCATGGTTTCCATTTTGTCACTATGGTTGCAATACAAAAAAATACTGAAACCTATACAATTTATGTTGATTTCCATAAGACATTCTTCATTGTTGCATTGTCTTTTCGGGTGCATCGTTTCATTTTTGATAAGGTGTTGTTGAGAAGGCTATATTGTTTCAATTTTAGATATGGTGTTATTCACAAAAGACTATATTGTTTGCTAATACAAACATTGTTTGATTTATGAATTCACCCCATCCAGAAAAACCAAAATAACCTCCAACTACCTTCATAGAATCTTGAAAATGGTTGATTGAACTTGCACCTTCACAAGAGCTTGTCATGATGGCATCAAAATTTATTGTTGTATTCCTTCCATGTAGTGGCAATGACTACATACAATCTCACCTTTGTGGCATCAACATTAATTGTTCTATAGTTTCTATGTATGTTAGAATGTGCAAATCAAAATGAATCCAAAATAATACACCAATGAAACATTATATTAAAGAAACTAAATTAAAGAAAGAAAAATGCAAATTCTAAACACAGGTAGCTTCTTCAAATTTGACCCATTGTCCTCTATCTCCAAGGATTCGTTTGAAGATGCTGGTTCTTAGTTGTTTTAAACAACAACTTGTAGAATGTCATCTTAAGAGAATGAGATTAATGAAATGCATATGCATGACTAAAAGATTAAACTATGAAATTGAAATGATATGATGCTAGAATGTAACTATAGTAACTGCATATGAAATCTAAGATTCGAGGTCCTTTTCAACTCATAAGAGGGTTGTATTTATAGATTTCTAAAGGAAAGAATTCAATTGGCCAAGATCAACAGTTGAGTTCAAACAAGTTAAAATGGATGGTGAGAGATCGAGAATTTGAAAAGAAGATGGAATTTTAAGAGACAGATGGAAAGTGAAGAGAAAAATGGAATATGTGTCCATAATTAAAATAGATAATATTTAATTATGTGTGGGAAATGAAAAGCTTCTTAATTAATTATTTGAAAATATTTAATTATTGAGAAGAGAAAAATATTTTTAATTAAATATTTGCAAATATTTAATTATTGAGAAGAGTGAAGAATTTCATAAAGTGTTTTAATTAAATATTGAAAATATTTAATTAAATGTGAAATGAAGAATATCATTTAAATTTAGCATTTAAACTTGTGATAATTAATATAAATAAATTGTGAAATCTATTTAATTAATTAAGAGGAAGATAACATTAATTAAATAAACTTATTTATTTAATTAAACTATAAGAATTGGAAAAATGAACAATATAAATAAATAATTAAATTTATTTATATGTAGATGACTTAAGAATTTTAATTAAATAATGCATATTTAATTAATTAATAGGTTTGGTTAATCGTGACCATTTTTAGATGTGCACATTTTGCCCCTCTTTAAAGTGATGTGTTTTACACATTGCTTCAAAGAATTTTGCCCCAAATTTTTAGAAATTACCAATGCTATATGCCCCCTTGGGTGATGAATCAGATAAAGATGTTTTTTGGAAATTTTTATTGATTTTGTATCTAATTTATTGACCGATAAAGATGATTTGATGAAAACCCCTATTGAAAGATTGATATGAAGATGAAGAACTTTGATTTTTCCCCAATTGATGATGATTTTTGATTGATAAATTTCCTTCCATGCGATATGAAAAACAAATAGTAGATTTGATTTGATTGATAAATTTGCTTCCATAGGATATGAAAAACAAATAGTAGATGAAATTGATTAATAAATTTGCTTCCATGGGATATGAAAAACAAATAGTATATGAAAAACAAATAGTAGATTTGATTGATAAATTTGCTTCCATGCAATATAAAAAATAAATAGTAGATTTGATTGATAAATTTGCTTCCATGCAATATGAAAAACAAATAGTAGATTTGATTGATAAATTTGCTTCCATGCAATATGAAAAACAAATAATAGATTTGATTGATAAATTTGCTTCCATGTGATATGAAAAATAAATATTAGATTTGATTTGATTGAAGAGGATTGATACAAGAATTTGATGAAGATGATTGATTTGATTAGAAGAAGCGATGTGATTGACTAGAAGAAATTGAAATAAATGATTGGATGCATTGATGCAAAATGATGAACAAGAGAGGATGATAAGTGATAGGATATTGGTAAGAGAAAATGAGAAGAAAGAAACACAAATAGATTCAAAAAATAAGTATGATGTTACCCCAGTCAAACTACACATTGAGATGGATTGATAATGATGATTATAGTGTTGTTGATTAGGGAAGGATACATCCCAAAACAACACAAGGATAGGGAAGGATACATCCCAATGATGATGATGATGATGATCGAGGCTTGCAGTAAGGCTAGGAACAAGACCAAAGGTATGCTTAAATGATTTGTGCTAGATTGAATTGATTGATAAGATGAGATTGGAAGAAATGATTGGATGAATTGACTAAGATGATGCAGATGAGATGTGATGGATATGATAATGATCATGCACAAACTAATATGGATGCAATCTATCTAATATGCAAACTAAAATGAAAAGTTGTCATTTTGTGAGTTGCTTTATGCTTTATATTTCATCATTGAGTCTTTTGATATGTTGGAAGTTAGTACAAGCATCAAAGGGTATGTTAGCACCAATGATGACCTGAGTACTGCTTTCATAATGTTTGATGTAGCAAGTTAATACAAGCATCGAGGTATAATTGAACCAAGATGACTTGAGTATTGCTTGCATAAACAGACAAAAGTTAACCATTTTCCTATGCAAATTCTGAAATGTCATCAATGATACATTGTAGAGCATGTCCCACGACCAATTTTCACAATATTAATGATTAACTTACATACAACAAGCAAAGAAAAATCATACTTCTTCCTTGTGATTCTAGTTCAGTACATCATTGAACCACTCCAAAGATATGTTGTCATCAAATATCAAAACAACAATTGCAACTTATTGCTTTAAGTTTTCCATTCATTGAATTCAGATAAAGATCATTCAGTTTATTTCAGTTTCAATGTATGACATGTCTCAAAGTTGTTTTGACCAGGCTTGATTGGATATTCGATTGTTGATCTGATACTTGATAATTGACACATGTTGCTTGTTTGCTAAAAAAAAAAGTTGATTTCCCCCAATGAGTTCAAGATTTTTGCCCCTAGTCTAGGGTGAGACACGACCATTTTATTGATGAAAGCATATGATTTATTGATTTTTCTTTGGATTTTAGGAATATTTTGATTTTTTTGAATTTTGATGTTTTTTGATTTTTTTTATTTTGATGATTTGGATATGGACATGCATGAGGATATCAGTGCTTTGTTTTGAGATTTTGTTGAAAACCAAGCTAAGGTTGATTGATCAGATTGATGGATTGATAGTTTGACTAAGTGTGTTAAGTCAAATGAGGTGATAATGGATTTGTTAATTTGGCTAAGTGTGTTAAGCCAAACAAAGATGATAATGAATTTGTAAACCCAAGGAAGTTGTGTTATCCTAGAGTAAACTCGTTCACAAGATGATAGTTTGACTAAGTGTGTTAAGTCAAACAAGGTGATAATTGATTGGATTCAATTGATCAAGATTGATGAAGCTTGATTTGGAACAAAATTATTTTGATGATTTGATGTGACACTAAAATGCAGGTTAGATGTGACTGATATGAATTGTTTAGATTGATGTTCGATGAAAGATAAAGCTTGATAAGGAGTGTCTTCCTGTCAAAATATGCCATGGGCTAGTGATTTGGATCTTTTGGCTCACAAATGCTTGAACAATTTGATTTTACGTCTTCCAATGTTCAGATCACCACATAAGTTGGAGGATATAGATCAAGGTTTATTCTCGAAACAAGATGTAAATATCTACCCCCAGTGTCTAGCAATGTTTGAATGGCCATGGGTGGATTCTTGAATAGGTGGATGGATAGATACTGTAAGCATGCAAAGGATTCCAAGGATTATCTTGCAATACTATAAGGTGTTTGGAACAAAGGATGCTCACTTGGATAGTGCTTCAAGGCTCAGATAACGTTTAGATTGGATAGGATCAATGAAAATGACCCATGTCAAGATGTTTACCATAAACAAGTGTAAAGTGTTTACCAAAATTTGTCAAGATCAAGATAATGTAAATAGATGGTAATGGGCTAGATAAATGGTTCATGGATGAACGGATGATATGGATGGAATGTTGGCTTTATTATGGATGTGATAAGATGCTTTCTCCTAAATTGGGCACATAGATGCTCGATTCTACACATGATGCCTATTTTCAGGTTTTCATCATGGTACCTGTCCAAAGCACCATCGAAATGGTTTTCGCTAGAGGACGATTTTTCTCTTTATTGTTTTCAATCCTTTTTTATTTTGATTTTTTTGTATTTTCTGAGAGATTTTAAGTTGATGCTAAACCACCTGGTGGTGTTGATGTTGATGCTTCTGTCATAATGTGCCATCGATATCCTACTTGAAGAAGCTGCTTTGCCAAGATACGTGCACTTGAATGCAACTTTTGAGATCCCTGATCTGCTTTGTTGATACTGGAGTTAACTTCATCTTTGTGCGCACATCGTGATAGAGTGCCTTTTGAATCCTTATGATGAATGGTTTTTCCAACACATGGTCAATGAAAGAATTGGATATCATGTGTGGAGGCATGGATGGAGTGCATTTAGGAATAAAAGGTGGATTAGTTGAAAGTTTGGAACCTTTGACTCTCCAAACTTGGGAAGATGAGCAATGATGAGTGGATATGGAAGTGTGCATGGAATTAGGACCAACTGCTTGATACACTTTGTATGTTTCTTGAGAAGATTTATTTTGCCTTTGTGGACATCTTTGATGGATACTTGCCCCTTTTTTAATTTTTCCCATAGTTTCTTTGACTAATGGAGTTTGATAGGGATAATCTTTCTTTGTATTTTTTGGTATCCAAGTGTATTTGATTTGCTTGATATGATTCTTAGCTTCTTTTGCTTTAATAGTGTTCTTCATGCTTTGATTCAAGTCTTTCTTTTGATGTTGGTCCCAATTTGTGGATGGGGTGATGGGTGGATGAAGATTTATGACATGGCTGGTTGTAGTATTGGCATTGGTTTCATCATTAAGATTCTTTGTGCCCTCTATGTTGACATTTTCTTGAGACGAAGTTGCCCCCAATTTTATGTAAGTATTACTAATATGTTGAGATCCCTTAATTGTCGAATAACCAAGGCCTTGATTCTTAGGATTTCCAATAATTTGTACTAGTTCTAGGATTCCTTGTTCATGTAGGCCTAATCCTCTGCCTTGATAATTCATTTGCTGAAAAATCCTATTTGCAATAGGATATGATTTACCCTGGAAACAAGGTTCTAATCCTTCTCTGCTCTATGGTGGATCTTCAAAAGTGACAACTTCCTTATTGATAAGAATTTTCCCTTACAAAGGTGAGTGATCCAATTTTATAAGTGATAGGATCTTCCATAAGTGTGATGAATGCCTGATTGGTATGTTTATCTTGATCTTGTGAGATATCAGATTGTAATTCTCCTTCAAGAGGTGTTGATGCTTCATTGTCCTTGTGAAAGTGTTCCTCATGATTCATTCTTGATATGTTTTCACCTGATGTTTCTGATTCACAACTTTTATAGAAGCCTTCTTCATGACCCAATTCTAACATGTCTCTAGATTTCTCTATATATTGACCATGTGTATAAATGTTAAGATTAAGAGACTCTTATTCCTTGGTAAGCATATGAGATGCTTGTTTTGAATGACGATCATTTATGTGTCCATCCAAAGAAATCATATTATGGGTAGATGGAGGAGTATGTGCTATATGGATATGATCATCATTTGTGATATCTTGTATAGATAGGAGAGTGACCATTAGATCATTGTAGTATCTCAGAGATATGAATTCTTGATCTTGACTAGTTCTAGAATTACTTTCGACATGTTTTGGATCAAGTTCTTGACATGGGTTGATTTCAAAGGATGAATTGCTTTCAAAGGGTATTTGGACATCGTCATAAGGTATGGGAAGTGGCTCAATATCCTCTTGATCTTTGAGTGGACTTGGATCAAATGGTGAGTTGGGGATTCTTTCATTGTTCACAACCGTGAGATCCAAGGATGTCAATATGCTTCGGGATGGACCATTGCTAGACCCTGGTGATATTTTTTGATCATACTTTGAAATATGTTCTTGAGATATGTCCTCTAATTTATTAGGCATTGTAGAGACATTTTCAATACGATCATTGGTTAATGGATCATGGATTATGTCAATAGGATCAAATATCGTCAACGCTCCTTGAAATAGATCTTTGTAGGAGGGGTCTTGATCATAACTAAAAAATGGCTCTTCATGAATGTTGATTTTATCACTAGATGGGGTAGACATATCTTCATAGTGCTCATTGATGGATTGATTTTGATCATTGTCTCCAATAGTTATGGTGGAGAAATTGTCAATTTTTTCAACCATATGATCAAATGATGTTGGCATTTCTTGAAGAGGTGTGATGAGCCCTTGACATAAGGATGATGGGATACTTTTATCTTGCCTTGGAAAATAATCATTAGATGGAAGGGAAGCTTTGGATATGATGGAAGAATTGTCATGCTCCTTGGATGTGATTGAATCATGAGAGGGTATGGATTCATAAAATGGGGTGGAGGGAGGGCTTGGAAGGATATTTTGTTCTTGAGGTGGAAGAGGATTATCATGGGTGAATAATGAAAGGAGGGGATCTTTATATGATTCTTGAGATATGGGATCTTGATCAAATATTGAAAGGGTTTGTAGAATTTTAGTATCATGGGATGGAGTGGAGATAATTTTTTATTGAGATGTGTAGATTGAAATGAATCATTGGATGTAGAGAATATGATAGAAGAAAGTGATTGAATAGGATCATTGAATTGGGTGGAAGAACCATGAGGTTCATTTTGAATTATTGGGGATGAAGATAAATGCATGGCATGACAGGATTGGTCAATGTTATTTGATGGCTTAGATTTGGGCTTCCCCTTTAACCTTTGCAAAAATTCAGAAACATTGAATTTGGTTGATGTTGTTTTTGGAGGAGAGGATGTTACATTCATATTTCTATCAAAGGAATTTTTAGTTGTGCCCCCTTTTATTTCCTTGATTTTCCTTTGGAGTGCTCTTACTTGTTGGGTAAGAGTACTAAGATCGTTTAAGGGAGTTTCCTTCTTTTCAGGATTCTCTTTAATTTTCTCCATATTGTAGTTAGAGGGCAATTTGGCACCTTGGTTTGCCAATAAAAGAAAGTATCCTTCTTTATTTTTCACTAAGATATTTTCCATAGTTAAGAGAAATAGTGGATCTTGTTCAGCTTCTTGAAGCATTTCTTCTGTTATCTCTTGATTTGAACTATTTCCATAAAGCCTATGAACAATATTTTCTTCCCTATCACCCATGTTTTAAAGTTTTTGGATGATATTAATCTAATTTAAATGTGAAAAACACAGGATAGAGAAGCAGACAGATGTTTTGTTACTCCTAGAATCTAAACAAAGAGAGTATGTTCTTTGATATTTCCACAGGTTTTAAACAAGATAAGCACTTTAGTTGGACTCACTCTTAATTTGTCAAATAGGTCATCATAGGAATCACAACCCATAGCTTAAAACCACGTCCACTCACACAGCCATGTCACCCCCTAGAGGGTGCCCGTGTTTTTGTCTTTTCCAGGTATGTACTCAAGGTGACGAAAGTGGATACCGAATCCCCTGAGCAAACAATCCGTGGTGATTATATGGTGAGTGTCTTGGGGGTAGATTCTTCCCTCCCCTTGCACCGTGATTAAGATGATGTTTGGATACTAACTTGGTTGACTTTCTACACTATGGTTCGTAGTTAAGGTTTACGTTCAGCACAGCAACACATAAACTCCCTCAAGAGACCTCTCAATCTTTAGAACAAAGACTTTGGGGATGGTTATCTCTGCACACTGCTGTCGAATTGCAGACTTTCCCTGAATTTGCTTTTGATTATAGTGGGTTGGAAAACCTGGCTTTGGTTGTTCCCACTTAGGTCGTTCCTCTTGGGTGAGTAGTTTTTCTCACAAGAGCAGGCCCTCTAAAGGATGTAATAAAGCAATAAATTATAAAAAATAAAAAGTAAGTCTGGTGTTCTGATCACCCAGTTAAGGGGAGAGCATAAACCTATTACCCACAATCACAACAAACAATAATGGTTCAATTTTTAAATCCAAATTAACAATTCTCTACCCTAAGTGAAGATGTTGCTTCACCAGAAACATGGGATTCATTTTAACCAAAAGAAAATTTATATCCTAGGATTGCTCCATTTTATTCCCTATACATCAATAAAACCTTTGGCTATGGTCGCGTCAAATCCAGACAACAATTTAAGAATGAGATTATAATTGTTCCCAAAGTGTTAAAAAACACTTGTTACAATCATGTGATAATGATTTTTCTTTCATTTTCATGCTCCATGGTTATTAAAAATCTGCACTATTATATAGTTTATGAAATTCTACCCCATTTTACAAAAAAGGTTTAAAAAAAACCAAGATATGTCCATTTTAAGATTGACTAAAAAAAATAAAAATCAGAAACTATATGCATTAAAACAGTCCATGGATGCACCAAAATATGACATGTATGCACTAAAACAGAGCCTGGATGCGCCAAAAGATGCCATGTATGCACACTTGCCAAAACAGTCTGTGCATGCGTCGAAAGAAATATCGTATGCACCAAAGCACAACTCCAGTCTATCACCTGTCATCAAAATCTGCAAATAAAAGATTAAAACAGGGCGATGCCACATGGTGGGTGCCAAAAATGTGTACGTTAGAATGTGCAAATCAAAATAAATCTAAAGTAATACACCAATGAAACATTAGATTAAAGAAACTAAATTAAAGAAATCAAAACACAAACTCTAAACACAAGCAACTTCTTCAAATTCTTCCCATTGTCCTCTATCTCCAAAGATTTGTTTCAAAATGCTTGCTCTTAGTTTTTTCAAACAACTTGTAGAATGGCAGCTAGAGAGAATGAGATTAATGAAAATGCATATGCATGACTAAAAGATTAACAAATGAAATTGAAATGCTATGATGCTAGAATGTAACTATAGTAGCTGCGTATGAAATCTAAGATTCAAGGTCCTTTTCAACTCATAAGAAGGTTGTATTTATAGATTTTTGAAGGCAAGAAATCAATTGGCCAAGATCAACGGTTGAGTTCAAACCTGTTAAAATGGACGGTGAGAGATTGAGAATTTGAAAAGAAGATGGAATTTTAAGAGATAGATGGAAAATGAAGAGAAAAATGGAATATGTGTCCATAATTAAAATAGATAATATTTAATTATGTGTGGGAAATGAAAAGCTTCTTAATTAATTATTTGAAAATATTTAATTATTGAGAAGAGAAAAAACTTTTTATTGAAATATTTGCAAATATTTAATTATTGAGAAGAGTGAAGAATTTCATAAAGTGTTTTATTTAAATATTGAAAATATTTAATTAAATGTGAAATGAAGAATATCATTTAAACTTAGAATTTAAACATGTGATAATTAATATAAATAAATTGTGAAATCTATTTAATTAATTAAGAGGAAGATAGCATTAATTAAATAAACTTATTTATTTAATTAAACTATAAGAATTGGAAAAATGAACAATATAAATAAATAATTAAATTTATTTATATGTAGATGACTTAAGAATATTAATTAAATAATTCATATTTAATTAATTAACAAGTTTGGTTAATCGTGACCATTTTTAGATGTGTACATTTTGCCCCTCTTTGAAGTGATGTGTTTTACGCATTGCTTCAAAGAATTTTGCCCCAGATTTTTAGAAATTACCAATGCTATATAAAAATATGTATGTTAGAATGTGTAAATCAAAATGAATCTAAACCAATACACCAAAGAAACAATAGATTAAAGATACTAAATTAAAGAAAGCAAAATGCAAACTCTAAACACAGGCAACTTCTTCAAATTCATCCCATTGTCCTCTATCTCCAAGGATTCATTCCAAGATGCTGGCTCTCAGTTGTTTTAAACATCAACATGTAGAATGGCAGCTTGAGAGAATGAGATTAATAAAAATGCATATGCATGACTAAAAGATTAAACTATGAAATTGAAATGCTATGATGCTAGAATGTAACTGTAGTAACTGTGTATGAAATCTAAGATTTGAGGTCCTTTTCAACTCATAAGAGGGCTATATTTATAGATTTTTGGGCGAGAATTCAATTGGCCAAGATCAACAGTTGAGTTCAAACCTATTAAAATGGACGGTGAGAAATTGAGAATTTGAAAAGAAGATGAAATTTTAAGAGACAGATGGAAAATGAAGAGACAAATGGAATATGTGTCCATAATTAAAATAGATAATATTTAATTATGTGTGGGAAATGAAAAACTTCTTAATTAAATATTTGAAAATATTTAATTATTGAGAAGAGAAAAAGATTTTTAATTAAATATTTGCAAATATTTAATTATTGAGAAGAGTGAAGAATTTCATAAAGTGTTTTAATTAAATATTGAAAATATTTAATTAAATGTGAAATGAAGAATATCATTTAAATTTAGCATTTAAACTTGTGATAATTAATATATATAAATTGTGAAGTCTATTTAATTAATTAAGAGGAAGATAGCATTAATTAAATAAACTTATTTATTTAATTAAACTAGAAGAATTGGAAAAATGAACAATATAAATAAATAATTTATATGTAGATGACTTAAGAATATTAATTAAATAATTCGTATTTAATTAATTAATAGGTTTGATTAGTCGTGACCATTTTTAGATGTGTACAGTTTTCATGTAGTGGTGATGGTTGTAATAACACCTATCATTTTAAACCCTAGGAAACATAGTGAAATCCTGCACAATTTCCATTGAGGCATTGTTGGGTGTTGTTTTGTGGCTTTGCCTACCATCAGAGTTGCAAGCCAAAACAATGAGATTTTCTAAAGGTTTGTTTCTATGAATTTTTGTGTTTTATGGGTTTTTCCATCTGGTCCACTATTGTAACCAGTATTTTATTTATGACCTTTGTTGTGTAGTGATAACTACAACACAATAAAATAGTTAATGTTATACAGTTCACATTTTTCCTTCTTTTGTTCTATGCCATATAATTTTCCCCATGTGTAGATATGTATATTTGTGAAATTAGAAGAAAGCAACACTCATATCTATGATAACGTATATATTGAGTGCAATAATAAAAATTGATATCACCATTGAATATGCTGGTGGACAATCTATGCATGCCTGTCACAAAATAGCACAAACATCGCCCACCATTCTAACCAATAGTGAAATCAATGTTCCTTATTAGAATCACTATACAACCTACCATTCTAATTCCTTTTTCGAGGTTGAAAGAAATAATAACTAAAAATGTGTATTTAACTTTAGTTTCCCCAAACAATAAGCATTGCTAGTAGTATATATGAATATTGTCTACATCTAATTTCATATGAATACATATTTGCACATAGTGAAAGAGAAATGGAGCATAATAAAGGTAACACATAATTTTTTGTGTTTATATATTTCCAAGCAATAGATTCCTACATATGCATCCAACACATGCAATACATATATATGCAGCTACAAAATAAAAGCTACATTGATATATATATATATATCTCAAGTTAGATGCACATATATATGCATTGTTGATTGTACTCTACAAAAGACTATATTTTTTTGAAACCAATATTTTTTGATTTATGGTTCGCCTTTTGTGGTGATGGTTTTGATTAGGTTTGGCACTACAAATTTTTTTATGTTCTGTAGATTTTTCCATATGTTGTAGCCTTTCATTTATCTTTTTTTTATGTGTAGATATGTATGTACGTCAAATTACATGTAGACAACATCCATATATACTCGATGTAGACACCGAAAATTGGTCTAGGCCTATGAACACCACTTTTGACATAATTTTCTATTATCCATGGTCATGATTAAATAATGTTAATTATTTAATTACCCTTTCTAACACATATTTCCTCTATTAATTAAATACCCTTTTTAATTAATTCACTAATTCATAAATGACCTTTATTCAACCTTGATTAATTAAATAAATCATATTTGTTTAATTATGTTGCTAACTAATTAATTTTTCCTTCTTAATTAAATAATTTATTATTTAATTACCCACCCCCTTTATCATACTTCAACTATAATTAAATATTTATTATTTAATTATTCATTTAATCCTTTTCAAAAGTCAATTAAATAAAATAACTTTATTTATTTAATTAAAGAATCTTATTTTTGAATGTTGAATTAAATTAACATGTAATTCATATTTAATTATTTATATCACTGTTGATGGTGTTTTTATGCACTTCACAACATAGGTAATACATAGGTGCATTACCTCTCTTGAAAGAAAATCTTCCACAATCAGATTACAGAACACTATCCCAAGATCTCTTGGATGTTAGGTCTTGACGATGCTTGGAATATATCAGTTGTTTGATGTGATTTGTTAGAATCACAAGGTGGAATTACAAATGAGTTACAAAGTGGGAAATTTGGATCATAAAATGGAGTTTTTAAGATGGGAGAGTTGCTGTGCATTTTCTGTAGGTTCAAACAATAGTCTTGAAATATATTTTATCATTGGATTTAGCTTTATAATGTGCAATGAACCTTGCCTAAGGTTAATTATTGAAAAAAAGAAAAAGGGAAGGGAAGAGAAAAGGTTCTTGGATCTGAAACTATGAATGAATAGTGATCATGGAGGCTGGTACAGTAGACAAAATTCCTAAACTGGGTTTTGCTTGGCCAAGAGGATCCTATAGTTACACAAAACTAGTGCAATCTTCTAAGGACTACATATTTTCAGTTTGTATACACACATCATGAACATGCAAGTGAACTAAGTTGTAGCAATCAAATATGGAAGCCCGAGCTAACTTTGCACAACAACTTTTCATCAACAAGTGCCAAAAATATGGGCTAGAAACTCATCAAATATTCAAACAAAAATCACCATTATTGCTTCCATTCAAGAGACTAACAACTAAACTAAAAGGGAAGGTAGAACCATGCAAACATAACAATAAAAATCAAAAGTAACATCCATAGATCACGCAATGCTACTTTCTATTACTACAGAATATTTTTACAAAAACTCTCCAACCATCTACAAATGAGGGGGAGACCCCTATTTATAATTTTCTAAAGCCCAAATGAATGGATATGATTGAGTTACTTTGTGTGGCTCATATTTAATTACATTAGGGCTTCACCTACCCCACAATATTCAGTAATTTAAAATACATTTGTTGTCTTTTTCCTATTTTGTTTGGTAGTGGCCAGTCACTGTAGCAGTTTTGTCTTCTAGCTGATTTCCTTTTTACTGTAGCTGAAACTGTCTAAAAAGTTGCCTTCTTCCAATGGACTTGCAGCATTCATCAATGGATCAAATGGGTCAGTCGACGATTGGCATCAATAGATTTGTTGCCCCTCATTCAGGCAAACAACCCCCCTTGCATTTTTTCATTGACTTCCTTGGCATACACCTTCTTCTAATGCCAGCCCTATTGATGTGCACCATGAGGAGAAGTGGGCATAAAATTAATGGTTATAGGAGCCACATGTTTTTCCTTATTCATCTTTCTCAATGGGTTTCCTAACAGACCCGCGGTAGGCTTCTTGAAACTTGCATGAATGAAGTGTCGTAAGTGCTTTCATACACAAATCAAAGCAAATGTTAACCAAATATTGCAAAAACCTTTCCAGATGCATTCATGCATCATCAAAACATCATAATATTTAGTCTGAATTGCCATCAACAATTTACTAGGAAGCGTTGGATAGTTCCGGGACCGAGAGGTCAGAATGCCATTCTAGAAATGTTGTTTTGAAAATGGAAAATAGAGCATGGAACTCCAGATGGTATCTCCTAGCTAAAAATTTGGAATTTGAAATGTCCAAGGAGGATAAGATCCAATTTTAGCATTTGGGTCGAAGTTCGTTTTCAAATCAGAGGAGCGCTTGTATGTTCCGGAAACAAGAGACCAAAATGTCATTTTGAAAGGGTGACAGATAGTCCGGGCCCCGTAAGGTATCTCCCAACTTCAAATTTGGAATTTGAAAGGTTCAGACAAGAGAGGGTGCAATTTTAGCATGTGGGTTGAAGTCCATTTTGGATTAGGAGACCACAGAGGTGGTGAGTTCTAGAACGGCCAAGGACAGATTAAATTCCTAGACGGAAAAAGAGGGAAGAACTTCTGGAAATGGCCACGAAGGGGCCGAGCTCTGGAAGTCAGAAAGCCAAAGGCAAATAGATGGAAGAAATGAAAAAATGGAGACGGAATCCCAAAAATGGCATTTCGGAGGGGCTAGGCTTCGAAAACCAGAATGCCTAAGGCAAACAGATGGAAGAAACAAAAAAAATGGAGACGGAATCCCAGAAATGACATTCTTGAGGTGAAACCTTGAAAATGACATTTTGTTGGCGGAACCTGGAAAATGACATTCTGGAGGAAAAACCCCAGAAACGGCCATGGAGGGGCCGGGTTCTGGACGTTGGAATGCCTAAGGTAAACATATGGAAGAAATGGAAAAACGGAGACGAAATCCCAAAAATGGCATTCCAGAGGTGGAACCACAGAAAGTGCATTCTAGAGGCAGAACCCTAGAAATGGCATTGTGGAGGTGAAACCTCAGAAACGGCCATGGAAGGGTTGGGCTCCAGAAGCCGAAATACCTAAGAAAAATGGATGGAAGAAATGGAAAAACAGAGACAAAATCTCGGAAATGGCATTCCGGATGCGGAACCCCGGAAACGGCCACAAAGGGGCCAACCTCCGGAAGTCAGAATGCCTAAGGCAAATGGATGGAAGAAATAGAAAAACAGAGACAAAATCCCTATAACGGCATTTCGGAGGCAGAACCTCGAAAATGACATTCCTGAGGCAGAACCCTGGAAATGGCCACAGAGGGGCCAAACTCTGAAAGTCAGAATGCCTAAGGCAAATAGATGGAAGAAACAAAAAAATAGAGATGAAATCACGGAAATGACATTCTGGAGGTGGAACCCTAGAAATGACAATCTCAAGGTGGAACCCTAGAAATGGCTATGGAGGGGCCAGGCTCCAGAAGGTAGAATGCCTACAGGAAACAGAGACCGAATCCCGGAAATGGCCATGGAGGGGTAGGGCTCCGGAAGTCGGAATGCCTAAGGAAAATGGATGGAAGAAATGGAAAAATGGAGACTAAATCCCAAAAACGACATTCCAAAGGCAGAACTCCAGAAATGACATTCCGGAGGTGAAACCCCGAAAATGACATTCTGGAGGCGAAATCCCGGAATGGCATTCTGGAGGGGAAATCCTGGAATAGTCAGGGACAGATGAAGTTCCCGGACGTTCAGGAACAAAAATTTTGCAACTTCTTGAAACTTAACAAAACTTTGGTAGTTCAGTTAGGCACCACAAAAACATCCCAAATCTATGGGAAACTTGTTGTCAAAGTCAAAAATGAAAGAAAAATAAAAATGAGTGAGCGGGGATGCGAAGCCCAAAAAACCCAAGACTTAGCAATTTTATACTTTAGGGGGAAAATATGGTCAACCAAAAATGAGACTTGGAAGGGAACGTTGACCAATTAAGATAGCAAAAAAAGTGGCACGCAAAATGAGGCAAGAATAGAATGACCCGGAAAGGAAAAATGAAAGAGAGGGTCCCTGTTTTGAATAGGGCGTGTGTGAAAAACAAGCACAACAAATGGTGACTCACTGGGGAAAATGCTTTAGAGTGTTTCGATGAAAAACGGGAATCACGAAACTAGAATCTCTGGTTCTGACCTTCATGCTAGGGAAAATAATTTAGATGCTCAACCAAAGGATCAAAACCACTAGTTAATCGAATCTTTAGTATGCTAAAAATCCAAGTGTGTGCAATCGTATTAATTCCCATCCTTGAATTGCTGCAAGAACCCAATCTCCATCAATTTAAGCTATGCAATTTATTCTAACTCCAAAAGCATCTGGGACATTGACTCGCTACCAGTCAGGCATCCATAGCCCCGATGAGGTTGTCATTGTGATTCTCCTGAACATTGCTCTACTACCGGCTGGGCGTTCATAGCCCCGATAGAGGTGCTCGTATACCCTTGAAAAGCTAAATTTCTCTTCTTTTGATTTTCAATATTTTGATTTCTTTCTTTTGTTTCTTTTCTCTTTTTTAGTTATTTTATTTCAACCTTCAAGCAATGAAGCTAGCACTCAAGGCTGAGAATCATTGTGGTGCTAGAGCAGAATTTTAGATTTTTCACTTAACTAGGCTTCACAAAAGACCTACAGTGACCGTCAAATCCTTAAAATATGTGAGAGACATAAAATTATATAATACTTTAGAGTCAAACCAACCAATGACTTATCCACTTTGAATCTAACATCTAGATCGCTTGATACTAATAGAAGATCCTCACCATCCACTCTGAAAACTTGATTAAAGTTTGAAAAAGAAATACATAGAACAACCCTAGGTGATAAGAATCATTGTTGTGCACATAGCTGCACCCAACCAAAAGCAGAGGGACCCCAAGCAAAGCAGCAGCAAAGCGAGAGCAAAAAAAAATCAAATGGGAAGAAAACAACAAAACGAAGCAAGGCGAGACAACAAAAGAAAACAATGAAGAAACTACTCTAAAGAAAGCAACCTACAAAAACCAAACTAACCTAAGGAAAGTAGGAAAGCAGAGAATTTATAGGAAACCTACACTACTCAAAACAAGTTATGTACAAAGATATTTACAAAGAACTATGTTCGGGTAAGGTGAGCTGATACTCATGCCCATCGGTTTTTGCAATGCATTCACAAGAAGACATGCCATTGTTATAGTTATATACCATGCGGGTTTATCCTTATATTCAAAGGGAATAAATTCAATATGATAGAATTCAAATTCTACCCCAACATCACAAAGAATCAACAATTGAGGAGGCTCATTAAACCCATGATTAATCCATAAACATGTGAATTTTTTCTCATTCCCATAATCAAAATGATAAGTGCGGCTATGAAAATTAATAGGAGCAAGGAGGGATAGAACTTGGATTTCATCACATTGAGGTGGCAGCATTTGACAATCAAGAGCAAGCACTGCATTGTCAGTCTTTGCATCAGCAACCTCGGGTAGGCATGGTGGAAGGTGCAACATCTTAGGAATCAAGTCTGCATAAGGCAGGGAGAACGGGGCAGAAAACACTTCTTCCACATCTTACGTGGGATCAACAGTCACCCTTGGCATTTCTTTAAAAAGAAGCACTTCATCTCATTGATCTTCTACAAACTGAGCATCCACATGATTTCTATCCTCAAAAGGAAACACATTGTTCCATCTCCTTTCCCAAGTGTCAACTTTATCTTCGTGATGCTCAATATCATGGGGTGATGACATGTACAAATCAATCATATTGCAGCCATCTGAATATGAAGGAGGATCAAAAATGATCATGGCAGAAGGACTCCAAGTTGCATCTTGTAGTCGATCGGGTGCTTCATCTTTGCTGGCAGCTATCTCAACAGCTCCACTTTTGTCTTCTTCTCTTTCTTGTTCATGCATCTCATCATGACATTCTCTCATTTAAACTTGTTCACTATCATTGTAAATGGATAAGGAACCCCTCTCTCAATCCGAAAACTCTAGTGCATCACCATTCAGAGGCTCAAGGAGTATGTCTTCATCGCTACCATATTCTGGGATGTGTTCTTCCTCGGCATGAGCATACCTCTATAGTACAAATCCCAATGGAAAGAAGTCATCAATTGATGGTACCTCATCAAGGGGGCCAATATTTACTACGTGATTTTACTCCAAAGACTAACCATAAATCCTATCATCCATGGTACTCAAATGCTCTTGTAGAGGGAGAAATTATTGATGACTGGTGGACAACATTCTTGTTTGATCTACTGCATTGCTTAAAAGCTTGAGACTGCATTTTTGTCCTTATTCTATTGTTGTCCCAACATCCTCTTGAGGACTATCCCCAACTGATTCATTACTTGGTTTAGGCTATTGGTCCTCACATTCTATTAATGAAGCAACTACAGGAAGTGGTGTGCTTGGTTGCCTTGCTTGTTCTCTAACTTGTTGGACAACATCTTGGCATAGCTCGCACGTGAACTCCGAGTGTGATGAATCATGGAGCCTACACCAATTTGGTAGTAGCAATACCTCCAAATCCACTTGAAATTTTAGCTCAGACCTATCCTTTGCTAGCTTTGACATGAGTTCATTATATCTATCCATGATTAGGTTCTCATCGTCATTTGAAATAAAAATTTGGTAGTGAACAGATGCAACCTATAGTTGTTCCCACTCCTCCAAGTCTACATGTCCAGGTTCTTGGTCACTATCATTGATGAAGGAGAGGTCTTCTAGTCTAATTTCAGTTATGCCTTCATCATCATTTTTTGCTATCCTAAGGCTATCAACCTCTTCCTCTTGCTGATTTTCAACATCTTCATTGGCTGCCCCAGCATACACTTCTGCAAAATTTATTGTCTCATCCTCAATTGTAAATGGCTCCTCTTTCTAAGTGGAGGACTGCCCTTTACTGATCAAGGAGATGCTTTTCAACTCCATTCCTAGTAAACCTTCACCAAAGCTCTTTTTTTTCCCAAGGAAATCAACTTCTTCCTCTTGATTTTCAGCTTCACTGTTTGCTGTCCCAGCACTAGTTTGTGGCAGATTTCCTAGTTTATCTTGAAGGTTTTGTCTTCTAGATGCTAATAGATTTTCTACCTCATGGGATGACTCATTCTCCTTGATAGCTGGCTACTCCAACCTACTCAAATTTCCTTTGACTTGGGTGATGATGTTTGCACATGACAAAAAAGTAAATTTTGAATGTGGTGCATTGTGAAATCTGCACCAACTTGACATTAGTGCTTCCTCCAATCTTAGTACGTTTTCACTGCCCAAACATTCTTGGATTAGCTCTTTAATGCCTTGGCTACCATGGTTGTCAATTCTTCCTCTAGGTCTGCAAGGGCTAAAGGCTGATATATTTTCCAAAAGGGAATCTCTCCTTGCAAGACTCCTTCAATTCTGCTCAAGAAGGTTAGACACTCTAGTTCATTGTTCCTGCAAGTGCAATGGATCCTACACTTATCTACCAATGAAAACTTCTGCAACAACCTTCTCAATCTCATATTTAAATCTGCATGTAGCTAAGTGATGTTGATTTGCACGTGCTGCTCCATTTCGAGTCAGCTTCTTTTTTTCTTCAAAATTTTTTGATTTTATATTTCAGCATTAAAAGAGATCTCCTTATCTTATATTTCTTTTTGAAAGTGCTCTTTCCAACATCCAACATTCAACTTTTCAGCCTTAACATGTCAAGCCCTCTTTCTAGCACCAGTTTTGTTGATGGTGTTTTTATGCACTTCACAATACAGGTAATACATAGGTGCATTACCTCTCTTGAAAGACAATCTTCCACAATCAAATTGCAGAACACTATCCTAAGGTCTCTCACATGCGAGGTCTTGACGATGCTTGGAATATATCAAATTTTTGATGTGATTTTCTAGAATCACAAGGTGGACTTATAGAAGAATTACAAAGTGGGAAAGTTGGATCAGAAAATGGAGTTTTTAAGATGGGAGAGTTGCTGTGCATTTGCTACAGGTTCAAAAAATAGTTTTGAACTCCATTTTATCATTGGATTTAGCTTTATAATGTGCAATGAACCTTGCTTAAGGTTACTTATTAAAAAAAAAAAAAAGGGCATGGAAGAGAAAAGGTTCTTGGATCTGAAACTATGAATGAAAAGTGATCATGGAGGCTGCTACAGTAGACAAACTCCATAAACTGGGTTTTGCTTGGCCAGGAGGATCCTAAAATTACACAAAACCAATGCAATGTTCTAAGGACTTTAGATTTTTAGTTTGCATACACACATCATGAGCATGCAAGTGAACTAAGTTGCAACAATCAAATATGGAAGCCCAAGCTAACTTTGCACAACAACTTGTCATCAATAAGTGCCAAAAGTATGGGCTGGAAATTCATCAAATATTGGAACATAAATCACCATTACCACTTCCATTGAAGAAAATAACAACTAAACTAAAAAGGAAGGTAGAACCATGCACACATAATGAGAAAATTCGAAAGTAACACCCATAGATCATGCAATGCTACTTTCTATTACTATAGAATGTTTCTACAACAACTCTCCAACCCTCTACAAATGAGCGCGAGACCCCTATTTATAGTTTTCTAAAGCTCAAATAAATGGATATGATTGAGTTACATTGTGTAGCTTAGATTCAATTACATTATGGCTTCACCTACCCCACAATATTCATCAATTTAAAATACATCTATTGTCTTTTTCCTATTTTGCCTTGTAATGGCCAGTCACTGGAGTAGTTTTCTCTTCTAGCTGATTCCCCTTTTACTGTAGCTGACACTGTCTTAAAGTTGCCTTCTTCGGATGGACTTGCAAAATTCATCATTGGATCAAGTGGGTCAGTCGATGATTGGAATCAATAGATTGGTTGCCCCTGATTCAAGCAGACAACCCCCAAAGATCATCATCATCTAGTGAAAAGTAGAACAACCCCCCTTGCATTTTGAAATTGACTTCCTTGGCATACTCCTTCTGAAGCCATCCCTATTGATGTGCACCACGAGGAGAAGTGGGCATAAAATTAATGGTGATAGGAGCCACATGCTTTTCCTTATTCAAATTCTCAATGTGTTTCTTGACGGACCCATAGTAGGCTTCTTGAAACCTGCATGAATGAAGTGTCGTAAGTGCTTTCATACAAAAATCAAGGAAAATGTTAACCAAATATTGCAAAAACCTTGCTAGATCCATTCAAGCATCATCAAAACATCGTAATATTCAGTTTGAATTGCCATTAGCAGTTTACGGGAGAGCGTTGGAACGTTTCGGGACCGAGAGGTCGGAATGCCGTTTTGGAAATGTTGTTTTGAAAATGGAAAATAGAGCATGGAACTCTAGATGGTATCTCCCGGCTAAAAATTTGGAATTTGAAAGGTCCAAGGAGGATAAGATCCAATTTTAGCATTTGGGTCGAAGTTCATTTTCAAATCGAAGGAGCGCTTGTATGTTCTAAAAACAAGAGGCTGAAATGCCATTTTGAAAGGGTGACGGACAATCCAGGCCCCGGAAGGTATCTCCCAAATTAAAATTTTGAATTTGAAAGGTTCATATACGAGAGGATGCAATTTTAGCATGTGTGTCAAAGTCCATTTTGGATTAGGAGACCATAGAGGCACCGAGTTCTGGAACGGCTGGGGACGGATTAAGTTCCCAGATAGAAAAAAGAGGGATGAACTTCCGAAAATGGCCATGAAGGAGCCGGGCTCCAGAAGCCAGAATGCCTAAGGAAAAAGGATGGAAGAAATAGAAAAAATGAGATGGAATCCTAGAAACGACATTCCGGAGGGAGAACCCTAGAAATGAACACGGAGGGGCTGGGCTCTGGAAGCCAAAATGCCTGAGGAAAATGAATGGAAGAAATGAAGAAAAGGAGATGAAATCTTGGAAATGGCATTCCAGAGGTGGAACCCCAGAAATGGCATTCCTGATGGGGAACTCAGGAAATGGCATTTCAGAGGTGGAACCCTGAAAATGACATTCTGCATGGGAAACCCCATAAATGGCCACGGAGGGGCCAAGCTCTGGAAGTTGGAATGCCTAAGGTAAATAGATGGAAGAAACAGAAAAATGGAGAGATAATTTTGGAAACAGCATTTCGGAGGCAAAACCCTAGAAACGACATTCCAGAGGAGGAACTCCAGAAATGACCATGGAGGGGCCGAGCTCCGAAAGCCGGAATGCCTAAGGCAAATAGATGGAAGAATTAGAAAAACAGAGACGGAATCCCAAAAATTGCATTCCGAAGGCGGAACCCCAGAAATGGCCATGGAGGGGCCAAGCTCCGGAAGTCGGAATGCCTAAGGCAAATGGATGGAAGAAACAAAAAAATAGAGATGAAATGTCAGAAACAACATTCCAGAGGCAGAACCCTGGAAATGGCATTCTAGAGGTGGAACCCCAGAAACGGCCATAGAGGGGTCGGGCTCCGGAAGTCAAAATGCCTAAGGAAAATGGATCGAAGAAATGGAAAAATGGAGATGGAATCTTGGAAATGGCATTTCGGAGGCGGAACCTCGAAAACAGCCATGGAGGGGCCAGGCTACAAAAGTTTGAATGCCTAAGGCAAATGGATGGAAGAAATGTAAAAACAGAGATGAAATCCTAGAAATAGCATTCCAGAGGCGGAACCCCAGAAATGACCACAGAGGGGCTATGCTCCGAAAGCCAGAATGCCTAAGGCAAATGGATGGAAGAATGGAAAAACAAAGATGGAATCTCAAAAATTGCATTCTGGAGGCGGAACCCTGTAAATGAAATTTTGGAGGTGAAACCCCAAAAATGACATTCCGGAGGTGGAACCCTGGAAACGACATTCTGGAGGTGGAATCCCAGAATAGCTGGGGACGAACGAAGTTCTCGGATGTTCCAAAATGAAAATTTTGCAACTTCCCAAAACTTAACGAAACTTTGGTAGTTCACTTAGGCACTACAAAACCATCCCAAATCTATGGGAAAATTGTCATCAAAGTCAAAAATGAAGGAAAAAACAAAATGAGCGAGCGGGGAGGTGAAGCTCAAAACCCCCAAGACTTAGCAAAACAAGGCAAGAACAAAATGACCCAGAAAGGCAAAACAAAAGAGAGGGTCCCCATTTTGAACAGGGTGTGTGTGCAAAACAAGCACAACAATCACATTCTTCTATCATCCAGTTATCTAAATCATTCACTCACCTTCTGACTAAAAAAATATTTTTAGGTCTCCAATTATCTCTGAATTCAACATCTAATTGTCTCTGTGAGAGGACTCTTTGTCACAAATACTTAGTTAACTAGTTTCAACTCATATGCATCATGTGTTTATTAATTAAATATCTTTATTTAGTTAATTAACTCATGTTTTCATTTGAATGCATTATTCTACAATTTCTAACTTTGTCTTTGACATTCAAAGTCCATTTCTTCTATTTTTGAAGACTCTTAACTAATGATTAAAATTTTGAACTCGTGTTCTAACTTAATCTTTATCCTACAGTCTATTCTGACTCATGTTCTAACTCATGTTCTATCTGAGACATAACTCATCGCATGGCATTCATCAATCTCATCTGTCGATCTCTCTTTCAATCTGAGCCAATCGTTCGAAAACCCAAAAACTATAAAATGGCCTGTCATTATCATTATTCCTCCTCCCGAAATCATACACTTTCGAGAAGAAACTTATCTTCTATATTTTTCTTAGACACTTCACGAAGCTATACTTGCATTCAAACATAGAAATTTGAGGGCAAGAATACTGAAAAAGACAAAATGGAGAAGAACAATCAAGATAATTCAAAGGGGTGAATGCATATTCGATGAGATCTTTCCTTTAATTTGTTTATTTTATTTATGTTTATTTCTTCATTCTTTGTTGTTTGATTTTAGATTATTGTTTATATTAGGATTAACATCATTTATTCTAGTTTGCAGATATCCTAATCCAGATTTTAATTCTATCTTACATTTGGTGAATCCGACATATTCAACCATAACTTTCAAAAGGCTATATAGTTTTTCACGAAAATTTGTTTTCAGGTATACAACATTATCAAGAGCTTTCACGAAAAAAATCATATTTTTTGGTATTTTTCATAAAATATCAATTTTGAGAGAAAATTGTTGAATTTTTTGGATATGTTTACATTTATGGAAATCGTTTTGAATTTAAATAGGGATATGTTCTTTAGGTTTTAAATTTGGATAAAAAATTATTAGTCAAACAACAAATCTTTGAAAATTAAGCTTTCACAAATGTTTGCTTGAATCTGACAAACAATTGTAGATGTATTCATGAATTATTTTTTTACAGATTTTGAATTATGTCAAGCACCTTCACTAAAAAACTAAGATTTTTTGGATGTGTTTTGAATTTTTAAACACTTATTTATGATTTTTCATAAAAAAATAATTTTAGGTGCAAAATAGATAATCTTTCAGATTTATTTACATTTTTGGAAAGCTCTTGAAATTTTAGTATGGTTCTATTCTCTGTAGTTTTCTTTTTACTATCAAAAATATTTCCAAAAATCAGATTTGTCTTTACTAGCTATTAGGGTTCTGGCTTCATTGGGTTTGTGAATGTGTGAAAAAAAAAAACATTTCAAAGCACACATTGGATCAAGTGGACGAAGAAATTGGAGCTAAATAAAGTCTATGTGCACACATTCCATCTTTCATCTCTAATCATTTTTGTTTTTGTCTTGTTTTGTTAGCAGTTGTGCTTAGAGGGATAACTTAGTTTTTGTAAAATGAAGCAAAGAAGACCATTGGAAAACAAAAACAAACAAACAAATTTCTTCTACAGGACGAAAGTTGAAGACAAAAAAAAGTAAAAGAAAGAAAACTACTAATCAATTTGCATGTAGGACCTAATGCCTTTGTTTCTATTTATTTAGCATGCTTTTTGTTTGGTAGATAGAGAACTGTCATTCGAAATAAAAAGAATCACTGTATTATTTGTTTATTGCAAAAGCACATTTTTGTAACCCCACAATTTGGTATACCAAAGTATCCTCTCCCCTTGTGCATTCATGCAATCCTGAGTGCAAGAGAAATGGTTACCAACTCTAGAACTTGGGCCTGTCTTGGTGGGAAAAAGTAATCACCCCAAGATGACTCAGGTAGCACGCTAGACAACAAATGACTTCCAACCGATATATAAAAGTGGATTCTTGGAGAAACCCAAGAATCATGCACACTATTCTGACGAGATGAATAGAAATAGACTCTCGTCGATGTTGGATAGTGTCCCACGAACGGAATGCCCTTATTAAACACCTTGTTTTAGATTTACCAAAATCCTACCTACTTGTTGGCGTAGCAAGGTCAACCCTATGAAGCCATCATACATTCTTATGGTTTATGTGTGGAGATGAAATGTATGCCATGGGAGTTTCATGGGTATAGTAGCTTTTCTGCCCCGTATAAGTGAGTGTCCTGGAGGGGAGCTAGTGGGGTCAAGTTACTAGTCATTCACCATAGATATGCGTAGCTGGAGAAATCCAAGTAAGAACTCAACAAGTATTGTCCACAAAGCCTAGGTTGTAAATGTTTTTCAAGTCTTAACAGTCCTTTCATCACAAAACTGAAAATACATTGATTGATATATTTTATTTTTTTGTATTCGTCAAAATCTTGATCGACAAATGAAGTCATCAAAACCACTTTCGGGAAAATTTCAACTGTCTGAAAATTGAGTCACAACTGTCATGTTCAACACCGCATCTATCCTAGCGAGTCACATCTGTTAGGGGAAAATTTGCATGTTTCTATCAAAAACATCCATTTGTCCATAGTCTGGATATTACGAGCCGCAATTGTCACATTTTGAGCTGCATATGTACATGCAAGCTGCATCTATAAACTTTCAAGCCGTAAGTGTCTATCAAAAAATTTAGGTTACCAAATTCCATATTTAGAACTGCATGCGTATTACAAAACCGCATTTTTCATAGGAAAAATTGCATCTATCAAAAAAACCACATGCATATTGAAAAACCGCTTCTATCAAAAACTAAACCGCATTTGTCAAAAAGTCTAAACTCTGTCAGTGTTCAAAATGAGGTTTTAGTCAAAACACCACATGCACAATTGTAAATCACATCTATCAAAATTTGAACCACAATTGCTAGTGAACCACATTTGACTTTCAACATAAAACTTTGAAAACTGCAAACTAAGTCCAAAATATCACTATCATTTTCTCTTTTGGTTCTTAACCCTCGAGAGAAACTTAATTTTTTTGCTCGAAAACCTTTTTATTATTAGGTGACATATATGTCTTAGTCACAATCAAACGTCTTAGTCATAGTCATCCTAAGTTGCATGCATATATATACTTCCTAGGAAATTGCATATCATTGAATAGGCAACTTTCCTCATCATTGGATACGTTCATGTTCCGATTTGTCACAAGTAATTGAACCTAGTCACTTTATTCCTATTTGTAAATCTTTCCAGCTCAACATTCTAGTTTGGGAAATTCATCTTGTCACCGTCTTTTTCCTACAATCAGGTTCCTTGGTCACATTCAAATCCTTGAATGCATTTATTCCATAGGTGGTAGGTTATACCAATTTTAGAATCATTTACTTTCATAGTCTACTCCAAATTTTGTATATTGTCTATCCTACCATACGTCATCTTAGTCTATGTCTTTTTAGAAATCATTTTAGCAACATCTGATATTGTCAAAAAATCCAAAAACATAGACATAATTCCATATCATTTGCATTACCATCCACCACCATGTCTTTTGTTCACCTTGATATGCTTGCTAGTCAAGGTGAATACCAATTACTCCACATGGGCCAATACCAACAAGCCATAGACTTCAAAAGAAATTTTATCCAATCCAAATCCCAATCAACTTCAACCCATGATCAACCACCCACATATCCCTCTTATCAACAACTCATAAAATCTAGTCTTCAATCAATCTACCCTCATTATCAAGATTCTCTTAGCACAATTCATGCCATTAATCCACAACAAACATCCACTAATCACCCTTACCTTAACCTTGACAAGGACAACCAACTTCTCACTAGTCTATTCCAAGCCTCCACATCCTATCCTTGTCCATCATACCTCATCCCATTCCAAGCCTCCACATCCTATCCTAGTCCATCATCCACTAATCCATTCCTACTCACTCCATCCCAACGTACATTTAGTCATGAAAATACATTTCTTCATGGTCTCTAAAATCACATCCCATTGCCTACACTTGAGGATACATGTCAAAAAGAAAGTCCAAAGCATGACATCATGGCTTCACCTTCATGTCAAGATCAACAAAGTCCATCCCATGACCCTATCTTTAGGTCTATCCAAGAAGTCCTTCTAGATAATCATGGCAGCCAAAATACATTTATCCTTGATTGAGATTTCATTTCCAATCAAGTCATCCAAGACAAACCTATCTTTGACCAAGACACTACCATTGATCAAGAAATCCAAAAGATCCACTTATTGACCTTTCTGCCATTCATGATCAAACAATTGAGGTTGATCCTACCCAAACTTTGAACACCGCCATTTCCCAAAATGAGACACTTGCCTCCTTTGGAAACATAGATGATCTTCCTCTAGAACGAGAGTCTTCTATAGTAGACATATTTTCAAATGATCAAGCAATAACTAAATTCACTAGAGTCCATGATAATGATTGTAAACACATAAAATATACATGCACTTGAATTTGATCCTACTAACATTGTTTCGTCTCAAATCATACTCTCAGCTATTTCAAATGTATTGAAAGTGACCCCTCGAGGTCTATTTAAGCCTGAAAATTAGGGTCTTTTGACATAATTTGACCTTCTCACTAGGGTTTTGGTCCCTCGATCCTATTTTCATCCAATTGAGAGTCATTTTGCATCCCTTTTGGACTTTTTAATGCATTTTTATTGCATTCTGGGGCATTTTTGGCCTGTCGAGCACCTTGTCATCTTTTTTGCGAGATTATCCAAAAAATCAAAATTTTCGTCCAATCTCTTGAGGGGGCAATATCCAGCAATATCCTTTCACTGGGGCAGTAGTGGGGCATCTGAAAAAAAAAATAAAGAAAATCTTGGACCTTTGATCAAAGTAGTTTATTCTTTGAATCAATGCAACAAGTACATTGCTTCAAAGAGGGGAAAAATGTAGACACATTAAATATACATGCACCTGATTTTGATCCTACTAACATCGTTTCATCTCAAATCATACTCTCAACTTATCAACACTTTTCATCCCTTAATTACATAGATCATTATTTATTCAATTAAGTCTTTCTCCTTTGGTGATTAAATTAATTGATTTAATTTAATTAATCATCTTTCTGTGTTCATTTAAATAATTCATTTTATTTAAATTAAATCTTTAAAGTCCTCTTATTAAATTGAATAAATTAAAACATTATTTAATTTAATCTAACATATTCCTCCTTAGTTAAATAAATCAAAATCATTTATTTAAGTAATCATTTCCTCTCAATTTGATTTAAATCAATTCATAAATTTAAGTCTAAATTGTCACATCTCCTAGATTCCTCATTAAATTAATTAATCTTTGATAAAGTTAATCCCTATCACTAAAATCCTCTAGAGAATGCAACTTGCACAATAAATTAGTTACTTTGATTTATTTAATTGCCTATTTTCTCTCAACATGGCATCAAAAGGGAATATTCCCTCAAATTTAAATTCAAATTGAAATGGGCTTGGTCCTTCCAACAAGGCATTCAATGCCTCTTACATGTCCTTGGCCTTGAGCCAAGTGACATTATATCCATTTCTCTTTCCCTCTCACATGTCACATTCAAAATTCAAATTTGAATATCATGGCATTTATCATGCACATTGACAAAAATGTGCTCATTCCTCATCCGACCACATGTGGACAAGTGGCACAATGCCATTGGATTATCCTTTGTCCCACATTTCTTAAACCTTGCTTTCTCTTCCAAATTGAAATTTATAAATTGGAGACTTCTCTCCTCATTTCTCAGCCACAATGATATGCAAAGTTACTCTCTTCATATTGAGAGCCAATTTTGCCCATTTTAATCAACCATTCATCACTTTTCAAGATTTGCAACAAGGTTATGCTCAAATCTCTTTGGATATTTGACCATTTCTCCATCACATACCATTTCTAATTAGGAATTGGAAAAGGTCCAATTACAACACTACATTGGCACCAATTCCCCCATAAGATCATCATGTTATTAGCTTAATTAGGATTTAGTTTAAATTTTGGTTTCTTATATTGCGTTCTTCTTTCCTAATCTAGTTTGAATAGATGGATTTTATGGGGAATCTCTCATACTTGTTTACATGCGTTTGATTTAACAAATAATGTGTTTTTTTGCTCTTGTGCATCTGTAGGTTTAGGGGTTCACATTTTGGTGCTAGAAAGAGGGCTTGAATAAAAAAATTCAATCACATTTTTTTAAAATTATGCAGTTTCTAACTTTTTTTTTGTAGACACAACAAACTCAGCCATGCAGTGCTATATTGCACCGTGACGCAACACTTAGCCACCCCTAGAGGAGTAGCACCATACTAACCTGTGCTTAATTCCCAAACCTTGCCACGTTTTGTCCCCGCCTATCATTTTTTCAAATCTCCAAACTCCACCGCGTTCACCCCCGTGGCACAATATGCACCGCTTTCAGCACCATGATACTATATTGCACCATGATTTCTCCAAACTCGGCCACTCCTACTTTCTCGCCTAACAAATTCAAATTTTCAAACCAGGTCGCTTCCAAAATTTGTCGCACCACTTTTGCACTCTTTGTTTTTCAGAGCGCCGCCCAAAGTCAGCTGCACGGTGCTATATAGTGTCGCTTTCACTCCAAACTCCACTGCTTTTACAAACTATGCTGCGGAAAACCAGTGAGATTTAGAATTGACATGTTCTTATTAAATTTAGGATTTTTTAATCTTTGACCTTGTTTTCTATCTTTTTGCTCTCTATTTTTCTATCATTTTGCAGGTTGGAGCAAAGGAAGAAGCTCATCATGAAATCATGTTTTTAAACACTAAATTGTTATTTAACACTCTTGAAGAAATTTTTAAAAAATATTTGGCCTTAGGAACACTAAATTCACTTTGGATTTAAAAATAACAAGAGTTATTATTTTTTATTTCTTTTTTTATGACACTATGCTCATGCTCATTTTGTACAAAGTGTTTTTAGACACTAAAGTGTTTATGAACACTCTTTAAAGAATTTGATGAGTTTATTGATCTTAGGACACTAAATTTATATTGGGTTCTAAAATAAACAATCAAATTTCTTTTCAAAAGTTTTCAAGGGGCTAAAAAGAACCTTAGACAAACATACTAGATTTTTTTTAAAGGTTAACAATTGAACAAGGCAATCTCACATTTCATTTGGTGCTTAAAAATAACTCATCATTGTTTTGAGGTCTAAAATGAACAAGTAATTTCCATGTTTTGCAATCCTTTTCACAAGTTAAAATCACTCAAAATGTGTATGCACTTCTCTCGCACTTCATAGCGATCTTGAGAATCAAAAACATTTTGGTGATATTAGGTTGTTAAAAAGATTGCCTCCACATTTCAATTTGGGCACTTAACAATTGAACAAAACATGCGAGTGTGAGTAAACTTATTGCGAGTGTTCTACTTTTGTTTTTAAACAAAGGTTAATCAAACTATGAATATGTTTATTCACTATTGTTTATCTTAGAGGGCTTTCCTTGTGGGAAAAATTACTCACCCAAGGGAATGACCCAACCGGGAACACGTTAAAGCCAAGCGACTTCCAACCGGTATATAAGTGTGGATTCTTGAGGAAAGTTCAAGAATCACAAGGATTATTCTGATGAGATGGATAGAAATGGACTCTCGCCGATGTTGGATAATCCCCTACGAACAAAATGTCTACATTAGAACCCTTTGTTTAGAAAAATTCCAAAACCTTGTCTATCTTGTTGGTGCGAAAGGTCATGTCCTTTGAAGGCGTCCCATGTTATACATGCGGTTTTGTTGTGGAAATGGAACGTATTCCATGGGAGATTCATGGGTACTAATGCTTGGCTAACCCAAGAAGTGTGTATCATGGAGGGGAGCCAGTGTGGTCAAGCATTTAGCCATTCACACAAGATATGGACAACTGGATTCGTCCTAGTAGGAACCCAACAAGATATTGCCTCATCATCCTAGGATTGTAAAATTTCTTGAAAGAAAAGAACAGATTGCTTGGTTCTCAAAAACACTTGAAAACAAATATTCACAAGACCTTCAAATTTCAAACCCCTTGTGAGAAAAAATACCTTTGATAAATTTAGACACTCTTGCTTTCCCTAGGGATCATATTCCTAGAGGTTTCTAAGTGCACGAATTCTACCTTCATTTGTTTTCAACAAGGTTAAACATAAGAAAAATTTTCTCTATTTTCCTTGCTTTCCACACAATGGACCTTTTGGGATGAGAAAGAAAGTGGGAAAATAGACATATAGTTTGGAACATAAGCAAGCAAGTGTCTATGATAAAAATGAGTTCATTAAGCCAAGATAAAAGGACAAATTGAACTTCATATGTGTTGCTCCCAATGATTTCCCGCAAGATCAAAATCCCAAAACCAAAGTTCAAGAAGATTAGTCTAAAATCCCGTGAGCAACACCTTGAGATGCTCCTTGAAGTAAGAGAAAGACTTGTATACAACTTCTACAAAAAGGCTTCAAGGAATAATCTAACTTTGTATGTGTTCTACTATCAACAAAATCCCAAACTTTTTGAAAGGTTTTCTTTCCTCCCATAGGAATTCTAGCATGTTTTTCAATATCAAGGTTTTGTAAAGAGAGTTGTGTCTAGGTTAAGGTTCAAGGTCAAATTCATCATCCTCATTCATTCCTCCATCAAACCAAATCTCATTTCATCAACAAACCTTTTGTGAACTCTAGAAAAATTACTCATGCTAAACTTAAAGGGCTAAATGAGCATCACCCTATCCTAGCTTAACACACATAGCCAAAATAGTCAAACTTTTGGATGAATTTACCTCCAGGATAACGCAACTTCCTAAGGTATACTAGTTCATAAATACATTGGCTTCACACACTTAGCCAATTCATCCACTTCTGCAAGTTCCCCTAGGATAATACAACTTCACTACAATCTTGTTTGACTCAATAGACCTAGTCAAACCATTATAATAAATCTAAGTCCTTACAAGTTTAGCATAAACCTTCAAAAGCTCTCCAAAAGGTTTCATTCACTCATTCCATCTATTTATCTCATCATCATTGCCACCCTTTTTGATCATTAACTTCCCTAGTTCTTCTCTTTTGGGCCTAAAAGGTTAGGATCAAACAATCCATATTTTTTATGGTCCAAACAAGATCTCAATATAAGAAGAACATGGAGAATATGAGTGAAATATCAACTTGTGTGGACACGAGTCAATTAACCCCCAAAATAAACCTAGCAGGATCAAGCAATCCCCCAAGTAACTCTCCTTTAACATCACAAAATCCTCAAGAGGAGAGTCATCAAGAGGACATCACAAACGAAGACATGGGAATGACACAATCTGAAATGATAAAAATGGTTCAAAATCCACAAAACCACAAAATTTTCAGTGCCATGTTCAAGTACTTAAATATGCTAGTAGGAGGAGGGGTCCAATTCCCTTCTAACCTTAACACAAGAACTAGTACAAATATGCCTCTTACAAATGCATCCCCAATGTCAAATGTCAATCAAGAAATACCTCACACCATAACGGCCATCACACCGACCTCACTGAATGTAAAGAAGGGGAGTGCCATGTTTCAATAATTGTAAAGGCATCACCTTGTGGCTAACAAAGAGACGTTCGTCACCATCACATTAGGTAATTATTTCCCAAAAAATTGATCCCACCCATACATCCCGCTCACCTTCCACAACCATGTCGGCTCATCTTCATTCTGTGCAACACTAGTTTGTCAATCAAACATAAAAAATTCTCTACCACTAGGATAAGGGGAATTGTTTTGAACAACTGATGTTGCTAATCCTTTTTCTTTCCAAGTTAGCATACCATCTCTTGCCCCATTTCCATTCACAATGACGTCACCTCTCAGATTGGGTTTTCCTCCTCTGAACATCGATAGTTTCTTGGAACCAAGCAATGTGAAAATCACATCAAGTTCCCTCTTCTTGCCCAAAACATCACAACAACAAGTAGCAACCATTCAAGCCACTACATAAATTGGTTTTCAAATATCCCAAAGCATACCATCTAAAGGACCAAACATCTCAACCACCCCCCCAACAACCCAAATCCCAATCACCACCATAATCCCTTCACCCATCACAATGGTCAGCATGATTCTCGTTCCACCAGCAATCCCACCAAAATCCAACATGAAAAATTCATTTACCACTCTAATCCAAACCCTTCAAAAGGCCAACCAATAGAGAGTACTCAAGCAAAAGTAGTGAGCTCAAGCACAAGCACAAGCTCAAGCTCAAGCTCAAGCTCAAAATCAAGCTCAAGCTCATGCTCAAGCCCAAGCGCAAGTTCAAGCCCAAGCTCAAGCTCAAGATCAAGCTCAAGCCCAAGCTCTAGCTCAAGCCCAAGCACAAGATCTAGCTCAAGCACAAGTACAAGTCGAGCAATAAGCACATGCCCAATACCAAGCGCAACTACAAGCAATCCATCTGTAAGCTTACCCAAAAGCCCTGCAAGACTTCCAACCACAACAACAAGCCAAACAACAAGCTTTATTGGCATAACAACAACTCAACTAACAAAAAGCTTTGTTGGCACAATAGCAACTAGACCAACAACAAGCCTTGTTAGCACAACAATATTTTGACCAACAGTAGGCTTCATGGGAACAACAACAAATGGATCAACAATAAGCGTTGTTGGAACAACAATAGCAAGATCAACAACAAGGGTTGTTGACACAAATGTAGGCATACCAACAGGCCTTGAACACATAGTAGAGCTTGTAGAAAATGCCCACTAGTACTCCTCCCACCCATCAAACACCTCAACACCTCACAACTCATTCATTCCACCTCCCGACCCAAGCAAAGATATCGCAACACAAATCAAACTACTTTTACAGCAAGTGTTGGACTTACAAGTAGGAAAAACAACGAGAGCACCAAGCAATGTGTGCCTTTATCCTTTCAAAAGAAGTTGCATCATGATACCATTCACAAATGGATTTGAGATCCCCAAATTTGACAAGTATAATGGAACGGGTAATCCTGAGAACCACATTAGGGAATTTTAGGTACACTGCATGTAGGTCGCATACGATGACACATATCTAATGCGACTCTTCCCCTGTAGTTTGACTGATCTAGTCACTGAATGGTTTTCTTGCCTACCCACGTGCATTAAAACATTGAAGGAAATTGTAGAAGCTTTCCTTAAGAATTATGCTTTCAACATGGGTGCAGATGTTAGTTTGAAATAACTATCCACACTCAAGCCGAGAAAACGATAGCTATTCACATCCTTCTTGCAAAGATGGTGATCCAAGACCAATCAGAGCAAGTGGTCCATGCTAAAAGAACAAGTTTGCACCATCATAGCCAATCTAGATGAAAACTTGGCATTCTACCTAAAAATGCAGTGCATCACATCATATGACCAACTGATCCCAAAGGTGCTCAACATTGAAAGAGCCCTTACTGTGTGAGGAGGTGCACCAAAATTCACTCCACCATAGGATAACTTCCTTTCTAACAACTACAATGATAAAACTTGAACATGGTCGAGGAATTAAAACATCACGAATGATGGCATGGTCAATGCTAGAGTGGTCATTAGTTCCCCTAAGCAGAACACCCAAACCTATCAACAACCACAAAATCATAATCGCAACAATGTCTAGACTAATGCGGTAGTAGCATAGAAAGAACCACCTCCCACCAATCAAATCAACAACCTAGGAAATAGAGGAGGACCACTTCCTTGAGGCAAGTATCCCCCCAAAAGGAAGTTCACAACTCTTGGTTAATCGATTGAGTCCATAATGAAGAAGCTAGTCAAAGAGAATCTAATCAAAGTCTCTAACTTGGAGCAATATGCGGAACCCATGACCACTCTGCCATGGTATAATGAAAATCTCCTTTGTGACCTCCATAAAGTCAAAGGACATACCACCTCCAATTGCATGAGGCTAAAAAATATCATCCAAGACCTCATCGAGGATAAGATCATCAACATTGAGCAACCAGCTAGAAACCAAGACTTGAAAATATACATGAATCCGCTACCGAACCAAAACCAAGGGAAGAGTCAAGGAAATAATCAGGGCAACAATAAGGGAAAGAAAAAGTATGCTAGTGCTAATCTAGTGTATGAAGAGATAGTCAGGTGTGTCAAAAAAATGGTCATGGTCATAAATGTCAAAGGAGCCAACAACAACTATGGAGTCACCACACGTGGTGGAAAAGTTACCATTACTGGGGCACCAGTTAAGAACCCCATTTCTAAAGCCATCCCCTATGACTACAATCTCATTGACCAGCTGAAGAGAACTCCTACCCAAATCTCCATCATGGACCTATTGAAAATTTTTGTGGCCCATAGGAAGATCCTTGATGAAGCATTAGATACATCCACTATCTTTGCCACCCTTGACACAAAACAATTCCAGGCTATGATGGGTAACATCATTACCAAAAGTCTCATTACATTCTTAGACCAAGATTTCCCCCGTCAACGATCTCATAACCGCGCACTCCACCTTCAAGTGCTCATCCATAAAAATAAAGTCAAAAGAGTCCTGGTGGATGGAGATGCAAGCCTTAAGATATGTTCTCTAAAGCTCATAAAGAAATTGGGACTCATTGAGGATTCCATTAATAAAAACAAAAGCATTGTGATAAGGGTGTATGATGACCAAGAAAGAGTGTCTTAGGGCATTATCAAATACCCATCCAAGTGGGGTCGGAAACCATGGAAACCACCTGTCAGGTCCTCGACCTCAACCTACCATATAATATCTTCCTTGGATGCCTGTGGATCCACAGAATGAAAGAAGTGGCATTGAATTATCACCAATGTATCAAGTTATCACACTAGAATGAGGAGGTTACTATATATGGGGATCTTGAACCTTTCGCCTACTGCAAAAACCTGGAAGGAAAGTTTTATAAAATCCCCCAAGTACCAACAAAAGATGAAGGCCCATCCATGTCATATATTGACCCCATCAACCTTGCTTCCACTTCTGTGATAGAGATACCCACCATCCCCGACATATCTGAGATTAAAAACATGATCCAGAACAATGGATGTGGCGACTATAGAATGAAAAGGAATGAATTTGTTGTAGGAGACCACAATCTCCTAGGTTGCATGGACAACCTCAACCAATTGAAACACCTGTCCACACTGTTAGGTCAGAACCTTTTGGATTCCACCATTGGGGGGATCTCAGTCGAGAGAATGTGGATGAGGAGGACATCTCAAACACATTATACCAAGATGGAAGGCCCACCACCACCCTAACCATGGATGAAACTGGCAGAGGATTGCAAATGATGTTTGGTATGGGCTATAACAAGAATGAAAGCCTTGGAAGAAACAGTGATGGACCGCTGGAGCCCATCATTGTAGAAAGAAGAATGCAAAACCTTGGACTTGGGTATAATCCTCCGAGTATAACCGTACATGGCAGAGGTAGAAGGGAAGTTAGGTCCTCTCCTCAGGTAACAACAACCACTCCTGGACCACCTGTATGCCTAGGTATCCCACTTGATAAATTCACTTTTGACGTCACCGATGTTTGTGCTAGTAGTGACGATGATGATACCATAGAAGGTCTCCCTAGGATCTTTGAGGATTCCACCCTATTAATGATTAGTGCCTCCACAACTGAGTCAAACCAACAATCCCACCAAATTACCCTAGTACACCTATAACTCATCAATCATAATCAATGAGGACCACCAATTCTTGACTCATTCAAAAATGATGAGGCACTCTCAGAATTCATGGGACTAAGGGATACAATTCCCTCTGGGGATCATAAGGTAGGATTCAACATCACATTAGACACCCAAGCATACTATGGGGAGATGATTGAGTCCTTCATTCACAAAAGGAAAATATCGAGAATAAGCTTCGGGTTATTGAGTGAAAACCACACTATGGCACTCTCTAGCCATAAAATAGTAAAAATAAAGGATGCATCCAATGGTGAAAACCTCTCTGAGCCACTGAAGGATGAAGGATTCAATCTCCCCCCTACTGCTCTACATCAAGAAAAGTCAGCAATCCTACCAGAATAGTGCAGCCCTGTCAACTTGGGAACATAAACAAAACCACAAATCACATTCTATGCTCAAACACTTCAAACAGAGGAACAAGAATTGTTGGCGACATTATTAAAAGAAAGAAAGGTAAAATTCGCATGGACCTATGCTGACATGCCAGGTTTGGATCCAGAGGTGGTGATTCATCATTTGGTTGTTTACGCTGGAGGAAAACCAGTCAGACAAAAGTTAAGAAAAATGCACCCACAGATAGCTCTGCTCGTGAAGATAGAATTACAGAAACTCTTAGATGTGGACTTCATAAGACCAATTGACTATCCAGAATGGGTATCTAATCTTGTGCTAGTATCAAAACTAAATTGGGGCATCCACATCTACACAAACTTTAGAGATCTAAACAAAGCATGTCCTAAGGATGATTTTCCACTACCCAACATTGACATGATAGTGGATATGATGGCAAGACATGAGATGCTATCCCTAATGGAATACTTCTTGGGATACAATTATATAATGATAGCAAAGGAGGACCAACATAAGACGACCTTTACATTTCCTTCAAGCACCTACTGCTAGAATGTGATGCCATTTGGGCTAAAGAATGTAGGAGCTACATACCAAAGAGCCATGACATTGATCTTCCACAACATGATTCACAAAACTATCAAAGATTATTTCGATGATATATTGGCTAAATCAAAGAAAATATAGGATCACATAGCGAATTTAAGTGCAATATTTGATAGGCTAGAACAATTCAAGGTTAGAAGCAATCCAAACAAATGTGTCTTTGGGGTGCAATCAGGAAAGCTTTTGGGGTACATAGTTTCAATGAGAGGGATAGAGGTGGATCCTACAAAAGTAAAAGCAATCATTGATATGGAAGCACCCAAAATACTAAAGCAACTTAGAGGATTACAAGGTAGACTCCAGTCCATCCAGAGATTCATAGCACAACTGGCAAATAAGTAGATCGCCTATTCACATCTACTCCACAAGAGAGTAGAATTTAGGTGGGACAACAAGTGTGAGAAAGAATTCAACAAAATTAAATAATATCTACTTACACCACCTATGTTGATGCCAACAATTTTAGGGAAACCATTGATTCTATACATCTCAGCAACGATAGCCACCCTTGGTGCCCTTTTAACCCAACATGATGAGAAGGGAACTGAGCAAGCGATTTACTATATCAGTAGAACAATGGTAAGGCATGAGCTCAATTACACATCAATAGAAAAGGCTTGCCTGGCACTGGTATTTGCAGCCCAAAAGTTTAAACACTACATGCTAGCTCATCAAATTAAGCTAATTGCCAAGATAGACCCTCTGAAATATCTATTGTCAAGAAAAATGCTTACAGGAAGAATGGCTAAATGGGTGATGATATTATCTAAACATGACATTGAGTATGCTGAGTGAAAAGTGATCAAAAGACAAGTTATTATGGACCAGCTAGCAGAAGCTCCCCTCTACACAGACAACACGCTCATATCAGAGTTTCCAAATGAGTCCCTTTTCAATCTTAGTGCAGCTGACCACTGTAAATTGTACTTTGATGGTTCCCACACACAGCATGGATTAGAAGCCGGTGTATTATTTATCACCCCACAAGGGGACTATATACTGAGATCTTACAAGTTGGCATTCCCTTGTACAAACAACATTGTAGAGTATGTGGCTTTAACCATAGGTCTCAAGATTGTAGCACAGTTGTGAATCCTGGCATTAAAGGTCTACGGAGACTCACAGCTTATCATTAACCAAGTCAATGGGGAATACCAAAATAAAGATGATAAGCTTGCACCATACAAAATTGTGGTATAAATCCTCAAGGAATCATTCATCGGCATTACTTTTGAGAAAATACCAAGTGCAAAAAATAGAGCAGCAAATGCAATGGCAACAATCGGATCCTTGCTAGATATCCCTCACAATGTCTTGAAACATGAATTCCTGGTAGAGTAGCTTCTCGTACCCACATTTGAGGCACCAAAGTCATAATATGCATGTGAAATCATTGGTCTAGGTGATCTTTGGTACCATGACATCTACACCTATATGAGATTAGGAGTCCTCCCATCCAACATCACCTGGAACCTAAAGTGAACCTCTATCAAAAGGTCCTCACGATTTGTCATCTTAGGAGAAACCCTCTTTCATAGAAGCATTGATGAAACATTGTTATGTTGCTTAAAACCTAAGGAATCCTTGACTGCTTTAACGGAGGTACACACTGGAACTTGTGGTTCTCGTTCGAGTTATATGACCGGGGCTAAGAATTTGTTGAGAACCAAGTACTACTAACCAGCAATGGAGAGAGAGGCACATGACTTTGTCAGAAGGTGTCTACAATGCCAATAGCATGGAGACCTTATTCATGCACCAACTCAAGAAGTGCATCCCATCGTTACACCTTTTCCCTTTTCACAGTGGGGGTTTGATCTTATTGGTAAAATATCATCCACCTCATCTAATGGCCACAAGTTCATTATCATCACCACCGAATATTTCACAAAGTGGGTTGAAGCCATTACCATGACCTACATCACAGGAAAAAAAATATCGAAGTTCATCCTAAACTACCTCATTTTTTGATATGGTGTACCCCAATCCATTATCTCTGATAATGGGACACCTTTCAAGGATTAGGATGTGTGTGATTTATGTTAAAAATTCAAAATCCAACATCGCTTTTCCACCCGATATTACCCACAAGGCAATGGCCAAGATGAAGCTACTAATAAGACTATCCTTAAGATCCTCAAGAAAATAGTCAATGACTCTGGGCGTGACTAGCACTTACAGTTAAATCCTACCTTATGGGCCTACCACACCAACATCCGCATGCCAACAGGTGCCACCCCATTTTCCCTAGTCTACGGATCAGAGGCCATACTCCCAATTGAGATCGAGCTCCCATCTTTCAAAATATATTTTCAAAACCTCATCATAGATGAGGAATACAGGGTTATAAGATTGAATGAATTGGAGTTATTAGATGAATTCCGCATGGATGCCCTAAATCATTTATAGGTCTACCAAAATTGCCTAAAACAGAGCTACAACAAGAAGATCAGGCAACACACCTTCCAAGTTGGTGACCTTGTACTAAAAGAGAATCAAAAGAATGTGCCCAACCCAGATACAAAAGGAAAGTTTGAGCCTAATTGGCTAGGATCCTTCATCATCACTTCAAGCTACAAATTAGGGGCATATCAACTATCAACACTAGAAGGCGAGCCTCTACAAGAGCCCATGAACACTTGTCATCTCAAAAAAAATTATCCTAAATATTGCAAGGTATAGAGCAAGAAAATACAAAAAACAATTAGAAAAAGTCCTAAAAAATGGTTACCTTGATGAAAACTTGGCAAATAGGCATCTTGGTGACAACAAAAAAATCAAAAAATAAAAATTCCAAAAAACAAAAGAAAAGGGATTGAAAATAGTAAAGAAAAAAATCATCCTCTAGTGAAAACCACTTCGGTGGCACTTTGGACAAGTACCTTGGTGAAAACCTGGCAAACAAGCACAAAGTGTAAATAAAGCACTCTCTATCCACTAGGATTTGCATGACTCATCCATCCATCCACCCATTCGCTCGCATCCATACCATCGCCTGAGTTGGTGTCCATATCGTATTCCACCATGGTACTGCTTGGCATATTCCTAAGGTCATTTTTTCCTAACTTTATCGAAGTAGTCTATCACACCACACTGGGGGCATGTTCCCACATGCATCGGATCAGATTCGTGTATATTCTCATAATCTTCTTAAAGTCACTCAAAAAATCCAAAAACATCCAAATTATACAAAAATCCAAAAACATGTCAAAATATTAGAAAATATTCAAAATTTCATCATCACGTCTTGTCAGTCTTTCATCTTGTCAAACTACGTCATCTTTGAGCTTGAACATAGGCAAGGTTGATCTTTGATCATCCCTCAAGACATTTAGGTAAGTCCTTTAGGAAATAAAATGGCAACCAGTTTGTCCATCTTACCATCAAGTCATTTTGTCGTTAGTCAAACTATGTGGTCTCTGCCTATATAATGTAGGCAAGGCTAATCTATGGATCAGGTTCTGAGACCCCTAGGATAGGTCTTTAAGTTAGTCTTTTTTTCGTAAATCTTGAAAATACCAAAAACATTGAAAAATGTAAAATTACCAAAAAAACCTCAAAATATCTAAAAATCCAAAATGGTGCATTCATTTCACCCACGATAATCACCACTCATAATAAAATCAGTCATCACTTTCACCCTTTGGTGATTCAGTCATAAGCAAGTTTAGCAGGTTCAAAAAGTGAACACTCTAAATCGTCCAAGTCTTAAAAGTCTAAGTCAGTAAGCAAGCAAGTTGGTCAACTCAAAGTATCAATAGCTTATCACCCAATCAGTCTCACCAAAATCTTGATCACAACATGTCCTAAGATGAAGCTTTCCTGCAATGGGCATAAGCATCAGGTACCCCACAATAGTTAGTCTTGGCTAGCGGTATGAAGAACATTAGCTTGTTTGTTTACTTTATTTGGTCCTTTCTGACTTATCTTATTTTGTGCTCATTCCAAGGACCTCTCCATGATGCCTAAACAAATCAGGTTTAGAGAGAAAGGAATGGGACAACGATCCTTATATTTTTATCTTCTATGCTTGTTGGATACGCTTGTAAAATAACTTAGTCGTGCATGTTTTGTTTGGTTTGTAGGAGGGATATTTTAGGTATCTTGTTGACCACATAGGAAAGCTTGCTTTCTTGTGTTTTGGCTTGAGATATTTAGAATGTCTGAACTACATCCTAAATGAAGTATGTATGTTAAGTGTGAACAACAATACTCCTATCTGATTGTCGAGTCAAATTCCATCACACTAGGTATCACCCCATCCTGGTCCTTTATACCTTGATACATCGTACCTATGTGTGTTATCAAACATAACACAATTGACCCTTTGAAAATTCCAATTCCTAGAAATACAAATCACCATCCTAACTAATTCATTTATTTAAAATTCTTCTGTCTTTCGTCCACACTAATAGGGTATCATAACAGTAATTAAAACATCGCCAATGCATACACCCTACATCCACATGATCATTAGAATGAAAACACATTACATCATATAATTATCTTAAGTTATGAGGAATAATATAAATTTGTTATTCTAAACATCTTAAGAAAGCATTACATCATTGAATCATACACAATCATTTGCATCCATTACCATTTATATATCATTACACCACTATCAACATACATTACATCATTAACAACACGAGAATATACAAAAAGAAATGCATCCATTACATACATCAGATTGCATAAGCATAAGAATAGAAACATCTCATAGCATCATACATTTTCATATTATACATCTGCATATCATAAAGGGCGAATCATCTCATATATATCATCAAAAAATACTATTATGATACAAATTAGATCAAGTGTACATCGAATACATGGTACAATAAGGCCAAAATACTATAGCCCGTATATAAAAAATGGAACAAACTATCTTGTGATCAAAAAGGCTTAGCCCTGCTGACTGTGGCCCTCACTCTCCCCTACCTACCTCTCACCATGATCCTATGTCAGTTGTCTCCCTGTCTGCTTCGAGAAATCTGGCACTCTATTGGCTGATGGTATGGCCTGTCGGTAGTGCTACCGATAGTACTCAACCTCTCTGATGGCCTCTCGGTACTCCTGAATGCCAACTAACTGGCCCCGGGATGTGGAGGCAACACTCTTTAACTGCCTTCATTGGCCAATCTCCTAATCCCTCTCGAATCATGCTAGGTTCCTCTCCACTATAATTATAGAAACCTACTACCGAGCCTCATCTCCCTCAGCTGTGAAAACCAGTACCTAGCCCTGTAGCTATTGAACGAGTGTGTCACAGGGATCTGGCTAACCCAAAATCAAACCAAGTCAGAATCTAATGTTTCACAAAATCAAACCAAAGATATTAATCACAAATATACCCAACATGTTAACAAAGCTACAACATCTTCTTAGATCGGATCATTTATATTTGTTAGAGCAAGATTTCTTGCAGAAGAGAAGATTTCGAGTAACAGTGTCTACATACACAATTATGGGCTAACATCTTGTTTTCAAAAGAAAAATATCCCATTGCAAACAAAATCTATCAGAACATGCAGTATGAAGACAAAGGACTAGGCCTACACGAGCAAGGAATTCAAGTACCAGTAAAACTTTAAGAAAATCCTAGACATCAAGGTCTTGGTTATTTATCAATCAAAGAATCTAATGATGTTAGTGGTACCTCCTCAATATTGGGGGAAACTTTATCTGATATAAACATCAAAATGGGGGCTATGAGTAGTTCTTACCATAATATTTATGCCAATACTCCTTCCATCCACACCATAAACCGTCATCCGAACATGAATAAACCTTCCATTTGGAACCAAAAAAAAGAAAACAAATATTACAAATCCAAATTTCAAAATAAAATGTCAAAGACCATTAAAGAAATAAAAAATCTGAGTGGACAAATGAAGTTAAAATGGATCCTAAAGACAAATGGATCAAGCAAAGATAATATTTCAAATCCAAAAGTCAATCAAAATGTGGAGCCACAGGAAAAGAGGACTCCCACATATAATAAATTTCCACCTCCTTCAAAATGGTCATCAAGCAAGGCATGTAAAAGTGTTGGTTCCAAACGCTATCCCAATAAAAATTCCAAACTCCATCATCCAACATCCCAAGTTTGGAAAATAAAAAGTGATTCATCTAAACTTCTGAAAAACCCCCCTACATCTACCATCATCCATCATAATCCAACATCTAGTCTTAAGTCCAAATATCCCATGTCACAAATCCATCGCATCTTGGCAGCAACTCTTTATTGTAAGGACTCTCATGGCACTTTATCTAGATGTACGTATTCTAATAAGGCCAACTCTATTATAAAAAAAGATCACAATGACATCAATCAATTGTATGCAAGTGCTATGATCCTAACAAGACAACTACTTCATAAAGATCATTATTGGCATATCATGGCTCCAGTCTCTACATCAACACCATCAATGGATTCAACACAATCACTGATCATCTAAATTATCGAGACAATCTTGAAAAAATTGTTACCTTGATGAAAACTTGGAAAATAGGCGTCATGGTGACACCCCAAAAATAAAAATAAAATGATAAAGAAAGTAAAGAAAAAAAATTCTGTCCAACGGTGAAAACCTGGCAAACATGCACTTTGGATAAGTACCATGATGAAAACCTGGAAAACAAGCATCATGTGTAAGAGCAATTATCTATGTGGATCTTTACACTTGGGGGCAAGTTGTCTCATCTCCCATACCCTTCGAATGACATTTTTTATGAAATTTCCATCTATCCATTTAAGCTCTATCATTCCCATCCATTTTCCCACCTACCTTTGTCTTGATAAGGACTGGGGTACAAACATAAATCATGCTTTGGGAAATTTTTTGACATGACCATCCTTTGGTCATACACTATCCATGATAATCATGTCATTACCTTCATAGCCTCCTTTTTACTATGCGACATCGTCTTTGAAAACCATATGATAATTCTCTATTCCAAACCATCCATGTCTCCTATCTTTTACCAAAGCCATCCATTTTCCTTTTATACCTATCATCCATCTTGGTTTTCCTTGTCTATGCTCTAAAGATCCCTTGTCATCCCATCCAATCCTCATCAAGTCATTCCAAATGCAATAATATGGAAACCTGACACATCATCCAAAACTTTCCTTGACTTTGACCCTCACCCTACTATAGACTATTATCCTCTTGTCATATCATTGTCATCTTCACATTGTTTTAGGATGTGTCCTTCCCATGTCAAACAATGTTGTTGTCATCATCACCTATCAATTGGTATTCAGCTTGGCTAGTAGAAAAATCATGCTTCTCCTTGGATACATGTGCATTGGCATCATTCACATGCATTTATCACTATTTTCATAAAAAAATCAGAAAATGTCCTAAAAAATTCAAAAAAATTATAAAACATCAAAAATCCAAAAAAATCGAAAAATGTCAAAAAATACCAAAAATAGAGTCAAGTCAGTCATGTCTTGTCAATCATGTCAATTTGGTCATGTTAAGTCAGTCATAGACATAGCCGAACTACATTGTCTCTACAACTGGGACGTAGGCAAGGCCATCAATCGATGCGCCCCTGAGGCATTAGGTCTGTCAGTCTAGGTTTGTCATGTATCACACATTAAATAATGAATCTTTGTAATTTCAAAGTCATTGGTCGTGTTGAGTAACGAGGTCTCTATGTGTACAATGTAGGCAAGGCTAATCACTTGATGAGCTCCTAAGACCACACTAGGTCAGTCCAATAGGGTTCATTCACATTCTATTCACTATCACACACATTGCATATCATTCACTTAGATGCATGTATTTAGCCACATTAGGTCAGTACTTTAGGGTATCATTTCATGTCCTACACTATCAATATACACACACACTTTTTATCAGTCAAGAAATCAAAACAAGTCATGCATCAGCAAGGAAAAGAATCTCAAACAATCATCAAGTCAATATCAAACACATTGCCAAAATGATCAATTTATGTCTTTGCAAGATATGTCTTTCTTGTCAATATATGTCATCAAATTGTCATAGTCTCATGTAGCTTGTCACATCAACGTCATCAGGCTCCAATGTCTTATACGAAACATGTCTTTTCTAAAACTAGGCTTTGTCATGCCTTATACAGATAGTCACCAAGTCGAAACCAGAGTCAACATCTTATTGCTATATGTGTCATCCCTCACATTATGCTATGTCAAACATCAACAATCAAACAATACAACAAGATCAAGTTTTGGCGAATACATTTATTTGGCTTTATGACTTTATATCTTATTTTGTCTTATATTTTTTTCAATTTGTGAATTTAGATCCTATTACTAGCTTTCTCAAGGATATCCCTTGAAGTATTTAGAGAAGCAACGATGTCTCAGGACTCTTTTTATTTGATTGTTGTCTATCCACTGCCTTTTTAACATTGGTTTTTGAGTCATGTTACTAGTTTCCTCAAGGATGTCCTATCAAGGATTTAGAGGAGCAATGAAGTCTCATGACCTATCTTTTATTTGTTTGCTATTTGTGGTTTGTTAAGACAACACGACTGGGGCATCTTGTCCTTAGTCTGAGTTAAGACACTCCTTGTCTATGACTATTTTTTTGTCATAGATGGATGACGTTGTACACTATGATCTATTTCATATCATAGTGTGTATTATCCATTTGTGTCATGTCCCGCCCAATGATGATAACAAGAAAGCATAGCATATTTGGCACAATATCGAAGATCATTTTTTTTTCTCAATAAATAACCATTCTTTTTTAATACTAACTTTTTGAATTATAAATGCTAACATTTCTTTGTTTATGCATCTTCACCACCATTATCTATCCATTTCGAGAGCACACTCATGTTCTTCAAACTCGCCTATCCTCTCGAGGGGGCATACCACTACCTCCTCGTCATTATCCCTTTCACTGGGGCATACCATAACTTGTTTCATGTTGGGGCATAATCGAGGCATATTTTCTTTGACACATCGCCGAAACAACATTGTATCAAAGAGGGGCAAACTGTAGACACTGAAAATTGGTCTACGCCTGCGAACACCACTTTTGACATAATTTTCTATTATCCATGGTCATGATTAAATAATGTTAATTATTTAATTACCCTTTCTAACAAATATTTCCTCTATTAATTAAATACCCTTTCTAATTAGTTCACTAATTCATAAATGACCTTTATTCAACCTTGATTAATTAAATAGATCATATTTGTTTATTTATGTCGCTAACTAATTAATTCTTCATTCTTAATTAAATAATTTATTATTTAATTACCCACCCCTTTTATCATACTTTAACTATAATTAAATATTTATTATTTAATTATTCATTTAATCCTTTTCAAAATTCAACTAAATAAATTATCTTTATTTATTTAAGTAAAGTCTCTTATTTTTGAATGTTGAATTAAATTAACATTTAATTCATATTTAATTATTTATATCACATTCTTCTATCATCTAGTTATCTAAATCACTCACTCACCTTCTGACTCAAGATCTATTTTTAGTTCTCTAGTTATCTCCAGATTCAACATCTAATTGTCTCTGCGAGAGGACTCCCTGTCACAAATAGTCAGTTAACTAGTTCCAACTCATATGCATGATGTGTTTATTAATTAAATATATTTATTTAATTAATTAACTCATGTTTTCATTTGAATGCATTATTTTCCAACTTCTAACTTTGTCTTTGACATATAAAGTCTATTTCTTCTATTTTCGAAGACTCTTAAATGAAGATTAAAATATTGAACTTGTGTTCAAACTCACACGCTAACTTAATCTTTATCTTGCAGTATTTTTTGACTCATGTTCTAACTCACATTCTATCTGAGAAAAAACTCATATCACATGGCATTCATCAATCTCATCCATTGATCTCTCTTTCAATCTGAGCCAATCGTTCGAAAACCCAAAATCTATAAAATGTCTTGTCATTATCATTATTCCTCCTCCCAAAATCATACACTTTTGAGAAGAAACTTATCTTCGATATTTTACTTAGACACTCGACGAAGCTATACTTGCATTCAAACACAAAAATATGAGGGCAAGAATACTGAAAAAATACAAAATGGAGAAGAACAATCAAGATAATTTTAAGGGGTGAATGCATATTCGGTGAGAGCTTTCCATTAATTTTTTTAGTTTATTTATGTTTATTTCCTCATTCTTTGTTGTTTGATTTTAGATTATTTTTTAGATTAGGATTAAAATTTTTATTCTAGTTGCAGATTATTCATCATCATTCGAAGATACATCTACTTTTAATATACTGTTACACTCGAATTTACTAAAAAAGGGATTCACAACAACAAACACATGCATTCAACTGGTTATATATTAAGACAATGGAAACCAACTTATAATGTCTAACAAAAAAAGATACACTTCTTTTATTTTGTATTGTTTATGTTTTTAATAGTTTTATATAGCTTTTACTCTATGGTTCTCATTTTATTTTGTGTGGTTTGGTTATATAGCTATGTCACCCTATTTAACACATGTATCAACATTTACAACCGCTAAATTGCCTTGAAACCATCAACACCTCACAAAAAACATAAATGAAACAATATTGGTTTGAAGAACGCCCTATCAAAAATGTAACTATGTAGCCAAAGCCACAAAATATTAGTTGACTATGCCTTATGGATAACAACATAAACTATATAACATGCACTATTTAATTGCATAAAAACATGAAACAATATAATCAAAGCTAGAGAACAATGGTCAACAATGCCTTATGGAGAACAACATAAACTGTATAGTGTTGCAACCATAACCACAAAATGAAATATTTAAATGAAACAATAATGGTTTCAAACCATAGAAAATTATTTATTGTATAGCACCTTATCAGAAATTACCATATACACACATACATATAAACATTCAAATAACGAACACCAATTATGTAGATATAACACTATGTGGCAATCCAACCAGACAAGAAGAAAACAACCATATCGATATAAAAAACTTGACATATCTATGTACAGATAAACACATAACCTCAAAAATACATGTAGAAAATGAATATGCAAACATACACACTCACACCAAAATTAAAACAACAATGGTCTAAATAGTGACCTAGGAAATTATTTTTTCCAAGAGAACCCTATCAAAAAGGAAAGAATATTGCCAAAGCTACATACCAACATTCAACAATGCCTTATTGATAACAATCTAAATTTTATGACATATACTACTACACTATAGTTTGAATACAAAATTATATAGCCAAAGATAGAGAACAACACTCAACAATGACATATAACGAAAGTAAGTAGGAGGATTCTGGCCCTTCAAAGAGAACAAGAGCCAACCTGAAGAGAAAAGTGGATTCTTCACCTCTGGAGATTCAGGACCTGAAGAAGGTGTCCCAAGAAATGTGCAACCTTGTAGCTGAGGTTGCTCAAACTTTAAAGTCTCTTTGTCAATTTTTGTTTTGTTTCTTGTTGCTGGCTTCTTGCTGAATTTTTCTTGGCTCTTGGTTGGTGGTTGTTGTCCTTTTTTCCTTTTTTTGTTTCACAACCTTCCTTTCTATGGGTACTCTGATGGTTTATTTTTATATGGGTTGTAAACTCTGTGCTTTTTGGTCCATGTAAAACCCATTTTTTCCTCTATCAAAAACAATGACATATAAACATTGAGAATAGTGAATACCAATTGTGCAGATATTAGAGTACGCGGAAATCAAACTAGACAAGAAGCAAATAGCTATATTGATATTAAAAATTGGAGATATCCATACTTAGATAAACACATCACCTCAAAGATACATGGACGTTGAATATATAGACATACAAACTGACACATTAAATGAAATAATAATGGTTTCAACAACACCCTAGGGAATTCTTTTTTTCAAGAAGACCTTATTAGAAAGGAAATAATATAGCCATAAACCAATGCCTTTCAAAAATTGCACAAAACATTTGCTATATTTTCCAAATCTTTAAAAGGTAGATGTTACTTACAACCATTGCAACTACACATTAACCATACAACAATTAATACTGATGGGGTAAAAGCACAAAGTTGTGTCACACTTTATAAAGGAAATGACCAATGCTGATCCAACTTTTAAACTTGAATCACTAGAAAGTAGCATATATTTTTTGAATTTTTAAATGATGCAAACTAATAAAATATGTATTTTTTAGTATGTTTTATGTTTCTATTTTTTATAAGAAATTAGAAAATTATTTTAGACTAGTTTTTTCATAGATTAACACTATAATTCAGTTGTTGATAAAATGTTGAAAAGTGAAGTTGCACGGGACATCAAACTTTTTATAGTAAATTTTTTTTTTCTTTCAATTTTTTTTTGTGTATTAATAGCTTGAAACATTAGTGCATGGATATTTTTTTTTTCCAATTTTGATAAATATATATTTATCTATAAGTATTAAAATGTGTGTGAATAAAAAACAATTGTTTCAATGGGATGTCAACATTCATATTAAATATTTATCTAAAATGGAAAATAAATTATACCATCTTGAAATAGATTCTTTTATCTAGTGCGTCATATTTTTTACAATTTTTTTAATAAGTTTTAGTATTTTTCCTTGCATGGTAATGAACCTAATATTTTTTGCTGATAACCTACTTTTAGTATAAATAATAATAATAATAATAATAATAATAATAATAAGTAAACTATTAAAATAAATATATTTTTGAAAACTACACTTATGGATCTATAAAAGGGTATTTTTAAATTTTTCAAAAAATGTTATTAACATGAGGAGGAGTTATTAAAACTTCAAGGCTTTCAAATAATTTTATTTTTTCATAAATTGGACTCAAAGTGGTGCTCCATATATTTTTAGCCAACAATTTTAGTTGAATAAATTGTGGAAGTATCTAACTTAGCTAGAATGAATCTTACTAGGTCATATGTTTGGCCAAAGTTGATTTTTAGTTAGAAATACTTAAATTCAGTTGTGTTGATATGTTGCCTAAATGTGTAACACAACTTTGTGCTTTTACCCGATGCCATTTTGTTGGAATTCTCTATCAGCATGCCAAACACTTTCATTAAAAATAAAAAACAATCCACCACCTTTTTCCCAACCAAAATCTAGGAGCTGAAAGGCTTAAAATCCTAGGGTCAACAATGCCCTATGGAAAACAGCATAAAGTCCATAACATTGACTATATTACTGCATTGTAACCATTCACACTAAGCAGAAACCATAAATGAAACAATAAGGCCTAAGGTAGACAACAACAGTCAATAATGCCTTATACAAAATAACATGACCTACATAACATTAATTATTTTATCGCATTGCAACCATCGCCACCATACGAAAGCTATAAATGAAACAATATTGGTATTCGTGTGCTGGGAAAATGTGGATTAATTAAACAGTAAACTAACACAACAATAAGACATTATATTGAAAGAAAATAATCTAGAAAATCATAAATGCGAACTCTAATGACAACAACTTCTTCAAATTCATCCCATTGTCTTCTATCTCCAAGGATTAAATTAAAGTTGTTGGCTCTCAGTTGTGTCAGCAACAACTTGTTGAAATGACAACTTAGGAGAATGAGATTGATTGAAAATGCATGTCCATTGCTAATTATTTAAGCTATGAAATGAACTTGAAGTGATAATGCTATGATTATGGTATGCTGGTTCGAATGCAGCTATAGTAACTACACATGAAATCTAGGATGAAATCTACTTATGAAGAGGCTGTATTTATAGATTTTTGAAGGCAAGAATCGAGTTGGCAGAGATCAACAGCTGAAATTCAAACTTGTGAAGATGAACGGTGAGAGATGGAGAGGTTGAGAGAAAGGTGGAAGGTTGAGAGGAAAATGGAAGAATGTTTTCAACCCACAAAACCATCCTCATTAAAAAATGAAGACAAACATGACATTTATCTTTCATTTATGAAAATTGGTTTGAAAGTTGACGATAATGCCAATGAAATAAATAAATTTATTTAACTATATGTGACATATGCAAATGGAAGTTTCCAAAATTAGATAAATAACATTTAATTATGTGAGAAGTGAAAAAGAAAGGTAATTAAATATTTTACAATATTTAATTAAGTGGGGTGAAAAAGATATTTAAATATATAATATTTAAATATGAGATGAAATCAGAATATTCCATTATTTTGAATTTAATAATTCAAACTTTAGAAACAAAATGATAATTAAATAAATAAATTATAAAATTTATTTAGTTTAATTAAGAGGAAAGCAACAGTAATTAAATAAAATTATTTAATTAGTTAAACTAGAAGAATTGGAAAAATGAACAACATAAATAAACAATTAAATTTATTTATATGTAGATGACTTTAGAATATTAATTAAATAATTCATATTTAACTAATTAACAGGTTTAAACAACCGTGACCATTTTTAGATGTGTACATTTTTCCCCTCTTTCAAGTGATGTGTATTACGTATTGCTTCAAAGAATTTTGCCCCAGAATTTACAGATTACGGATGCTATGCCCCCTCAAGAGATAAATTGTATGATTTGAATGATAATGAGGATGTTTTGAAATAATTTTGATGATTTTTAGAGGTATTAGGTGATTTAATTCTCAAATAGTACTTCGCATAGTAAAAATACCAATATTTTTTTATTTTTACCCCTTACAAGGTGGAAAACATGAAAAGTCATTGTCATTTGAATAGTAACCTTTAGTAATTTTGAAAGATTTGAGATAGATTTTCACAATGCCAATCCATTATGAGTGCCACATATTTGAGTGAGCCCGTCATCATTAGAGACCAGCCGCATACGGACTGTTAGCTCTCAAAAATGTAGGTTTGAACAACGAAAGGTTGCCAAGCTTTCACAACGTTTTAGGGTAACAAAACAAGGTTTGAAACAATTAAACCTTCTACTCTTTAGGTGCTGCTAGACCTAAGCAGGTGTACCTAACTGAATTAAGCAGACTTGACTTTTGATCTTTTCCCATTGCCCTAATTTGTCCAAGATGGCAATTTGAAATGGATAAAATAAAACAAATTTGGTACAAATTGCATACCAATATTCAAAACTAAACCCTAATATGCTCGGTTAATAGAAGTAAAAATGTGAATGAAACTAAAGAATGAAAATGAAAAGACCAGTGCCTTATGGGGTTCATGGAGTCGACAGAAAACTGCAACGAGTTTATTTGTTCTGGCACATGTTCAAGTTATTTAGCATTTTATTTGGTTTACAGCTTGTATAAACATGTAGGATTGTGATTATTGAGTTCTTCTTAATAATCCAATTGACATTCTCTGATTACTATGATCAATTCAAAGAATTTAATCTTTACTGGAAAGAAACAATTAATTGATCATACAGATGCAGCAAATGTGCATTGACAAACTAGGTATAAACTTGTTTACACCAATTCGAATAACCAAAAAACACCATTATGGAGACAACTTCAATAATACTTTTCAACAAATATCATAAAAAATTGAAACTAGAAAACATTGCACCATCATATTAGATTTTCATTGATATCTCCATGATTTTACATATGCAACCAGTCTCATCCTTGCCAAGAAACTGTATTTTGTTGTCTCTTCTCTATTCTCCTTCTCCTCCTCTATCTTTCATATTGTTTTCAAAATGGACACTTATACATTGAGAATACGAATGGATGCGTCCTTTCAGAAATAAGAAAAAAACAAAATACAAAACAAAAGATAGAGAATAATTAGGCTCTAGTTAGCCACAAGCGAGTCTTAGCGAGGTGGTCCAAATAATCCTCGTGCTTATACATATCTGCATCTTCGACAACATTCTGGATTGTGATTTCTATCTTGACCATTTCCTCATTCTGCTCACTCACTTCCTCTAATGTTGTATCCTCTACAGAAGATGTCTTCATTATTTCCTTCAACATTATATCACATTCATTCTTCCATCTCGTGGCATCTTTCAATTCCCCTTTATTATCAGGAAATGTGATCACAATTTTCTTGGCAGCTTCAATTAATCCTTGTTTATCCCCCTGCAATTCCTCATAGAATTTTCGATGGCAATTGATAATATGATTTGCAACTTCAAGTGTAGTACTATTAGCCTCATCACATGGGGCCAATTCATGAAACTTCTCCATAATTCATCCATCCATCGTTTCATGCTCCTTCAATGCATTCAGAGTATAAGAATATTTTCCCCACAATTGACTCAACCAAGATGTCAAATTTTCCTACCTCCTCTTAACAATTTCTACAATTGCATCATACTTTCCCTAATTATAAGCACTTGACCCTATCCAATGATCTTTTCCTTGAGATCTTTCTCCTTGAGTGAGCATTTTGACTATATCTATTGAAATACCAACCAAGTCTTTCAGTCTATCATTTTCTCTCAACATTCTTCCATTACTTGCTTTATACATTTCTCTTTCTTTTATCAGTGTCTGGATCTGTGCTTTATTCAATTTTTCAATATTTATCCCAATCTCTGTAGTAACCACAGGATCAGCCTCTCCAACCTTCAGGTTCATAACATGGCCAAATTCCTTCTCTATATCAATTACCACTGATTTCCTATGGGGTGGGTACAAATCCCATATCATCAATGATCCTTCATCAGTATTATACTTAGAACCTGCATACACCTCTGTTACCCTTTCCTTATCAAGTTTGTGTGTAACATCACTATCTCTTAAGAAACTATCAAAAACTAATGCAGAGTTCAAATCAACTCTAGGAAAAATCATAACACTAGCATTCTCTAACATTTTCCTTACCTTTTTAGGATTCATATTTGTCATTTCATCATCCACACATTTTCTCAATTGACGCAATAATTGCGCTTCATTCCCAGAAGTGATTGCATCAACATTTTCTCATATTTTCTTCCCCTTCTGTTTGTACAAGAATGCTCTGAACTCGGGAGAATTTATAAAGTCATCATCTAAATCAAATGATCTATATTCCATATGTCTTGCATCAATATCACCACTTTCAATACTCTATTCTCTAACTGGGAAAGCATACCGTTGAGTCCTTAACCTAGATATTTTCTCTATTATGCTCTGTGGCACTTTATCCATTGGGGTTTCCTCATCTCCAAAAGACAATATTTATGTATCCTATAACCATTGGTTATAGCTATTAACCACCACCTCTACTTCCTCTTCATCCAAATTCCTGATCATATCATCAAACGGATAGGGTACATGCTGATACCTTCCAAAGTTAATCCTTACTTTGGGTAAATTGATATATCCTTCAGGGTCAAAGTTTTTCCTGGGTGGTCCCCTTTTCATATTATAATGCAACAATCTATCATGGATCAAATTGTATCCCTCCTTAGCCAACACAGTGTAATCACCAAAACATAATGTACTAGGCATAAAATCTTGCTTCCCGAAAGAACTGAAAAGCATCACACTACTATAATCCATTTGTCTAACAATTTCCAAATATGCAACTCTGTTTGGAACTGTCCTTGGTAGACTAAAAGGGGCACCTTCAAATCCATACACTTTGATCATTGTAGCTCCCTCCAAGCAATACTAATCACCCCAATTATGATCAATTGGCCCATTGAAATCTTTTGGCCAAAGAAACCTTTTAATCTCATCAGTCAATGAATAATTACAAGGATATTTATACAATCTGTACAATGTTTTCACAAAATATTCCTCAAAGTAGATGAAACTAGAATTAGCAAACCTGCTGTCCCAAATAGCAGTCCATAGCTAAACAGGCAATGCTTCACCCTCCTTACCAATTTGAGAAAATCTCATTTTTGGAGGCCATACTCCCAACTCTTGTCCAAAATACAGCACCAAGTGCATTAACAATGAATAGTGTCTGAGATGGAGAATAGAAGCTCCACCCCGTATAGCCACCAATCCTGAATCAAGCTCCCTAGAAATATATGAAGCATAGTCAAATGGCTTGGAGTTGTGATACTGAATATCTGATGTGATAATCATTGGCATAATTCACATGAGTTCTGAGGCATCCATCCCCAATACTTGACACACTGAGAAATATGTGTACTTCATGTAAGGCTCAAACAAATCTACATGATAAGGAGGCCCCTCACTATCTTGCAGAGGGTCTGACTTGTTACCCTATTTAATTCTATGGACAGGCAACCTCCAACCATTATAGATTGTATCCATTCTTGAAAATTATTTTTCCAACTCTTCACAATTGATTTCCTCATTGCAAAACCCTTCCAATTTGAAAACCTCGCCTATTTCTTCTTTAGACACATATAGCCTTATGTTTTGGATCATAACTATTTGCAAACAATTTTACTAATTCTGTATTTACAAAAATATTAGGGCATACGAGTTTCCCTACATTCAACCTCCATGGGTTATAGACTGGTTCAAAATGATTTCTTCTGTGGTAATGGAAACTGAATAATTCATATCCTCTTATGGCAATCTAGACGTCACCTATGAACTTGCACTTGTCATCTAATTTATCAACCTCTGCCCTAAGCTGCACTGACCTTCTAGCTTTAGGCCCCGAGCCAGGTAGTTGATCAATAAGGTCTTGGTTTAACCTCCTTTCAGTGCCCTCATGCCCTGTATCAACCTTTTGTTTCTTTCCTTTTGATAGACTACTCTCACTAGGCTTTCTACCCTTACCCTTTCCAGAACCAAAAGACTCCATCTTCAAGTTTACAGAATCAAAATGCAAAAAACCAAGAAACAATTACTTACAGTATTCTGCTCTAGCTCCTCAAACTGAAAAATGTCCCGATTCTCTGTTCAGCATGCCAATTCACTTGCAATCAATTTGGAACTAAAGAATTGATACAAAATTTATTGTTATATCTCATCACGCCATTAATGAAGCATGAAAGAAAACCCATTTGAAACTGCCACTGTCACATCAAACATCCTTTCAATGAGAGACTTTCAAATCTGGGGTGAAGTCCTTTTGCAACATCTATTACACCCTTCACCAAGACATAACGTGGTCTTATCGACACTTGGGATCAAAAATAATGATGACTGTTATTTATCTTTTATGTCACTATAACAATTCTGAGTTGGGGAGATGTTACATAGACTTCATTATGTCATATTGATATGCATTCTTCAAGTCATTTTCCAGTCACTGAGACAAAATCACCCTTTCACCGATGAACTCTCATTTCAGTGTGTCCAACAAGTATTCTCACTGAAGAAACAAACCCATCAATGAAATAATACCTTCAGCAAAATAGTAAATCTTTGGGAATACTCATATCGATGCCAAATGTCTTACCGAAATCACTCCTCCAAATTACTCCTATTTGGTGAAACTCACCCTGAACTACTCATCGGTATAACATTCAAACTTCGGTGAAACTTATGTCAAAAAGTTCTCTTGGAGATGCATATCTCTATCGACATATCTTTCAAATTGGAAAGACCCCAATACTCTCTCCAATAGCCTTTTGAATCCCCTTGTATTTAGTTCGGCCAAACAGGAGACATTTGCTTGCAAGCCAATCAGTAAAACAAAATGATTTTGTTATGACTTCATGCTAATACCCATTGGTTTAGCCAAAATGACCCCTCCACATGTTAGTCGGTAAGACAAATTGAATTCGTCGTGATACTATAACAACGCCCCAACATATGCCGATATGTTTTTTCTATATGCCTGTCGGCAAGAAAAAATACTTTGCTATAATGTTACCCTGAAATGCCTATTTTTCCGACATGAATCTTCTCAGTCACTAAAACAAAAGGAAAGTCTTGCTGATTGTCTACAACAAATACATGTTAGTGAAAATATAAGTTGGGGAGACTTTTACTATGTCTTGCCGATATGGGTCCTTCAATGAAACATGAAGAGCTAGATGGATTCTAAAGGGTCACATGACAAAAACAAATAAGGATGACAATGCAAAGAGGGAATTTTATGCTTATGATGAGGACTTAATGCTAGAAACTCTTGAATGCAATAGACTGTAAAATAAAAATTTTACAGTTCTAATAGTGGCTCTGTCTGGGGATGAATGATAGCAATATCATTGCAAGGATTCAAATTTCTGGGTGAGCAGACCAAACTCAGAGTGATGGAACATGTGAGCATGATGGAACAAATGGCAGTGGTAAAGAAGGAGACCCTATATTACTGTGCATGGAAAATAATTTTAAAGAGAATCATCAAGAGTTGTCCATGCATTGGCAACCTTCAATCCTTTGTGTTACCTCAAGAGAAAAAATATTTTAGAAATTACCCATGTACAGGCAATTCCTAATCCTCACTAGCCATATTTTGTAGGTAGTATGAGTCTTCGCCTTTCTTTCCAACCACCACAAAAGGCCCTAGCCACAAGGCTTCAAACTTCCTATGTTTTACCTTCTCCTGGCACCTTACATTCCACATCAGTACCAGATCACTTTCTCCAAATTTCCTATCCTTTGCTTTTTTGTCAAATAAATATTTCATCTGCGTCTACAACTTTATATTTTGATTTTGAGCCACTCTCCTTATTTCATCTAGTTCAGCTAGCTACTCCATCCTTTCCTCCATGGGTTCAGGAATATCCAAATCTTCTTGAAAGAACAAACTTGTAGACTGGAAAGAAGTTCTGCAAAGGCATCCTGGCCTGTGCTCCATACACTAACTCAAATGGGGATTTCCCAATTGCCTTCTTCACCATAATTCTATCAGCCTATATAGCCAGTCTTAATTTCACATCCCACGCCTTCTTGTTCTAACCTAGCATCCTTCTTATAATCTTCAGAAGACTCTTATTGCTAGATTCTACTTGTCCAGTAGCCTGTGGATGATAAGGAGCTGCATAAGAAATGACAATACCATATGTGCTACAAAATCCTCTGAACTCATTTGATCTGAAACACATTCCATTGTCAGTGATCAACCTCATTGGTGTATCAAATCTAGTAATGACATTATCCATCAAAAACTGTGTCACGACCTTACTTGTAGCTTGTTTAGTTGGAATGGCCTCTACCCATTTGGTAAAATAATCAGTGGCTACCAATATCCACCTATGTCCACCACTTGATTTTTCTTGTATTTCCCCGATGAAATCAATTCCCCATTGATGAAAAGGGCATCAGCCTGCAAGGGTTGAAGTGGCAAAGCTCCCTGATACTTCAGTTTTCTAGAGAACTTCTGGCAAGCTTCACATTTTCTCACATGTGCAAAAGAGTCATTAAAGACCTTTGGCCAATAATATCCTACCCTGAGAATTTTTTGAGCAGTCGTTTTTGCTGAGTAATTTCCTCCACAAACCCCTTCATTCATTTCACTCAAAACATGTTTAGATTGAAATTCATCCAGACATAACAATAATATGCCATCCCTATTTTTCCAAAATAAATCTCCATCCATAAAAACATATTTAGATGCCTATAACTTCAGCGTTCTTCTCTAGTTGTCATTCATTCCCTTTGGACACTTCATGTATTTAAGATAATACATGATATATGTATACCACTGATTATGTTCAATGCTTGCAATTACATTTTCTTTTTCTACATTGCAAATTTGATTTGCTTCAATATTTTCCTCTGCCATTAGTTTAACCAAACCTTGGCCTTTGACCAGTTTAGTAATTTGTATCTCCATGTCAAATTATTGGATTTTGTTGATCCATTTGCATCTTTTACCTATTACTTCTAACTATGTCAGAATATCCTTGACTGCTACATGAGGAACATAAGCAACTACCTTAGCTTCAATAAGATATGGTCTGAAAGCTTTCATAGATTTCACTAGTGCAAGTGCTTGCTTCTCCATTATATCATACTTTAATTCAGATCCCTATAATGACTTACTAAAGAAAGATACAGGCTGCTCATGACCATCTTCATTCTTCTGTAGCATAACAGCTGCAATAGTGTGCATTAAGGCAAATGAAAAAATCTGAAAAAGGTTTTGAAAAATTAGGAGATTTAAGAACAGGAGCCTCCTTGATGGCTCGTTTAATAGATACAAAAGCATCCAAAGCCTCTGCAATCCATTCTATCTTCTGTCCTTTTCTCAAGATTCTTGCTATGGGTTTAACAATCTCAGCAAATTTAGAGACAAATCTCCTAACAAAATTTATTTGTCCAAAGAATGATTGTATTGCCTTAACACTTTTAGGGATAGGAATTTTGTCAATGGCCTCAACCATTTCGGGATCTATCCTAACCCCTTCCTTTGAAACAATATGTCCCAAAAGTTTACCCTCTATAATTTCAAAATTACACTTCTTGGGGTTTAAGCTAATACCATATTCAAGAGCTTTTATAAATACCTTTTCCAAATGATGAACATGATCTTCAGCCTTCTTGGAGTAAGCAGTGAGGTCATCCTGATACACCACCATGGGAATATTGATCAAATCAGCAAACGCCACATCCATGGCTCTTTAAAAAGTCACCCCTGCATTAGTGAGACCAAATGGCATTCTCAGATAAACATACGTTCCCCAAGGAGTCGTGAATGTTGTTTTGTATTGTTCAGACTCTTTAACCTTGACCTAATTATACCCTGAAAATCTGTCCATCATAGACAACAATTCGTAGCCTATCACCTTATGTAATATGGCCTCCATATTTGGCAGAGGATAATTGTCTTTAAGGGATGCTATGTTTAGATTTCTAAAATCTACACATAATCTGATATCTCCATTTTTCTTTTTGACAGGGACAAAATTTGAAACCCACGTTGAATGTCTAATAGGCTTAATAATTCCACCATCTCTGAGCTTCACCAATTCCTCCTGCATTTTAGGCTCTAGAGTTGGATTTATAGGTCTTTGCTTTTGTCTGAATGGTTTAGCATCTATTTTCAATGGTATTTCGTGCTGAAACAATTCTTCTCTATACTCTTTTAGATCTTCATAAGACCAAGCAAATACATTTTTATACTTTCTCAACAATTCAATCATCATCTTTCTAATTGCAGGACTTATCTTTTTACCAATGTACACCTTTTTTGGTGCCATCTCAGTTTCCAAATTAATTTCTTGAATATCATCCTTCCCAACTAGCTTTTGCTTCATTAAAGACTGGTCATTTCCATCATATACCCTCTCAAGTGCCACCAACCCTTTAGGAAGTTTATTTGTCTTAAGTTGCAAAATCTCCTTCCCAAATACTATTTCTTTTCCATCAACTTCCTCAACAAAGGCATTGAAATCGATCTCTTGGGCCTCATACTGGTCTATACAATGCAGGCATTTCAAAAGATCAGTGTCATCATTAAAAATTTGCAAGCTATATACATTATTAGGCACATCAGGCCTTGTCTTGAGTTCAATTTGTGACACTCCAGCTAAATTAATATCATCTCTCTTCAACGCTACATTAGCTTGAAAACCTGCCATTATATTCTTCAACCTATCTACCCACTCAATCGAGAAGGCGTGAAGCAACTCAATTGTATCCCACACAACATTTCTATATTGATTTAGTCTTTTGTTTTTTTCTCTATACTTTGACCTAATTTGTGAGACAACTAATTTTGAATCTCCTAGAATAGCCAACAACTTTATTTTATGCTTCACCGCTATATTTATCCCAGTTAATAGAGCTTCATATTCTGCCATATTATTTGTACATTCAAAAGTTAATCAGAATGAATACTTAAATGTAATACCTTCAGGCAAAACAAACACTATCCCAGCTCCATTGCCTTCTTGGCTACAAGCTCCATCAAAATACATTTTCCACACACTATTGTGGTTCTGTGCAACATGCTTCTCAATAGGGTCACTATTAGTCAATTCTGGTTGTGTTGGTTCTATATTGAAACTCCCAAGATCAACATCACAAAAATAGTTGATTTGGTCTTGCGGCACATAGTCAATAAGTTGATTCATCCTTGGTTCCCTGTACAACTTCACCTCTTGGCCATTTACCAGAATTGTTGCATAAGATAGATCGAACTGGACATTTCCACCAATAGTTGTTGTCCACTGTCTTGATAAAAGCATACCGAATTGAGGAGGGGTATCTTTCACTATTATATCAATATTATAAGCTACTTGAGGATAAGCAGCTAGCTTGACTTCTACATCTTTCATTATACCCACCACAAGAACAGGTCGGTTATCCATTGCATAACATTTTCCTTCATATGTATCCACCCACAAGCCTAGCTGTTTCATCACTCCTACTGGCATAATATTCATGGCAGCACCAGAATCTATCATGCAATTCCTCAATAATTTGTTATTTATGAGTAATGTAATAAAGAAAGGATCAACTTGTCGCAGACTTGTCAATACATTACTCAAGCAAACTTTTGGGATGTTTACTTTATCCTGCTTATTTTTAGCAGTCATTTTATTTTCAGAACTTACATGTTTTTCACCTTCATTTGTTATCAATTGCATTGCACTGTCCCTATATTCTTTAATTTTCATCATTTCAAGAAGTGGGACAGACATCTTTACCTGAGACAAGGCTTGAGTGAAATCAAAAGAAGAGCCTTCTGCCTTAATCACTTTCTTTTGTTCTGTTGTTTCTCATTTATTCTCTTTTTTTTCTCTTCTACCTGACAGATCTATCTTTTGAATTTCTTTGGGTAATTCTTTTATTGCATCCTTTTGGATAGGATTTTGTTTGCTTTCTTCACATTTTTTGTTTTCAGTCTTCTTTGAAACTCCTTGTACAACTTTCTGATCTTTCATAAAGATACCCCTAGGGACATCTTCCTTCTCATTTACTGTCCTATTTCTCAACTAGTACTTATTCTTTGCTTCGTCAATTGGAGCAACAGTTAATATCTTTATTTCCTCATCAATAAGTCTCCTCACATTACTGTGAGCGAGAACCTCAATAGGTTGTGGTTCTACATAATCATCCTTAGAATCAGAAAAGACATGTTGATCAGCCATATGGACATCGTACCTTTGTTTTGTAACATCATATTCATAACCTCCCTCCTCCGAAGATGAGTATCTCTCCTCAACATGGTGAAGAAAATTTGAAGTTAAGTATACTATGTGGTCTTCTCCACCATCTCCCATTAACAATCCCTCCTCTTGTATCCTCTGGGCTACAATACAATACTCAGGGGAATGTGGCTTATCACAAGCCTCACAAAAATAATTTTTATTCACCATATACGTTCCCTTCTTTCTCAATGGATCAGGAGTATCCTTGTCTCTAAGCCTATTTGTCATAGGTTTTCCATCTTTCCAATTTGTGTTATAAGGCATATCATGCAGCCTAGGCCTATCATTCCTACATGTGTTCTCTTGCTTATATTGATAATTATTGCTTTGTTGAAGAGCTCTAGGGTTGTCTCTCTTATTCATTATCCCAGCAGCCTTTTTGTTGTTCTCAATTGTTAATGCTATCTTTTGTGCTTCAACTAAGTTCCTTGGGAACCTATTTCTCAACTCATACTTTTTTTTCGGGTCGAATGCATTCAGGTAAACACTTAATGCTATGGAGTCTAGTAACTTCGATCTGGGAGGTACTCTATTCTATAGTATATTGAATCTTTTGTTTAAATCAAAGATTGAATCATTTTGACCCTTCTGAATTCGCATTAGTTCATGGAGAGCAGCATCTGGTGCACTTATATTTCCAAATTGTTTAAGAAATTGATCTTGAAATATCTAGAGAGAATAAATAGAAGTTGTTTCCAGGCTATTGAACCAATCCCTAACTTCCTCAATAAGGGACATCATGAATAACCTCATATGCAAATCTTCATAAGGTACATCCAAATCCTGAATGAAGGCATTGAAACTCCTTAAATGATCTTCAATAGTGATTGCATTACTCCCTATGAATTTAGGCACCAAATTTCTCCAAGAACCATCCATAGGATAAAGGTACAACTGAAACCCTGCGAAATCAAATTGTCTGATCATAGTAGTATACTGATGAGGAGGAAGGTTGGGTGGATATTGATACTGGTACAGAGGGATATTATATTGCACATTTCATTGTGGCACATGATGCCGACTAGGAGGTGGATAATTATTTGTTTGTTGTGTGGGAATATGAGGTGGATAATTTGGTTGTCTATATTGATTCCCAATTTGATGGTGAGGAATCATTGGTGGTTCAGAATACCCAGCACCATGATTACCCTGTTTATGGGGTGGTAGATACTTTGGGGGAAAACCAGATGTGTGAGGAATGTTCTAAGCATTCTGCAGTTTCAATTCTCTTATTGCTTGAATCATTTGGGCTTTTTCTTGCTCTTCCCTCTCCCTTTTCTGAGATTCAAACCATGCTCTAACTTCTTCATAAGTCAAAGATTCATAATCTTCTTGATGAATTTCCTGATTAGTCAGTCCATTCTAATTACCTTGTATTTTTTGGTCATATTCATATTGAATTCTGAGTCATTCAGATTCGAGTCCAGCTTCAAATTCGGCCTGTTTTCTAGCTTCAAATTTGACTTGTTTCTGAAGGTTATAAAAAGGATTTTTCCAATCTTCCGGGGTACAAGGCTCTTCAGTTGAACTATCTTTACATGTGTCAAAACAATTCTCACCATAAGGTATTGATGATTTTTCTTTGTTTGTCACACACATGTCCTCACATTTCCCTTTACCCTTGTCAACCTTATCATCTTTATGTGTCCACCTACTATTGCTAGGAGGAGCTCCAGAATGACCCCCCCTAAATTGAGATCTTCTTCCATTCATATTGCAATATTCAATCAAAGTCGCCACTCACTTTTTTGAAAGTGAGAAAAATATTGTTACTTATTATTCCTAGCGAAGTTTGTATATAAGACTTCTGACTCTATGATTAAGGCGCATATTCTTTGTTGTCCCTAGCAAAGTCACCAATTTGTTAGCTCTCAAAAACGTAGGTTTGAACCACGAAAGGTTGCCAAGATTTCATAACATTTTAGGGTAACAGAACAAGGTTTGAAACAATTAAATGTTCTACTCTTTAGGTGCTACTAGACCTAAGCGGGTGTACCTAACTTAATTAAGCAGACTTGACTTTTGATCTTTTCCTATTGCCCTAATTTGTCCACAATGGCAATTTGAAATGGATAAAATAAAACAAATTTGGTACAAATTGCATACCAATATTCAAAACTAAACCCTAATATGCTCAGTTAATAGATGTAAAAATGTGAATGAAACTAAAGAATGAAAATGAAAAGACTAGTGCCTTATAGGGTTCATGGATTCGAGAGAAAACTGAAACAAGTTTATTTATTCTAGAAGACGTTCAAGTTATTTAGCATTTTATTTGGTTTACAACTTGTATAAACATGCAGGATTGTGATTATTGAGTTCTTCTTAATAATCCAACTGACATTCCCTAATTACTATGATCAATTCAAAGAATTTAATCTTTACTGGAAAGAAACAATTAATTGATCATACAGATGCAGTAAATGTGCATTGACGAACTAGGTATAAACTTGTTTACACCAATTTGAATAACTAGAAAACACCATTACGGAGACAACTTCAATAATACTTTTCAACAAATATCATAAACAACCCATACCAGAAAACATTGCACCATCGTGTTAGATTTTCATTGATATCTCCATGATTTTACATATCCACGTAGTCTCATCCTTGCCAAAAAACTGTATTCTTTTGTCTCTTCTATATTCTCTTTCTCCTCCTCTCTCTTTCATATTTTTTTCAAAATGGACACTTATACATTGAGAATACGAAAGGACGAGTCCTTTTGGAAATAGAAAAAAAAAAAATACAAAACAAAAGATAGAGAATAATTAGGCTCTAGTTAGCCACAAGTGAGTCTTAGCAAGGTGGTCCAAATAATCCTGGCACTTATACGTATCCGCATCTTCGACAACATTCCGGATCGTGATTTCCATCTTGACAATTTCCTCATTTTGCTCGCTCACTTCATCTAATGTTGTATCCTCTATAGAATATTTCTTCATGATTTCCTTTAGCATTGTGTCACATTCATTCTTCCATCTAGTGGCATCTTTCAATTCCCCTTTATTATCAGGAAATGTGATCACAATTTTCTTGGCAGCTTCAATTAATCCTTGTTTATCCCCTTGCAATTCCTCATAGAATTTTCGATGGAAATTGATAATATGATTTGGAGCTTCAAGTGCAGTACTGGTAGCCTCATCACATGGGGCCAATTCATGAAACTTCTCCATAATTTTTCCATCCATCGTTTCATGCTCCTTCAATGCATCTAGAGTATAAGAATATTTTCCGCACAATTGATTCAACCAAGATGTCAAATTGTCCTGCCTCCTCTTAACAATTTCTACAATTGCATCATACTTTCCCTAATTATAAGCACTTGACCCTATCCAATGATCTTTTTCTTGAGAGCTTTCTCCTTGAGTGAGCATTTTGACTGGATCTATTGAAATACCAACCAAGTCTTTCAGTCTATCATTTTCTCTCAACATTCTTTCATTACTTGCTTTATACATTTCTCTTTCTTTTATCAGTGTCTGGATCTGTGCTTTATTCAATTTTGTAATATTTAGCCCCAATCTCTGTAGTAACCATAGGATCAGCCTCTCCAACCTTCAGGGTCATAACATGGACAAATTCCTTTTGTGTATCAATTACCATTGATTTCCTACGGGGTGGGTACAAAGCCCATATCATCAATGATCCCTCATCAATATTTTACTTAGAACCTGCATACACCTCTGTTACCCTTTCCTTATCAAGTTTGTGTGTAACATCACTATCTCTTAAGAAACTATCAAAAACTAATGCAGAGTTCAAATCAAGTCCAGGAAAAATCATAACACCAGCATTCTCCAACATTTTCCTTCCCTTTTCAGGAGTCATATTTGTCATTTCATCGTCCACACATTTTCTCAATTGACCCAATAATTGCACTTCATTCCCAGAAGTGATAGCATCAACATTTTCTCTTATTTCCTTCCCCTTCTATTTGTACAAGAATGCTTTGAACTCAGGAGAATTTATAAAGTCATCATCTGAAACAAATGATCTATATTCCATATGTCTTGCATCAATATCACCACTTTCAATACTCTGTTCTTGAATTGGGTAAACATACCGCTGAGTCCTTAACCTAGATATTTTCTCTCTTATGCTCTGTGGAACTTTATCCATTGGGGTTTCCTCATCTCCATAAGACAATATTTTTGTATCTCGTAACCCTTGGTTATAGCTATTAACCACCACCTCTACTTCCTCTTCATCCAAATTCCTGATCATATCATCAAAAGGATAGGGTACATGCTGATACCTTCCAAAGTTAATCCTTACTTTGGCTAAATTGATATGTCCTTCAGGGTCAAATTTTTTCCTGGGTGGTCCCCTTTTCATATTATAATACAACAATCTATCATGGATCGAATTATATCCCCCCTTAGCCAATACAGTGAAATCACCAAAACATAATGTACTAGGCATAAAAGCCTGCTTCCCAAAAGAACTAAAAAGCATCACACTGCTGTAATCCATTTGTCTAAATATTTCCAAATATGCAACTCTGTTTGGAATTGTCCTTGGAAAAATAAAAGGGGCACCTTCAAATCCATACACTCTGATCATTGTAGCTCCCTCCAAACAATACCAATCACCCCAGTTATGGTCAATTGGCCCATTGAAATCTTTTGGCTGAAGAAACCTTTTAATCTCATTAGTCGATGAATAATTACAAGGATATTTATACAATCTATACAATTTTTTCAAAAAATATTCCTCTAAGTAGATGAAACTAGAATTAGCAAACCTGCTGCCCCAAAGAGCAGTCCATAGCTGAACATGCAATGCTTCACCCTCCTTACCAATTTGAGAAACTCTCATTTCTGGAGACCATACTGCCAACTCCTATCCAAAATACAACACCAAGTGCATTAACAATAAATAGTGTCTGAGATGAAGAATAGAAGCTCCACCCTCTATAGCCACCAATCCTGAATCAAGCTCCCTCGAAATATATGAAGCATAGTCGAATGGGCTAGAGTTGTGAGACTGAATATCTGCTGCGATAATTATTGGCAAAATTGACATGTGTTCTAAGGCATCCATCCCCAATACTTGACACACTGAGAAATATGTGTACTTCATGTAAGGCTCAAACAAATCTACATGATAAGGAGGCCCCTCAGTATCTTGCAGAGGTTCTGACTTGTTATCCTATTTAATTCTATGGACAGGCAACCTCCAACCCTTATAGATTGTATCCATTATTGAAAATTCCTTTTCCGACTCTTCACAATTGATCTCCTCATTGTAAAACCCTTCCAATTTGAAAACCTCACATATTTCTTCTTTAGACACATATATCTGTGGTCCTCCATATGGGTCACATATAGCCTTATGTTTTCGATCATAATTATCTATAAGCAATTTTACTAATTCTGCATTTACAAAAATATTAGGGCACACCAGTTTCCCTACATTCAACCTGCATGGGTTACAAACTGGTTCAAAATGATTTCTTCTATGGTAATGGAAACTGAATAATTCATATCCTCTTATGGCAGTCTAGACGTCATCTATGAACTTGCACGTGTCATCTAATTTATCAACCTCTGCCCTAAGTTGCACCGACCTTCTAGCTTTAGGCCCTAAACTAGGTAGTTGATCAATAAGGTCTTGGTTTAACCTCCTTTCAGTGCCCTCATGCCCTGTATCAACCTTTTGTTTCTTTCCTTTTGATAGACTACTCTCACTAGGCTTTCTACCCTTACCCTTTCCAAAACCAAAAGACTCCATCTTCAAGTTTACAAAATCAAAATGCAAAAAACCAAGAAACAATTACTTACAGTATTTTGCTCTAGCTCCTCAGACTGAAAAATGTCCCGGTTCTCTATTTAGCATGCCAAATCACCTGCAATCAATTCGGAACTGAAGAATTGATACAAACTTTATTGTTATATCTCATCGCACCATTAATGAAGCACGAAAGAAAACCCATTTGAAATTGGCACTATCACATCAAACATCCTTTCGATGAGAGACTTTCAAATCTAGGGTCAAGTCCTTTTGCAACGTCTATTACACCCTTCACCAAGACATAATGTGGTCTTACTGACACTTGGGATCAAAAATAAGGATGACTATTATTTCTTTTTTATGTTGCTATAACAATTCCAAATCAGGGAGATGTTACATAGACTTCATTATGTCATACCGATATGCATTCTTCAAGTCATTTTCCAGTCGCTGAGACAAAATCACCCTTTCACCGATGAACTCTCATTTCGGTGTCCACCAAGTATTCTCACCGAAGAAATAAACCCATCAATGAAATAATACCTTTGGAAAAATAGTAAATCTTTGGGAATACTCATATCGATGCCAAATGTCTTACCGAAATCACTCCTCCAGATTACTCCTATTCGGTGAAACTCACCTCGAACTACTCGTCGGTATAACATTCAAATTTCAGTGAAACTTATGTCGAAAAGTTCTTCTCCTGACGATGCATATCTCTATCGGCATATCTTTCAAATTGGCAGGATGCCAATACTCTCTCCAATAGCCTTTTGAATCCCCTTGTATTTAGTTTGGCCAGATAGGAGTCACTTCGCCAAGACCTTCCCTGATACACATAAGACTTACTGAGACATTTGCTTGCAAGCCAATCAGTAAAACGAAATGATTTCTTTATGACTTCATGCTGATACCCATTGGTTTAGCCGAAATGACCCCTCCACATGTTAGTTGGTAAGACAAATTGAATTCGCCAAGATACTATAACGATGCCCTAGCATATGCCAATATGTTTTTTCTATATGTCGGTCGGCAAGAAAAAATACTTCGCTCTAACATTACCCCGAAAGCCTATTTTGCTGATATGAATCTTCTCAATCACCGAAGTAAAAGGAAAGTCTTGCTGATTCTCTACAACAAATACATGTTAGTGAAAATATAAGTCGGGGAGACTTTTACTATGTCTTGCCGATATGGGTCCTTCAATGAAACATGAAGAGCTAGATGGATTATAATGGGTCACATGACAAAAAAAAAATAAGCAAGACAATGCAAAGAGGGAATTTTATGCTTATGATGAGGACTTAATGCTGGAAACTCTTTAATGCAATAGACTGTAAAATAAAAAATTTACAGTTCTAACATGGACCTCTGGTAAGTCGACTTGATCCTCTTTGTAGAAATTTTTGATTGATTTTCGTGTTTTTTCAGATTCTTTAATTTTTTTATGTTTTGTTTTAGCGCATACAAGCCATAGTATAGCGCATAGGTTAGATAAAGTTGTGTATACAAAGTAGCACATAGGTTAGATAAAGTCATGCATACAAAGTAGCACATAGGTTAGATAAAGTCATGCATACAAAGTAGCGCATAGATGTGAAACAGTCACACATAGTTGTATAGATTAGCACATAGTGTAGAATAGTGCATAGGAAACCTTAAGTAGTGCATTGAGGAATTATCTCTGCGTAGGATGCTACATTAGCGCATATATTAAATTTGTTCATTGATGATATCGATTAGTGCATTTGTTTGATAGAATAGCCCATAGGTTTATTTTTGTGTATAAACCAGATAAAATTGCACATTGAAGGAGTTACACATTTTAGTTCTTCTTTAGCGCATCCATGGTTTAAATTTGCTCATACATGGTTTAGTGCATCCAATGTCTGTTTTAGTGCATCCATGGATTTTTCAATTTTTGAAGAAAAATTGATATGCACTTGATGATTCTTGCTAGATTAGACAACTAATTATATGCTCTTGAATAACATCAAGAATATATTAGCTTGAATTGATAAATTTATCTTTGTGCTTGAAGAACAAATAGTAAAGATAAATTTTCTTTCCTGCTTGAAAGCCAAATAGATGATAGATTTGCTTTCCCGATTGAAAGAAAAATAGATAAATATTGAGTCAATTTGATTGTTAAATTTGTTTCCATTTAATATGAAAAAAAAATAGTAGAAATGTTAAATAACTTTTCTTCCATTTGATATGAAAAAAAAAAAAGTGTTCATTTGATTGAGCTGATTGCCTGTTTGATACTAGTGATGAACTTGCTTGAAGTACTTATTTGATTAGAGATTTCTAGCTGATTGATTTGTATAATTGCATGATGATGTTGTAAAGGAGGAATTTTACCTGCTTCAAATCAGAGAGAGATTTCCTAATACCTGGGATATGGCTCCATAGCTATCACAGGATGATTTAGAGATTATATACCAATGTGGGTTGAGTCCATTGTTGAGTATCCCATAGTATCGGGTCAACAGGGCATTGTTGACTACATTAGTTGAGAGGTGGCATAGAGAGAATAACACCTTTCATCTTCCCATAGGAGAGATGACTATGATGCTAGAGGATGTATATAGGATTCTGGGTATTCCTGTAGTTGGTGAGCTTGTGATCTATGATCACAAGGAGATTTGGGTGACCGATGCACTGAGACGAGTCTTGTAGGATCCTCATGTCTTCAAATATGAGCTTCCTTGGAAGGAGATGGTGGAGAGATATGCCCCATTTCCTTCAGTTTTAGCAAGTTTCATTGGTGGTTTCCTTTGTCCTAATCATAGGTCAAAGGGACTATCAGTCGGGTGGGCTCGGATCCTGGAGGACATGCTTCTCCATTGTACTAGATATGCATGGGGATCCTTCATGCTTGCCCATATTTACCACGATCTTCATTAGTCTCTCCTACGAAGTTACTCTTCTACAAATATGGGCCTAGGAGTGGATTGCAATTAGTCCTCCCATCATTCAGAGAGATTGTCCCCTTGGGCTTCCATATGTTTATACCTACATAGATCCCCTTGTCCAGTCAAGGTTGGGAAAGTTAGAGTAATAGGGGAGGGTACTGGATGAAATGGATATCGTCATCTGGAGATTGTATCTGGATTGTGACCCCCAGGATGCATATGATACAAAGCTTCTATTTTGTATTGGATCGAGATACCTAATTGGATGCACCTCGTTTATCATCGAGCAATTTCTGGTTATGTGGGTCCTAAGATAGTTTGGAATACTACAGATGATGCCACAAGGTGTGGCACACTATGCTAGGTGCCGAGAGGATGTGGCAGAGTGGGGTCCCTTCATGACCATAGAGCCTACTAGGGCAGAGTTTTGATTTACAACCAGATTACTAGGTGATGCACCCAAAGGTGACAAATGCAAGGATGATAGATGACTATGCAAACATCGTCTACATGCATCCTTTTCTGAGGTTCACCAGCCCAAAGGAGACTACCCCTTTATTGGGAGGACCAACTATACAGTGAGGGCGAGGGCAGCCATAGGCATAGGCTGCAACAGGGCAACAATAGGGAGAGGCTCAGGTAGAGGTACAAGATGTAAAAACCATGGAATATGATGAGGAGGAGGATGAGGGGGATGACTGTGGCAGCTTGGATGATAGTAGTGATGACAGTGGGGATGATGGAGGGGGTGGAGGTGGAGGGTAGAGATTTTTCTTTGATGTACACTTCAGTATGAGGCTATAGACATTGAGAGTGATGGATTAGTTGAGTACTTCGGTTCCACGAGTTATTATCAGGGCTTCCTCATAGGGACACCTGGATGCCATGCATGAAAAGGTTCAGATTCTTTGGATTCAACTAGTATAGGTAGAGGTGACGATCAGTCGGCTGTAGGCATAGGTTGCACAACCACCACCTCCTAGCCTAGAGATAGCTCATCTTATGATAGAGAGAGACACCTACTGGGAGAGGTGTATATAGGCTGAGGGGATAGCTAAGAGGCTCCTAAGATCAGTCAAGAGCACCTCCATTGGGGAGGTTGTGGTAGAGGGTTTGGAGACTGCTCATGAGGCAAAGTATTATAGGAGGAGATACTTCGAGTCAGTACCACCCGAGAGGAGGATTTCCTTCACATAGTCAGGTACTTGGTCTTGGACCCACTTACGTAGTCATTCGAGGAGTCCTACCAGGAGTGTGGGTCAGCTAGCCAGATGAGAGATCAGATCCTTAGGGAGAAGAGATCTTGTGAGACCTACTACTGCAGGAGACAGTAGAAGTCATGTGACCCGGCCAGATGCCCCTCAGTGATGAGAATTTTGACACATTTATTCATTGTATTTGATATATCTTATTAAAACATTTGATATCCTTGTACTCCTGGACATTTTTTTGATGAGATTTATGAGATGCAGTGGTGATTGGATTATGCATGTGTTATGGATGACTTATGATGTATGTTTATTTCTATATGCTATGTTGTGTATGAATTTTATGATGATATAAATGATGGTGTAATGTAAATGATGATGCTTTTATTTTATGTATGATGATGCAATGATGATATGATGTAAAGTGTTAACGATGAAATGATTTTTAAGATGATGATATATGATGTAATCTAAATGATTTTCTTTCATGATGTATGTAATGAATGCAAGATGTAAGATGTAATGATTTTAATGAGATGACGTGTCCAAAAATTGATATGATGTAAAGTAAATGGATATTTGGCCAATATGAATGAGACTTAATGATGATGAAAAGTGATATAAATGGATATGAAAAGAAATGGTGACATAAATGAAAAGTTATGATGAAATGAGATGAATGCATAAATGAGATGATTATGAAGATGTAATATTTAATGAATAATATGAACATTACTTGAATAATGATGTAACAATATGATGCAATGGATATAATGATAACCTAAAAGATAATATCAAAATGGATGCAACCTTATTATCGATGTATATGTATGTGAAATGATGTGAATGTTGATGTTATGAAATGATATAATAATGAGATGAATGATTAAAATAATGACCATGCATATGATATGTAAAGATGGATAATGATTACGATGAATTAAATGAGATTGATAACAAAATTAAATGATGATGCAAGTGTGCAAATGCAATAATAATGATAACCTAAATGAGTGATGATAATGCTGAAATGATATGTATGATGATGCAATAAGGTGCCACAAATGTCCAAATTTACTCAATTTTTTGTTTTGAAAAGATATATGAAACTATTGCCAACCTTCAAAAATCTACTGTAGACAGCCTTCAAAATGCAAACCTGAATGAATCATACAGTCCTACAATGTAGTAATGAACCATTCTCCTATTTTTCATTCCATGTTGTGCTTAATTTTCATCATTGAGCCTTTTAATAAGTTGAAAGTGAGTATAAGCATCAAAGGGTATGTTAGCACCAATGATGACCTGAGTATTGCTTTCATGATGTTTGATGTAGAAAATTAATACAAGCATCGAGGTATAATTGAACCAAGATGACCTAAGTATTGTTTGCATAAACAGAAAAAATTTAACCATTTTCCTATACAAATTCTAAAATATCATCAATGATATGTTGTAGAACATGTCCCACGACAAATTTACACAATTCTAATGATTAGCTTACAAACAACAAGCAAGAAAAATCATACTCCTTCCTTGTGATTCTAGTTTAGTACATCATTCAATCACTCTAAAGATATGATGTCATCAAATATGAAAACAACAATTCAACTTTTGCTTTAAGTTTCTCATTCATTTTATTCAGATTAAGATCATCCAATTTGTTTTTGTTTTCTGTCAAATAGTTGTGTAAACTCGATTTAATTGAATAATTTTTTTGTTTCCTGACATTCTGATTCTTGACACATGTTGCCAATCGCTTTCTAGAAAGCTCCAAGAAGAAAATTCCCCCCCCGAGTGACACTGTACTTTGACTCTTGTTGTACATAACTACTACTAAGGATAACCCTAATCATAAAGCCTTGATGAGATCCTTTTCATTTCAAGGAAATTGTTGTGACGTATGATGCGCCCGTGATGGTGTGGCATGCATGTGATGCTAATGAAAGATGGATATGCATAATGTATCCTAATAGATATGACAACCAAACAAAATCACAAACAATGCCTATTTGCTAGGTTTTCATCATTTGTTTTTATTGCACTTTTTCCTGATTTTATGATTGTTTTGTTGTTACCAAGACACCTATTTGCTAGGTTTTCATCAAGGCAACGATTTTTTTCTCTTTTTGATTTTTTTGTATTTTTGCTCTTTTTTTATTTTTTATTTTTTATTTATTTTTATTTATTTTTTATTTTTTGTCTTTTGCTCTTTTTTTTTTGTATTTTTTTAGGACTTTTTATATTATTTTTTGCATTTTTCAAGAATAAAACTTCTTCAGATGAATGTTGTTGGTCGGATCTTCAAACACATCCCCTTCTGATGTTGACAACTGATATGCCCCCAATCCATATGAAAAAATGATAACGAATGGGCCCAACCAATTAGGTTCAAACTTGCCTTTCTTCTCTCGATCTTGCTAATTATGAGGGTTTTCTTTGAGAACCAAGTCACCCACTTGAAAAGTTCATGGTTGGACTCTGTGATTATAGCTGCGGGACATAACTTGTTGATATCCCTTCAAAAGATTAACTATAATTTGACATTGTTCATCAAGTAGTTCCAGCTCTTGCAACCTTGATACTCTATAGTCTTCACCATTGATTAACCCCTTTAGTGATACTCAAAGTGAAGGAATCTCAACTTCTAGGGGTAGAATAAATTATGCTCCATAGACCAAAGCATAGGGAGTAGCACCTGTTGGTGTGCGAATACTTGTACTGTATGCCCATAATGCTGGATTTAATTGGACATGCCAATCACGACCAGCTTCATTCACTATTTTCTTCAAAATCTTCAGAATCGTTTTGTTTGAAGCTTCAACTTGACCATTCCCTTGCACATAGTAAGGTGTAGAGAACCTGTGTTGGATGTGAAATATTTCACATAGCTCATCAACATCCTATTTTTTAAAGGGTCTTCCATTATCTATGATAATGGAGTTAGGAATACCATATGGGCAGATGATATAGTTCAAAATGAATGAAGAGATTTTTTTTCCAGTAATAGTTGTTAGGGGAACAACTTCAATCCACTTAGCAAAATACTCAGTGGCTGTAATGATAAATTTATGTCCATTTGAAGATGATGGGTCTATCTTGCCAACCAGGTCCAATCCCCAGTGAGTGAAAGGCCATGTTGTGGTGAAGGGTTGTAATTACTCAGCAGGAGCATGAATGAGATTCCCATGAATCTGAAATTTTGCACATTTCTTCACAAAGATGAATGATTCCTTCTCCATGGTCGACTAGTAGTAACCTAATCTCACAATTTTATTTTCTAAGGTTAGTCCACTTGAGTGTGTCCCACAAATGCCATTGTGTACCTCTTGTAAAGATTTTTCTGATTCATCATGTTCAAGACATCTAAGGGGGGTACCATCCAGACCATGCCGATATAACACATTGGAAATTAGGGTGTAACAGGAGGATAGATGAAATTCCTTTTCTGGTTTCTAGACAAATCTAAAGGTAAAATAGTATCCTTTAGGTAAGTGTAAATTTGGCCATACAAGGGAGAATCAAAAATGGTTAAGTGGCAAATGATTTAAGTTGCTGGATTGTCATAGGCAGGAGAAAATAATTGTTCCACCAAGAAATTGTATTGTGTTTGATTCTTTGACAACTAGAGTAGAGAGGCGATTTTAGCCATAGCATCTACTTCTTTATTATCAATACGCGAAATTTGTATGAACTTGATATCAACAAAGTATTTCTTGAAATCGTCCACCATATTTTTGTAAGGTATCAAATTGTCATCCTTAGTGTGATATTCATCATTGATTTGGTTTATAACAAGTTGGGAATTGATCACCAAAAACTTGAAGTTATGTGATTTTCTAGTCTACTACCATTCACATGCCAATTAATAATGCCTCATACTCTGCTATGTTGTTTGTGCAAGGAAACATTAGCCAATAATATAATGGAATTGTATGTCCTCGAGGTGTAATAAAAATAATCCCTACTCCTCAAGTAGGTTGAGTGTAAGAACCATCAAAGTAGAGTTCCCATGACTACTTAATAACCATTGTGAAGACATTGACATCAGGAAAATCAATGTGTATTGGTTGTTTTGTTGGCATTGGTGTTTTTGCTAATTGATCCACAATTACCTTTCCCTTTATAGCATTGCGATTGAAATAATGAATGTCAAATTCACTCAGGATCATAACCCATTTACCAACGTACTATTTAAGGTTGCCTTACTTAGAAGATATTTGAGTGGGTCAATCTTAGCCACAAGCTTTATTGTATGAGTGAGCATTTAGTGTTGTAACTTTTGAGAAGTGAACACTACTGTTAAGCAAGATTTTTCAATGAAAGTAATTTAGCTCATGACTTGTCAAGGTTCGACTGATGTAATAGATTGCTCGCTCTTTTCTTGAGTTGTCTTCGTATGCCAATAACGCTCCTAGGGACACTTCCGTGGAAGAGATATAAAATATGAGTTATGTACCTTGCACTAGTGGAATCAATACTAGTGGATTCATGAGATATTTCTTTATCTGATCAAACACTGCTTCACATTTGTCCTCCCATTTAAATGGAACATTCTTGTGTAAGAGGTGAGTGAATAGTAAACTTTTATCCACCAGTTGTGCAATGAATCTTTGAATGGATTATAATCATCCCTACAAAGAGCATAGTTGACTAATATTCCTTGGTGGTGGCATATCAAGAATTGGTTGTACCTTAGTTGGATCCAATTCAATTCTATTTTTTGATACAATGTAACTTAGCAACTTTCTAGATTTCACTCCAAAGACAGATTTATTTGTATTAAGTCTCACTTTGAATTGTTCCATTCTTTTGAAAAATTTAGATAAGATATCTATGTGTCATTCTCTAGTGTTAGATTTGGCAAGGAGATCATCGATGTAATCCTCCATGAATGTATACATCATATCATGATTTTTTTTTGTCATTGCATAATGGTATGTTGCTCCTACATTTTTCAACACAAATGGCATTACATTCTAGCAATAGGTACCCCAAGGAAATTTGAACATTGTTTTATCCTGATCCTCTAGTGTAATATTTATCTGGTTGTATCCCGAAAATCCATCCATTAATGAGTACATTGCATGTCCTACAGTCAACTCAACAATCATATCTATGTTTGGAAAGGGGAAGTCATCTTTAGGACATGACTTGTTCAAATCCCTAAAATCTGTACAAATTTTGATTCTTTCGTCTAGTTTTGAAATAGGTACGATATTGGAGATCCATTCTACATAGTCGATAGACCGAATGAGTCCGACATCTAAAAGCTTCTTTAACTCTTCCTTAACCAAAAAAGTAACATGTGGATGCATTTTTTTGAGTTTTTGCTTCAGAGGTTTTTCCCTTGGCATAATAGATAGATGATGCATGATGAGATCTGGATCCAATCTAGGCATATTCATGTAGGACCATGTGAAATTGATTTGATTTTTCTTGAGAAATTTTGTGAATCCTGGTATTTCCTCTTTTGTTAGAGATGTAGCCAATTGTAAGAATTTTGTCTTTTCCATACTGCCTATATCAAGTGCCTTTGTTGGTTCTATTATAATAGAAGACCTTTCCTCATAATGTTCTGAGAGAGTGTCAAGTTTCCCATCCTCTACTGCCTTTGAAATTTTTTCACTATTGGATATGCTTTTTATTTTTTTCTTTTCTTGATCTAATACTGCCTTTGTTAGATTTTCACCATTAGATCTTTCTTTTATGTTATTTATTTCATAGCTGAGAAACTTGGCACTTTCCTATTGAAAAATTTGATCTTGTGATTTCCAAGTGGAACTTGTTTCTGGTTCAGATGAACAAAGAAATTTTATGATGGTTTCGTCATTAGGCAAAGTTGGGACATCAATAGGTGCGATTTGTTCCCAATCAATAAGTTCAGGATTAACCAAAAGAAATGAATCATTAGGATGAGTAAGGTCACTATCCATTAGAGTCATGATACTATTAGTAACATTGTTATGGAAGAGGTCTAGGATGCTATCCGCCTGTGGATAATCTATTTCACTTTGAATTGAATCGGTTTTTCTTGATTCATGATCACTTTGTAGAACATAATCTAGTGGACGCCTTGAGCTTTCCACTTGTAAGAAATCGGGTGTGAATTTGTGTATGATATCCACCCTTTTTTCAAAGATGAGTGTATCATTAGAGAAGTCATCCCATTCATATTCATTGGAGTTAGTGTCAGAATTGTTTGCTTGAATTCTCAAGATTATTTCAGCTAACTCCTCTTTAGACACTTTTTGTACCACTTCTTCTTTTGTATCTTCACCATATCCTAACCCAATCTTATCCTTTGGGTGCATTTTTTTTAGTAGAATAGGTTGAATGATACCCTCTTTTCTTTTATCGATAGGGTCATTTCCTTCATTACCCATTGGTTGCATGATCGCATACCCTTTTCCATATTATTCTATGGGTAACTTGACATGTACAAATTCTTCTTCATCTTTATAGAGCCAATCAAGGATAGCTCTATCTTTTGTTTCACTTTCTTTGATAAATAATCCATTAAACTTGGTGATGGGATTTGAAGCTGAGGCTACAGATTTCATAGCCTATTGTATGGATGTTGATGGTTGACCATGGGATCTTGAAGATATGGGTAGATTAGAGAGAGATAAAGAATAATATCCCTCTCCATTATCTTTCAGTTTTATCTTGGTGCAAAAATTAATTATCATTTCTCTTACTTGTTCATTGTATTTGGAGGTAGAGATGGTCAAGGCCTCTCTATATTTTGGGACGAGTGTGTCTTGAGTTACTCTTAGGTTAGAACAATTTTGATTGCTAATGTGATCAACATGTATTGTTACTTCTTGTCCATCATATGGAAACTTCAAGCATTATGATAAGTAGATGGAACAACTTGCATGTCATGGATCCATGGAGGACCCAAGAATATGTTATAGGTTAGATCCCGATCTAGAACCTGACAAAAGGTATTCTTCACAATACATCCCACTCTGATTGGTAACATGATAAGGCCCTTGGAAGTTCTTTCCTCATCATCATATGCCTTGATTGTAATCTTTCTTCGTGGATCTATAGATTTTTCAGAATATCCCAAAGCGAGGACTAATTTCAAAGTACAAATATTTAATCTGGATCCCCCATCTATTAGGACACATCTAATTCAAGCTTTGTCAACCAAAACCTCTAAGTAGAGAAGTGCATTATGAGGATGGGTTATGGATGATTCATCCTTCTCAGTAAAGGATAAACATGTAGATGAGGGAAAGTGTCCTGCCATGGCTTGAAATTTATTGATATCCAGATTAGGAGATATAGTTGTATCAATAAATCCCTTTTGTAGAATGTCCTTATTCGCAGGTGATAACTTTAAGAGCTCTAAGATAGAAATTTGGGCTGATGTTTTTCATAGTTGATCAACCAAATTGTATTGACTTGGAGGGGGAAATACTGCTTTAGATGAGCTTCCTTTGACAATGATATTATCTTTTCCCCTTGTCGTAGCATTGACCTCTCGATATTCTTTCTTATCTTTGATTCAGATAGTGTTGATTTGCTGATCATCAGTATAAATATGATTTATAATGGTATCGTCGACATAATTAACATTCTTTCCCTTGTCACCCGAAGATTCCCCCTTTTGATAATTAGGGAGAGGATCCTTGAATGCATGATGGTCATTATTGACATTATGTCTCTAAACCGTAATGGTCTGGTTATTAATAAAATCTTAAACAATATTCTTTAACCCTTGGAAATTGTTTGTCTTATGAACATTACACCTATGATAATCACAAAAGTGTGAGTCATTCCATGATGGTGGTTTAACTCAAGGCTCATAGTCTCTTTGTGGTGGCAATGTAATAGCGTTTTGATTCAATATTTCTTTGAGAATAGATTCCAAAGATTAGCCCAAGGGAGTAAAAATCCGTCGATTCAAAAAATATGAAGATCTGGGCACATTTGAATTTTTATTATTGCCAAAATTATTTCCAAAATTAGTAGTCACATTCCCTTGATTGGAAGCATTACCTTGGGTAATAGAATTTCCAACATTATTGCTACGTTGAACACCTGATACATTAAGGACGATAGGCTTCACATTTACATTTTTCGCATCTACTACCCCATCATTCACAACATTTTTATTTAGAGTCCAAAATCGTGACTTTTCATTGTTGCTACTATAGTTTTTGTTGTTGTATGGATTTGAACCCTCTTTATCAATTTTCAGAACCCCACGCTTGACCAAAGCACCTTCAATAGTAATCGTGTTTTCAATCAATTTTTCAAATGATTGAGGACAGTGAAGGTTTAGTCTGTAAGTCATCTCTTGATTCAGACTATCAATAAAGATCTCCATCTTTTCTGTTTCACGAATAGGATGGGAGTATCTAGCAAACACCCTTCTCCACCTTTGCAAAAATGTAGTGAAAGATTCCCCTACTTTTTGTTTCACCTTACAAAGATCAAGCATGGTTATCTGGTGTTGGATGTTATAGGAGTATTGTGATATAAATTTTGTTATTAAATCCTCAAAGGTTTTGACGGGGGGAGTGATCGTTGAAAGCCACTCCATGGATTGTCCACCCAGACTTGGTGGAAACAATCACATTATGTAGGTATTTTCATGAGTGAATTCTAAGCTGGGTTGGTGCAAGAAGTTGGGTCCACGAAGAGGGGAAGTTTCGGATGATAAAAAAATTCTCGCACAAAACACACGCATTTTTCAAAAATGCATATGCGTTATGTATTGCATACGCGATCCTAAATCAGTAACGCATATGCGTTATGGTTCAGGATACAAACCTAAAATGTGTACGCATTATGAAACGCATACGCGTTATGAAATGCGTACGTTTTAATAACGCGTACACGTTCATAACACGTACGTGTTCCAAAATGCGTACGCGTTTCACAACACATACGCATTTCTAAAGACTATTTTTTTTTTAAATAAGCGACTATGAAAGTCATTTTCACAGTCGAGTTTGGAGTGCTAGGACAAGAAATAGCAGATCGCATACACATTTTGGACGGCCGGAATCTGCCAAATTTTCACTCTCACCTCCTCCCGTTGACACACCTGACCTCAGCGACCTCCAGGTTGGTTGAATTCTACAATATTTTTGCATTATAATTGCTATTTAGTTATTTTTGTTTAGTTTGTTTTAATTTAATATATAATAGTTTTTAAACTGCATTTAATTAACCGAAAACATCAACGAAACAAACAACATAAAATTTTAAATTGAAAACCTAAATTTGACACATTTAGTTTTGAAATTTGAAACCCTAAACTGTAGGTTCTAAAAAACTAATTTACTCAGACTGTTAATCTTTGAACCTAAACCCTAGGAAACGTAAAGTAAAACCCTAGAAAACGTAACATAAACTAAAACCCTAGAAAACATAAACTAAAACCCTAGAAAACATAAACTAAAACCTTAGAAAACGTAAACTAAAACCCTAGAAAACATAAACTAAAACCTTAGAAAACATAAATTAAAACCCTAGAAAACATAAACTAAAACCCTAGAAAACGTAACATAAACTAAAACCCTAGAAAACGTAACGTAAACTAAAACCCTATTTGTAGGTTAAAATTAGGTTAAATCTAGGGTACAATTAGGGTTTGGCTTAAACTTTAATATATATTGTATAGTTAGATTTCAAAATTACAATTAGGGTTATGATTAGGTTTACTTGTTTAATATTAAAGAATTCAATTACCTGCTTCTAGGGTTAAAATTCATTCTAGGGTTAGGGTTCTAAGATAAATATTTGGGTAAAGGTTGAGGTTAGGGTTTGTATTCAACTAGGTTTAGATTTAGGGTTATATTTTTATTAGGGTTAGGTTTAGGATTATGAAATTATGAATTAAAATTTAAGATGCAGGTTAGGGTTGGAGTTAGAATTAGCCCCGTCAATTGGTGTAGGGTTCTAGGGTTGGGGTACAAATTAAATTAAGAGTCTAGGGTTAAATGGTTGTAATTTTGGTGAGAGTTAAACATTCAATCAATATTTAATTAGGTTTATGATTAAAAAGTTTATATGCATTTAGGGTTAGTGTTCAACTAAGGTTATGATACCCGATTTAATTACAATTAGGGTTAGAGTTCAAGTTAGAATACATTAGGGTTCAAGTTATAATTAGGGTCTATGGTTCAAGTTATAATTAGCCCGTCTATGGTTCAAGTTAGAATCAGTGTGATAAAAATTCTAATATAAGGCAACATATCCCTAGATGAAATCGTATTTTAAAAAATTCTTCATCTATATCGATTAAATTATTACTTTTAATCACTATAATTTTAATTTATTTGCATCCTTTAAGTTTCATGTAGTATACTATTGTTTAATAATTTATTATTAAAATAACATTTAATTCTCATACCTTTTATGTCTCTCATATGAACAATATTTTGTGTTCTATGGTAACTCCTATTATCATTTCCCCTTTTCAAATGTACCATGATTCCTATGTTTCTATTATTATATGTTTAAATGTATCCTTATAACAATTTTTTTTAATTTCTAGATCTTAATGGTTATTACATTATTCTAATATACATAGACACTAAACCCTACATTCTAAAATATGAACACAAACCCTTACCCAAAACTCAAATTGTAAACCACAAATTTGAAATTTTCAAAACTTGTACAAACTTAAATTATAAACTTTAATGTGTACATGCTATGGATTTTTAATGAACATTATGGATTTTTTAATGATAAATCGAATGGTCTTCAAATGAATTGCATTTTGGATTTGTGCACGTTCAATGTGATTTTTAAATAGTTCTTTCAAATTGTCTGCATTATTTAATTAGTTTGTTGATATATATTTTTTAATTGTTTAACATGTGCAGTTGCCATTTGGTTGTACATTCACATGGATCCACTATTTAGCATTGAGGATTTTATGCCTGAACCACATATTCCTATAGATCCCATAGATCCTAACCCACCACCACCAGAAAACCCCATTCCTCCAAACCCTCCACCTCCTAACCCCCCACCCCCTATAGTAGACCAGGATCAGTTGAGAGAGAGCATTAGGGAAAATCTTACGGTCATTCAAGAAAATATAGATCTGATAAAAAATGAGCCTAGAATTCCCCCCCATCTCTCACGGTTTGCATCTACGATGCAAATTATTGTCGATTCTGTTCGATCTATTGATGCGGACCTAGATAGGTTCCATCAATGGAGAGATGAGAGGAGACAATTCTATGCAGATGGATTGTCTTATAAAGAAATTAATGACCTTAAAATTACCAAAGAAGCCCTGTGCCAGTATTTTTTTAACCCCCAAACTAGCCAACCAATTCCACCCACCAAAAAATGAATTTCAATTTTATGGTGTAGGCACCCCTTGATAGCTGCACATTTTTGGGATAGATGGTGGATGGTGTTTGATACTCCACCACATGGCAATTCTGAGGTGCCCCTATACTTTTTGAGAAAGTTATGGGCAGAGTTTGAGTTGGGTTTAAAACCCAACTATTTTGATATGAGGTCATTTCAGGGAGCTGGGCGTGGCATGCCCCAACATAGATTAGGAGCACGTGTTGATCCTCAACGACGTGCTCCAATTGCTCCTATTGTTCCTCCTACTTCTCCTGGTGTTCCTGCTGCATTTCAGCAGCAAACCATGCTATCGACATTAGGAGCATTGAGTTCACTTTCAGGACATCTCACTCATTAGACTTCACACGTGGCGGCTGAAGTGGTCAATAGAGAGCATGGAGGCTCCAGCAATAGGAATACTTAGGCATCCACTTCAGGTGACCCACCTGCGTCTGAGACAGAGTCATTTATGGATTTACTATATTCTGAGCATCATCTTACACAGGTATGTTCATCTTTTGAACTTAATATATTTTTTTGGAATGTGCAAAATTCATGTTTAAATAATAACATCAAATTATATATATAATACAATATTAATTCAATAAGTGTTTGGTGTAGACGCATGATCAGACAATGCCTGAAACTCAAAATGATCATGTCTATATGTCGAGTGTTGTAGATATGGGCTCACCTTTTGGTCAGGTACTTAAACCAATATATATTAAATTTAGTTTGTGTGGATATATATATCTAATTTATTTTGAATGTTTACACATGATGTGTGATTGATATATATTATATCTAGATGCAAGGAGGTTAGATGAGCATGCCTAGTGCTGACCAAGCACAAGTTGTGGTGAGCGCTCCTGAGTCATCATCAGCTCAGGTGCGTTCTTTCAAAAAGTTTGTTAAGTTTGAATTAAATACACATCATAGATCTAATTTAATTTTTACATTTACATACACATGCATGAATGATCTATACAAATTGTTGTACATATATATGTAGGCATTTCATGAGACACCCATTGTAGGTGCACCTGAGACATCGTCAGCATTTATGCATGGGCAATCTCAGGTGCGTGATCTTGAGGTCATATCATTCAAGGTTGTAAACTTTACTAAATATCCTAAACAATTTTTATATATCTTTTAAATATATATATATATATATATATATATTCGAGGTTTTAACATATTGATTGCTTTATATGAATATGTAGGATATAGTAGATCAGGCATTTGAATCTTCTCAAGTGATAGTTATGCTACCCATTGAACAAAATGTTCCAGTAGATCCACATGATCATATGGTAAATTATTCATGTCTTAAAAATCATTTTTATTGTATTTACTAGATATTTAATTAATTAATTTTTTTTTATCCAAAAGTTTATATTTTGTCAGGTTTAAATATGTTTAATTATATCAAAATTTATAAATAAATTTAAATCTAATTTCAAGTTACTTGTACTCTTTTACAGCATGATGCAGGTACATCTAATTGACCTGGAACAAAGAGGAGACTTGATTTGACTGATCAGCCTGATAGTTAAATGGTTTTAAATTTTAAATAGACCAGACATCTCTAGTTTTATTTAAACTTTTATGTGTTGGACTTGACATATACATATTTTTGTTTATTTATATCAGATGACTTTAATGTGATGATTATATATATGCAGTCAATTATGATCATGTTATGTTCATTTTGATGATTATATGCACTCATATGTATATGTAGATCTAGATATTTTATCTAATTTTCAAGTAATACATGCACTAGATATAAATTCTTATCTCTACAATCAAATTTCATAAATATATAATTTATCACATGGTTAAAGGTGATAAATTTAAATATTCCTTAAATAGTTTAGATTATATTCATAATAAATTAAGAGCTCGCGTAATTTTAACTATTTACCAATTCTAGAAAATATTTGAACAATTATATGAAATGTATAATTTATAAAATTGGAATGAGATTTTTAAAATTCTACTAATAAGTTAATTGAAAATCATACAACTATACAACATGATGAAACATATATGTGTGCACATGTATATCCAATTATTTAGCTTATCAATTTTTACATGAAGACCAAAAATTGATATTTACATAGTCTCTTGATAAAATAATTTTTTAGTGACAATCGCATGGTAGACTGACTTGATGAGAACCTAGAAAAATAATTAATGTAAACTGTAAGTAGTTCTATAATTTTTTTGATTCATTTAAGTAAATATATAGTAAAAGTTACAAAATTGGATCTTATAAATTTCATAAAAATTCAAATGATGTTTTCCATAGGATGGATGAATGGGATGCATGTCATGAACCCTAGGGTATGGCTTAATGGGTCCTATGAGAATGGCTTAAGGGGAATTATGCGAGTGACTTAAGGGATGCAAATTGTGGAATAAGGGTACATGTAAGAGGATATGACTTAAGGGTACATGTAAGAGGATATGACTTAAGGGTCCTAAACCCTAAACCCCTAAACGCTAAACCATTAATCCATATAAATTTTTTATTCTAAGCATCACATGAACCCTAGAAACCCTAAACCCTAAACCACGTGACCTAAATCCTAGGAGATCAACCCTAAACCATTAATCCATGTAAATTTGTTATTCTAAGCATCACATGAACCCTAGAAACCCTAAACCCTAAACCACATGACCTAAATCCTAGGAGATCAACCCTAAACCATTAATCCATATAAATTTGTTATTCTAAGCATCACATGAACCCTAGAAACCCTAAACCCTAAACCACGTGACCTAAATCCTAGGAGATCAACCCTAAACCATTAATCCATATAAATTTGTTATTCTAAGCATCACATGAACCCTAGAAACCCTAAACCCTAAACCACATGACCTAAATCCTAGGAGATCAACCCTAAACCATTAATCCATATAAATTTGTTATTCTAAGCATCTCATGAACCCTAGAAACCCTAAACTCTAAACCATGTGACCTAAGGGGATGGCTTAAGGGGTGTTGAGAGAGTGACTTAAGGGGATGCAAGAGGATGGATTAAGGATAGATATACAAGGATATGGATTAAGGGGTCCTAATAGAATGAATTAAGGGGAATTAATAGAGAGACTTAAAGGGGATGCAAGCGGATGGATTAATGGCACATACGAGGATGGCTTAAGGGGATATGAAATAAATTATAAACTTTTTATAAAATGACAATGAGTTAAATTTAGTTTTATATTTATACTCTCAACTAAATGTATCTACAACTATATATAGTTACCTATCTGTAGATTTGAATTCCATTGTAATAAGAGTGCATCTCCTCTCTTTTTTGTATCAAGGGAGACCTGAAACAAAAAATGATATAAAAATTTAATAAGGAAATTAATTTAAAGACAAATATATATATCAATTAAATATATACATACAACTAGATATACTTACCAATATTTATTTACTTTGTTGTACCATCCACATCCTCTCTTTTTTGTAATGCATCTATGATTGTATCATGATCATCCATTGAAAGTGTCCATAAAACTTTATTAGCAGGCCTCCCATGATATCTAACTAGTTTTATATTGGCTGCCAAAATCAAATGTGAATAATGTATAATCTTCTCGTGTATTTAATTATCTTCAAATGTAGGCAAGCCATTCTTTCTTATCAAATATTTTTGAAGCCAGGTGCCAACAACAATGACTGAACCAGTTGGATACTCAAAGTTATCATCATCCACTCTAGGATGCGAATGCTTGATTATCTTCAATTATTGTTCCATGTTGTACATGTGTCGATGTAGGTGTTAAGGCTCTTTGTTGCCATTGTTCAACCCATTCCATATTTTCACAAGCCTCCCAATCACCTGCAATACAAAATTGAAAAAAGCATGCCAAATCCCTTGTCCATATTGTCCATGTGTTTGCATTCAAACTCTTAAATGAATGCCATTTTGCAGATCCATTAATTGTTTCACAATCTTGTCGAGAACAAATATCATTTTCTTCAACTAACCAAAAGAAGTGGTGAATTATTGAGCTCTCACTTACTCTTGTAGATAATTTGGTATTGCACCAATCTATAATTGCATGTGAATCTCTAAATTTTGCAGCATCCTCAAATTTTAGTTGCTCTCTAGCAAGAGCTCTTTTCACACATGCACCTGCTCCATCATGTTCTCCCTTACCATGACCGGCTTCAAAAAAACTCCATATGTGCTGGATATTATTTTCCTTATGAACTCTACATAACCAATAAAACATCCTAGCATTTTTGAATTGACCCGTGCAATTATCTGACCATATGAGATGTTCTAGCAATTGAATTCCTCTTTCTTTTAAATTTTTGTAAAATATATCAAAACAATATTGAACAAACTCAGATGAATGTAATCAATTATCACTTACATAAAAATGGTACTCTCTCAAAAAATTTCTATTATCTTCTCTACTATCATCTACATGTCTATAAACAATATGAACAAAAATAGATACTTGCACTGAATTATAATACTATGATTGAATTTCTTCTTGTGGAGCAAGAGTCTAATTTTCAGCAAAATCAACAACCGACAATATAGTTCCAATTGGGAATGTGTTTTTACATAAACGAAATTGATTATCAAGCCAATGAGCATAATGAGAGTGTTGAACATATTTAGGTACAATCTTATCTTTAAATTCTTTAATAAATGCATGCACAGTATTTTTTTCCATAATTAGCTCACAATGTTTTCCAGTTTTTCCATCTTTTAAAGAATACTCAACATTTTTTAATCTTTTTACATCTACTAATTGTTGTCCAAATTCATTTAAAATACTTTCATGCATACATTCACCTAATAATGAAAAGTTAGCACATCTATCTCATTCTCTAGAAATACATGATTTTAAATAAAATAAGTTTCCGTTAGAGGGTTCGCAAAACAAACTTGATATAAAATCTTTGATTCTTTCAGGTGGCATATTAATACCACAAATGTCCTACATAATTTGGTTAACATGCAAAGTGCATTGTATATATCAAAAATTATCATAATAATAATGAAATTGTACATGAGTCTTACAACAACAAGAAATTTGTTGCTTATTAATTCTAACATACCAAGGTTTACACTTTTCGAATGATCTTTGACTTATTTTAATATTCAATGGTAAGATTGAAGCATCTAAAATTTTTTTATATAATTCAATTTGAGTCATATCTAAGAGATGCTTTGGATAAGGTACATGAATTTTGGAACCCACCCTTAATTTTAAGACATCTCTAATGTTAGGTGATACTCTTGTATTATCGTGCCAAAATTTATTGATTAAAGATTTAATTTCATTAGTTAATTTCATGTTTGATCTTGGGAGTCTACCACTAAAACTCCAACATTGATTAATTGGATCATTTTCAATATTTTCTCTTCTTTTAGCAGCTCTAATCAAAGTTTTGGGATTTACTTTTATACATTTACTAATCCTACTTAACATTCTTTTATTTGAAGTTGCTTTATGAACTAAAGCAGTTGTTATTGGACGACAAGCCGCATTTTTATGTTTAGATCGACTTTTCTTACCTATAAAATCAATAGCATTAGCAACACTAGAAATGACTTGTTCTATTGAATCATCTTTCTTTTTTGGTTTTACAAAAATACCTAATTTTTTCATCACTTTTCTCATCTTCCACATTCTCATCAATTGCACCATGAGTTGACATTGGAATCCTAATTTCTTTCTATAAAAAAACATTTTATATATTTTATTTCCATAAGTTCTAATTTGTCTCCAAGAAACTTTACCACGAAGGTTATCTAACACATCTTTTTCAATTGTAAAAAAAACATTTTCATCTTCATCCATACAAGGGGTTTCATTTTCATTCACACAAGGGGTTTCATTTTCATTCACACAAGGGGTTCCATTTTCATTTTCAAAAGTAAAAAAGATTTCATTCTCATTTTCATCAATATGAGGGATTTGATTAGCATTTGCATTCTCATAAGATATATTTTCATCATTTTTTTGTTTTTGCATTCTTTCAACCCTATAATTATTGATATCATCAATGGTGTATCCAACTTCATCTAAACAAGCAAAATCAATATTATCAAGACTTGGGTTTGAAAGAATACCTGGAGAGATTGTTTGAATAGGTGCATTTTCCATATCATTGGGAGGTGGATTTGAAGACATACCCGAAGCTGTTTGCATATGTACTGTTTCCATATCATTCAAAGTTGTAGTTGAAGACATAGTTGAGTTTCTCTCCATAATTGTATTTTCTTCTATATTCACCATCTCCACATTTGCATCATCTACATTCATTTCATCATTCATGACTTTCTCTTCAACATTCATTGAAGTAGATGCTTCCAAATTTTTCATTTGATGAATTCTTTCTCTTCTATCTTTTTGTCTTTTTGCCTCCATATCTTTATTTGCTTGAATTTCTTCGGGTGTCATTGACATTCTACACTTTTTTCTTTGTCTTTGTTTTGATCCCATGGTTACAAAACCCTTTTTGATGAAAAAAAAATGATTTACTTGTAACCAATTTTCAAATTTTTATCTCCTTCAAATATTCAAATAACACTTTGTACTATGAAGATCCTTTCTTCTTTGAACTTTGAAGTACACAAAAATATCATGAATACATCCAAAAATTTTTTTTGAATCTTCTTGTAAATTATTCTTGTACTTGATTCCACTTCAGAAAATTCAACCTGCACTTGACTTTTCAACCAATTTGCAATAGAATATGCCCTGCACAAGACAAATTTGTAATAAAAAATGCAGAAAATCGAACTTGCGGGCCGTACTGCAGAAAAAGAATGTTGCAGGAAAACCGTACTGTATCAGAAAATGTCAAATCAGGATAAACGGATATATTAGAAACGCGTACGCGTTTCTTAAAAAGGAACGCGTACGCGTACGCGTTACCTTTACCCAATGGGTAAAAACATAACGCGTACGCATTATGAAACGCGTACGCGTTTTGTTTCAATAACGCGTATGCGTTATTAAAAAATTTGTTTCCCAACCCGCCTGGAGACTTGGTTTTAGGTTCGGGAAAGCTTTGGCAATCCGAGCCTTAGCCTTTGACCTGCAACTAAAAAACTAAGGCAGATTGAAGAAGAATGTTCAACTTTGACAATATGGTTGATGAATTTTTTTTCTGAATCAATCTATAAAATTAAAACCCATTACAGAACATGATGTCTAGTTTTTAAATATATAATTTTTATTAAGATTGGATTATATTTTCTATTTTTTAATTAATTTCAAAGCAAACTAGTCATTAAACTTGAAATATCAGACTTTTTTTGTTTTTTAATAACTTTTTTTTGGTTAAAGTTTTTAGAAAAAAAATTATATGACATCAATCTTTAGACAATTCTTTACACAATGAAAAAAAAAAATTCAAAAAAAGTTTAGTTTAGGTCAAATTATGCTGTCCGTACATGTTGATTTTTAAAAACAACAATTAAGGCCAATAAAAATTAAATAATAAAAAAAATATTCAACAAAAAATTACAAAAAAAATTCCTCATCAATCTTCATGTTGTTAGCTCTCTTTCCCCAAAAGGAATTAGTAAAATACTTTTATTTGATTCAAAAAGTGTTGTCCGTACACGTGCATAGTATGGTAAAAAAATAGAGACTTTAAAAAAGTGGTTTCTATAGATCTTTATCAAAATTTAGTTTCTACAATCTAGGTATTTGAATAATTTACATATTTATAAACTAGATCCAAATCTCTAAATTTCATAGTACTGACTTTTTCAAAAATTCATTGTGTAAGTGCCTCAAATTTTCAGTTCAAGTGTGACAAATTCTGAAAAACAGCAAAAACACTTCCACTTTTTGAGCTTTTTGTGGACCCAACTTCTTGCATTAGCCAAGCTCGTATTTCAAAAATCCCTCACATGTTCAATGGGGTCAGTTTTCCCATTGTACCTATCAAATTTGGGGATTTCACAATCTTTTGTAAAAGTAATCATTTGAAGACTCCTATCTGTAGGATGGTGAAATCTTACACATTGATTGTGTAGATTCAGCCATTCTCATAGAATAACATAATTCATTTACTCCAAACAAAATGCTAAAGCTAAACCAAACATGTAATAGAGCAAATGAAATACAACCTATTCTATGGTGGATTGATGTCCTCCATGAAGATGTGAGAGAGCCCTTTCCCAATCCCTTTCTAAGCCAAATGAGATAGACAATGAGTTGCTATGAGCTCAAGTTGCCTATAGTTTTGATACCTTCAAAGTGTGTTGAAAAATGAGAGAAGATGCATTGCTTTTATAGAAGAAGTTGAGAGAAGAGAGGCCAAGTTTAGCCAATGTGGGACTAAATCCCCTCCAATAGAATAGAGACACTTGGCATGATGGGATTGGTCAAAGCTTGTGCAAGTTTTGGCCAATGTGCCCATTCAAATTTGAAAAATGTCAATAAATGCATGTTGTTGAGGGTTTTGGGGGGAATAATCTTTGTTCAAAAAAGTCAAAGATGAGAGTTATTGAGGGAAAATAACTCTTTTTAATAAATCAATAAATTGATTTATTGATGCAAGTGGGTGGGTTAGTTAGGAGTTTAGATTTGACTCTAGTTGAGTCAAAAGCTAGAGAATGCTAATCATGATTAGAAGTTAATTAATTTAGATTAATTAACTTAGGGGATTTTAGGGATTTGATATTTGATTTAAATCAATTTCATTTATTAAATCAAATGAGAAGAACATAAGGATTAAATAATTTGATTTATTTAATGAACCTTAGGAAATTAATCAATAAATTGTCTTAATTGATTAATAGGAGAATTTGATGCACGATGTTAGTTTTGCATGTCTACATTTTGCCCCTCTTTGAAGCAATGTACTCGTTGCATTGGTTCAAAGAATGATGTTGCCGGCATCGAAATTAAAAAATTCTTTGGTTTTTCAGATGCCCCAGTGGAAATGAGTACGTTAGTACATTGCCCCCTCGAGAGATCAAGCGAAAAGATTCAATTTGAGGTGGATCTCACGACAAAGAGGTTCAAAATGGATGTATGGATGATGAGACTATATGATAATGATGATGTAAATGATATGTTCGGAAGATGCTTAGAATAATAAATCTATATTATTTTAAGCATGTTAAATGATTATGCGATGCATGTGAGATGGATGAGATGGATGATGTTGTCCTATAATGATATGACATGATTATGCAAGATGAGAGGATGAATGCAGCAGGATGGATGCATTGTTAGCGTGAAAGAAGGTAGAAGAATGAGAGGGATCAACCCTTAAATTCGAGAAGATGAAGAAGTCCAACAAGACAACTTTATTAGAAATGATGAATGATGATGATGTATTGCTTATCCAGGAATGGGAGATAAAGAGCATAACTTTCTTTATGTTTGATAACACACATAGGTGCGATGCATCAAGGTATTAAGAACCAGGATGGCGTTGCGCCTAGTGTGATGGACTCTGACTCGGCAATCAGATAGGAGTGATCTTGTTCACACTTGACATACGGAAACCTTGCTAGGACGGACCCAACAAAGATAGTATTCGCCAAGTTATTTTACAAGAACATCCAACAAGCACAACAGATAAAAAGATAATGATCATTGCCCCATTCCTTTCTCTCTAAACCTGTTTTGTTTAGGCATCATCGAGAGGTCCTTGGAATGAGCGCAAAATAAGATAAGTCAACAAGACCAAGATAAAGTAAATAAACAAGCTAATGTTCTTCATATCGCTAGCTAGGCTAAACTAATGTGGGGTACCTGATGCTTATATCCATCGTTGGAAAGCTTCATCCTAGGACATGTAGTGATCAGGGTTTTGGTAGGACTGATTGGATGATAAGCTATTGATACTCCGAGTTGACCAACTTTCTAACTTACGAATCTAGACTTGAGACCTTGGCGATTAAGGTGTTCACTTTGGAACCTGCTAAAACTTGCTTCTGATTGCTTCATCAAAGGATGAAGGCGACGATTGATTTATTAGGAATGACGATTATTGCGGGTGAATGCGAGATGGAACGGGTGCACCATTTTGGGTTTTTCAGATATTTGGATGTTTTTGGTGTTTTTGAAATATTTTGAGGCTATTTTGATTTTTGGTATTTTCAAGATTTTATGAATGTTTTTGGATTTTGTGTCAATTGACTTGACTGTGGATGAGATAGATGGGCAAATGGATGCCAATGTGACGGACGCATAAAGAATGACCTAAAGGTAAAAAAGATAAGCAAACGAATGCCAATGCGATGGACGCCTAACTAGATGGGCAAACGGATGCTAATGCGACGGACGCATAAATGAATGGGAAAACAGATTGCCAATGCGACGGACGCATAAATGAATGGGCAAACAGATTGTCAATGCGACGGATGCATAAAGAATGACTTAAATGTATAAAAGATAAGCAAATGAATGCCAATGTGACAGACGCCTAACTAGATGGGCAAACGGATGCCAATGCGACGGACGCATAAAGAATGACCTAAATGTAAAAAAAGATAAGCAAACGAATGCCAATGCGACAGACGCCTAACTAGATGGGCAAACGGATGCCAATGCGATGGATGCAAACTGTCTCAGGTGATGATCAAAGATCAGCCTTGCCTACGTTCAAGCTCAGAGACGACGTAGTTCGACAAGGTGAAAGACTGACAAGACTAAATGATGAATTTTTTGAAGATTTTATGATATTTTGACATTTTTTTGGATTTTCTGATGAATTTTTTTTTTTGAATGTTTTTGGTTTTTTGATGAAATTTTTCTAAATGTTTTTGAATTTTCGCATAATTTTGACAATTTGGATATGATATGTGATGATATCAGTGCTCTGTTTTGGGATTTTGTTGAAAATCAAGCTTAATGTTGATCAATCAGATTGATGGATTTATAGTTTGACTAAGTGTGTTAAGTCAAACAAAAATGATAATGCACTCGTAAGTTCCAGGAAGTTGTGTTATCCCAGAGTAAACTCGTACAAAAAGGATAATTTGGCTAGGTGTGTTAAGCTAAACAAGGTGATTATGGATTTGATACTTTGGCTAAGTGTGTTAAGCCAAACAAAGATGATAATGAATTTGTAAACCCAAGGAAGTTGTGTTATCCTAGAGTAAACTTGTGCACAAGATGATAGTTTGACTAAGTGTGTTAAGTCAAACAAGGTGATAATGGATTGGATTTGATTGATCAAGATTGATGAAGCTTGAGTTAGAACAAAATTGCTTTGATGATTTGATGTGACACAGATGTGCACATTAGATGTGACTGATATGAATTTTTTTGAAAGATAAAGCTTGATGAGGAACGTCTTCCTGTCAAAATATGCCATGGGCTAGTGATTTGGATTTGTGTTCACAAATGATTTGACCAATTTTCTTTCATGTTTTCCAATGTTCAGATTACTTCATAAGTTGGAGGATATATATCAAGATTTATTCCCGAAGCGAGATGTAAATATCTGCCCCCAGTGTTTAGCAATGTTTGAATGGCCATGGGTGGATTCTTGGATACAAATGGATATGGATTATCTTGCGATAAGATAAGGGTGTTCGAACAAAGGAATGCTCACTCGAATAATGCTTCAAGGCTCAGGTAATGTTGGATAGGATGGGATCAATGAAAATGACCCATGTCAAGATTTTTACCATAAGCAACTGTAAAGTGTGCACCAAAATTTCATCAAAATCAAGGTAATTTGGACCTTGGATGCAGATGGATAAAAATGGGTTGGATAAACAGTTCATGGATGAACGGATGATATGGATGGAATGTTGGCTTCATTATGGATGTGATAAGATGCTTTCTTGTGAACTGGCGCACATAGATGCTTGATTCTACACATGACGCCTGTTTGCTAGGTTTTCATCATGGTACTTGTCCAAAGCGCCATCGAAGCGGTTTTCACTTGAGGACGATTTTTTTCTTTACTGTTTTCAATCCTTTTTCTGATTTTTTTTGGATTTTTTTGTATTTTTGTATTTTTTTGTTGTCACCAAGACACCTGTTTGCCAGGTTTTCATCAAGGTGACCATTTTTTTCAGGACATTTTTTCTAATTTTTTTGTATTTTTTGAGAGATTTTAAGCTGATGCTGAACCACCTGGTGGTGCTGATGTTGATGCTTCTGTCATAATGTGCCATCGATATCCTGCTTGTAGAAGTTGTCTTGCCAAGATATGTGCACTTGAATGCAACTTTTGAGATCCCTGATCTGCTTTGCTGATACCGGAGTTAACTTTGTCTTTGTGCATACATCGTGATAGGGTGCCTTCTGAATCCTTATGATGAAGGGTCGTTGCCAACACATGGTCAATGTGAGAATTGGATATCATGCGTGGAGGCGTCGATGGAGTGTGTTTAGGAGTAAAAGATGGATTGGTCGATGGTTTGGAACCTTTGACTCTCCAAACTTGGGAAGATGAGCAGTAATGGGTGGATAAAGAAGTGTACATGGAATTAGGACCAACTGCTTGATACACTTTGTACGTCGCTTGAGAAGCATGATTTTTCTTTTGTGGACATCTTTGATGGATACTTTTCCCTTTTTTATTTTGCCCCATAGTTTCTTTGACTGATGGAGTTTGATAAGGATAATTTTTCTTTGTATTCTTTGGTATCCATTTGTATTTGATTTGTCCTTCATGCTTCGCCCTTTGATTTGAATCTTTATTTTGACGTTGGTCCCAATTTGTGGATGGGGTGATGGGTGGATGAAGATTCGTGACATGGCGGGTTGTAGTATTGGCATTGGTTTCATCATAAGGATCCTTCGTGCTCCCCATGTTGATGTTTGCTCGAGACGAAGTTGCCCCCAGTATGGTGATAGTATTACTGATATGTTGAGATCCCTTGATTGTTGAGTAACCAAGGCCTTGATGCTTAGGATTGCCAACAATTTGCACTGGTTCTAGGATACCCTGCTCATGTAGGCCCAATCCTCTTCCTTGATAATTCATCTGTTGAAACATTTTATTTGCCATAGGATATGATTTACCTTGGAAACGAGGTGTTGCTCCTTCTCTGCTTTGTTGTGGGCCTTCAAAAGTGTCAGCTTCTTTATTGACGAGATAGCTTGCTCTAAGAAAGGTGAGTGATCCAACTTTATAAGTGATAGGATCCTCCACATGTGGGATAAATTCCTGATTGATCTCTTTGGCTTGATCTTGTAGTGCTTCTTCCAGAGGTATTGATGATTCACTATCATTGTAAAAGTCTTCCTCATGATTTATTCTCGATATGCTTTCACATGATTTTTTTGATTCACAAATTTTGTAGAAACCTTCTTCATGACCCATTTCTGATATGTCTCTGCATTTGTCTACATCTTGATCATGTGTATAAATGTTAAGAGTAGGAGACTCTTGTTCCTTAGTAAGAGTATGAGACTCTTGTTTTGAATGAAGATCATCTACAGGTCCATCCAAAGAAAGCATCTCATGGATAGATGGAAGAGTATGTGCTATGCAGATATGGTCATTATTTGCAACATCTTGTATAGATAAAAGAGTGCCCATTAGATCATTGTAGTATCTCGGAGATACAAATTCTTGATTTTGACTAATTCTGGAATTGCTTTCGCCATGCTTTTGATCAAGTTCTTGACATGGGTCAATTTCAAAGGATGGATTGTCTACAAGGGGTTCTTGGACATCATCCTTAGGCATGGGAAGTAGATTAATATCCACTTGTTCTTTGAATGGATTTGGATCAGGTGTAGTGTCAAATATTCTTTCACTATTCTCAATCGTAAGGTCGAAGGATGTCAATATGCCTTGGGAGGGACCATTGCTAGGCCTTGAGGGAAAATGTCTTTTTATCTAAATGCTTTGTTCTGTTAACCAACTAGGTCCTCTTACGGTCATACTGATGTCTTAATCAAGTGCACTTCATCTACTTTCTCGATATCAAAACTATTGTCTTAGTAACATTTTAATCTTTAAATGACAAAGGACAAATTTAGTAAGATTTTGCAGATTTAAAAAGCTTATTTGTGCAGATTAACACCACTATGGAAAGCAACTTCAACATACCTTTAATCTGATGTCTATTTATGAAAATGGGATCCAAGCTTGATATGAAGGACTTTTTAATGTTACAATTTGGCCACCATTCTTTACATCTGAAAAAGGAAAAAATTGATTTCTATTTGAATTTAATGTGTTCATCTATGATTGGTTTTGCTTTTCTAACTTCAAATTATTGGGTGCAGATTGCTATAAGAGGTAGAAATTTGTTGATTCAATTTGAAGATATAATCTTGCCTACTTAGCATCAAACAAGATAAATCAAAACAGATTGGACTTGGAGCATTGAACTTGAACTTAATAAAAGCATTTTTTAATGCTATTGTAAAAAGCTTGAAGTGTCCATTTCCTGCTGGATAAGGACATATGTCATCCAAAACATACTTCTTTGTTGCACCCCGTTGAATTTATTTTATTTTCCCTTGTAATTATTTTATCTATTGAGTAAGGGCACTAAAATAATTAGGAGTTTCAATATTCTCTTTAATCTCTTCTATATCAAAATTGGCAGGTAACTTAGCTCCTTGATTAGCTAATGAAAAGAAATATCTTTCCTTGTTTCGTTCTGAAATCCTTTCCATAAGAGTATGGAATTGGGGATCTTGCTCTACTTCTTAGAGCTTTTCCTCTGTTATCTCTTCAGTATTTGAATTATGAAAGGGGTTCTCTTCCCTCTCACTATTATCACCCATTTTGCTTACTGTACTTTCTCTTTCATCTCTTTCTATGTGCTTTCGAGATCTCATGACAACAAGCATAAGCTTTGCCCAATTTCTACTAACTTTTGATCAAAAGAAAGAAATAGTGCAATTTTGATGGATATGAAAGTGAGGATAGAATGAAGATTCTATTACTTAAAATATTTCTAGTCTCTAGCTCATGATTCCTTAATTGAAAGGATGAAAATCCTGTTTGCGGGAATTAAACCAAAGATAAAAAGTAAAGATGATTTTGCAATTTGTGAGGTTTGCTCGCAACTTTGTAAAAAGATGGATTGTGATAAATGCCTAATTTGCTTGAGTTCTCTATTGCAAAATTTGATTGGGATGAGTAGCATATGTAATTGCGGTCTGGGGAATATAAAAAGGAATGAATACATTGACTGTAATTGTGCCTTTGAGAAAGGGCTCTTCTTTGGAAGAAGGCTCGTGAGTATAAAGGTTCTACAACATAATCGTCACTCAAACCTCTAACAAAGTTGTGATATCGGTGAATAAAGGTCTTGTGTTCAAGAAAGACCTTTTGACTTAGGTATAAAAATTTCCTCCTCTTCAATAACTTCTTATAATCGAGATATTTCTTTGGCTTTCTAATCTTCCTCTCTAGGGATTTCTTGGCAAAAGTTGTAGACTTCCAAACTCTGAGCATGGAAAAGACTAGATCGAGATGATTGATTTATGAATGTCAAAAAATTACCTAGGCTTAGAAAACATATGCACCAAAACAGAGCATGGATGCGCTAAAAAAAACTACCTATGCGCTGAAACAGAGCACAAATGCGCCAAAACAGAGCAGTGATGCGTCGAAACAAAGTAGTGATGCATCAAAACAAAGCAATGATGCGCCGAAATAAAGTAGCAATGCACCGAAACAAAGGAGCAATGCGCCGAAACAGAGCCACAATGAAATGAAACAGAGCAGTAATGTGCCAAAACAGAGTAGTGATGCACCAAAACAGAGTAGAAATGCGTCAAAATAGAGCAGCAATGCATTGAAACAGAGCAAGAATGCACCGAAACCGAGCAACAATGCACCGAAATAGAGCACAAATGCACTAAAATATCCGTTTAAACTTCTGAGGGAAATTTTTTTGGATAGTTTGGTATTTTTAGATGATCTTAATCTGATTTAAATGTGAAAAACATAATTTAGACTAGCAAATAGTTGTTTTGTTAATCCTAAAATCTAAACAAAGAGTGTATGTTCTTCAAATTTCCATAGGTTTTTCACAAGATAAGCAATACAAATAGACTCACTCTTAGTTGTCAAATAGGTCATCATAGGAATCACAACCCACAACTTAAAATCATCTCGAATTAGATAGCTGTGTCACCCCCTAGAGGGTGTCTGTGTTTTTGTCTTTTCTAGGTGCATACCCAAGGTTAGATTTCTCGACCCCTTGAGCAAACAATCTATGGAGATTATATGGTGAGTGTCTTGGGGGAAGATTCTTACCTCCCCTTGCACCGTGATTGAAATATTATTTGGATACTGACACGGTTGGCTTTCTACACTATGGTTCGTAGTCAAGGTTTCCGCTTGGCGTGGCAATAGATAAACTCCCTCAGGAGACCTCCCAATATTTAGAACAAAGATTTTGGGGATGGTTATCTTGCTCACTTCCGTTGAATATGGGTTTCCCCAAAATTCACTTTTGATTATAGTGGGTTGGAAAACCTGGCTTTGGTTGTTCCCACTTAGGTCATTCCCATAGGGTGAGTACTTTTTCCCACTATGACAGGCCTTCTAAAGGATTTAATAAAGCTTGAAATGCATAAAATGAAATAGGTAAGTCTGGTGTTCTAATCACCTTGTAAAGGGGAGAGCATATACCTATTACCCCCCAATCACAGCAAACAAGTGGTTAAGTTTTAAATCCAAATTGACAATTTTCTATGCTAGATGAAGATTTTGCTTTGCAACAATCATTGGATTCATTTTAACTAGCATAAAAACAAGTTTGGTGACTATCCTAGGATTTATAAATTCCAAACTTTAAATTTCTATCCTAGGATTGCTTCATTTTATTAAAAAATTGAAGTGAAAAATTATGTCCGCGAATGGCATCAAAATCAAAATTTGGTTTTACAACCCCTGTATGTGCTAAAATAGGCCACCAATGTGCCAAAACAATTGACAAATGCGGTAAAAGATCATTCCAGGATGCGTGAAAACAGGCTATTCACTGAAACAATCCATGGATGCATTGAACGATCAACCAGGGATGCGTGAAAATATGTCATCTATGTGCCGAAATAGTCTATGGATGCGCTGAAACAATCTGGGGATGTGCTGAAACAATTTGTAGATGCACTGAATAGAGGCTCATATGTGCTAAAGTGCAACTCCATTCTATCACTTATCACAAAATTCTGCAACAAAAAGATTAAAACGGGGGGATGCCCCATGGTGGGTACCAAAAATGTGTGCTAGAAAATGTGGATTAATTAAACAGTAAACTAACACTTCAATAAAATATTACATTGAAAGAAACTAATCTAGAAAAACATAAATGAAAACTCTAAAGACAATAGCTTCTTTAAATTCATCCCGTTGTCCTCTATCTCTAAGGATTTGATTAAAGTTGTTGGCTCTTAGTTGTGTAAGCAACAACTTTTTGAAATGACAACTTAGGAGAATGAGATTGATTGAAAATGCATGTCCATTGCTAATGATTTAAGCTATGAAATGAACTTGAAGTGCTAATGCTATGATGTTGATATACTGGTTCGAATGCAACTATAGTAACTACACATGAAATCTATGATGAAATCTACTTATGAAGAGGCTATATTTATAGATTTTTGAAGGCAAGAATCCAGTTGGCGGAGATCAATGGCTGAAATTCAAACTTGTGAAGATGAACGGTGAGAGATGGAGAGGTTGACAGAAAGGTGGAAGGTTGAGAGGAAAGTGGAATAATGTTTTCAACCCACAAAACCATCCTCATTCAAAAGTGGAGACAAACAAGGCATTTATCTTTCATTTAAGAAAATGTGTTTGAAAGTTGAGGATAATGTCAATTAAATAAATAAATTTATTTAATTATATGTGACATGTGCAAATGGAAGTTTCCAAAATTACATAAATAATATTTAATTATGTTAGAAGTTAAAAAGAAAGGTAATTAAATATTTTACAATATTTAATTAAGTGGGGTGAAAAAGATATATAATATTTAAATATGAGATGAAATCAGAATATTCCATTGTTTTGAATTTAAACATTCAAACTTTAGAAACAAAATGATAATTAAATAAATAAATTATAAAATTTATTTAGTTTAATTAAGAGGAAAGCAACAATAATTAAATAAACTTATTTAATTAATTAAACTAGAAGAATTGGAAAAATGAACAATATAAATAAATAATTAAATTTATTTATATGTAGATGACTTTAGAATATTAATTAAATAATGCATATTTAATTAATTAACAAGTTTAAACAACCGTGACCATTTTTAGATGTGTACAATATCAATAGTCACCTAGATCAGAAAACCCACAAAACATTAAAAATCACAATAACAAACCCATGCAAAACCATCACCACAAAAACCAAACCATAAATCAAACAATATTGGTCTCAACAAACTATATATATTTTTTTCAACAGAACCTTATAAAAAATTTCACAATATACCCTAAGCTAGAGGACAACAATCAACATTGCCTTAAGGAAAACAGCATAAACTGTATAAAATTAACTATTTCATTATGTTGCAACCATCCCCATGAAATATTAATTTCAATAGTGACCCAGATGAAAGACGCACAAAACACAAAAAGCTTATAGCAATAGATTGATTCAAAAAATTTACCACAAAATGCGAACCATAAATGAATCAGTATTGGTTTGAACAATAACCCAGATGGAAAAGCTCACAAGAAACACAAGAGATTAACAATTTTTCAACCGTTCACACAAAATAAAAGCCATAAATGAAACAATATAGCCTAAGCTAGAGAGTTGCAACCATCACCACAAAACGAAATCCATAAATCAAACAATATCAGTATCAATAGTCACATAGATGGGAAAACCCACAAAACACAAAAAATCATAGTAACAAACCCATGCAAAACCATCGCACAAAAGTCAAACTATAAAGCAAACAATTTTCCTGTCAACAAGCTATATAGTCTTTTTTCAAAAAAGCCTTATCGAAAAAGAAACAATATAGCCTAAGCTAGAGAACAACAATCAACACTGCCTTATGCAAAACAAAATAAAACTGTATAACATTAACTATTTCATTGTGTTCCAACCATCACCATAAAATAGATTCAAAACCTTCACCACGAAACATGAACCATAAATGAAACAATATTGGTTTTAGCAGTGACCGAGATGAAAAAACCCACAAAAGCACACAAATTCATAGTAACAAACCAATTCACAAATAAAAATTATTGCCTTCCACCCACCACGACTACACGCGGATCATAAGCAATATTCATTTCAATAGTGACCCAGATGAAAAGACCCACAAAACACACAAATTCACATAACAAATCACTGCAAAAACAAACAATGTTGCTTTACACCCATCGCGACTACACAAAAATCATAAACAAAACAATATAGCCTAAACTATAGAACAACAATCAATAATGCCCTTTGGAAAATAACATAAACTATTTTTGAAATACTCGAGAAATGGTTTTTTTAATATGCACCTCTTCCCACTTGCTTCAAATACACCACTTCCTGCTTGCTTTCTCTCCACTCCCTTCTTTCTCCACCGCTTGCAAAAAATGGACAAAGAATTATCATGACACTTTTGTATTGCTTTTGCAACTATTGCCCCAGGCAAAAAACACAAAATAAACTCCAACCACCTTCACAAAAATTCCACAACCAATGGTCGCAGTTGCACCTTCACAAAAGCTTGCCCTCCTAGCTCATAGCTATCTTGAACAACAAGGTAAATCTAAATAATGACACCCAACAATGTCTTATCGAAAATTGCGTAGACATTTAGTTTTTTTTCCAAGGATTTTAAAGGCAGGTGTTACTTACAACCATCACCACTACACAAAAACCATACAACAATTAATCTTGATGACATTTCGTTGGCTTTCTCTATTGGCACACCAAACACTTTTTAATTAAAAACTAAAGAACAATGTGCCACCTTTTTCCTAACTTCGGAAAGCTCAAATATTTGGGAACGCTGACAAAAATTCCAACCAAAGTTCGCACAAATAGCCTATTGTCTAATTATAGGTATACTTTATTTATGTTACCATGAAGTAAGAAATGTTTTTTACAAATGAAATGAATATATGCATTATTTTTGAGTTTCTATCCATGAGTTATCTATACTATTATTGGCCTTGTCCACTCAAAGATGTTGATCAAAATCCTAAAGATGCCTAATTTAATATCAAGGAATTCTATTTTGTTTAACACAAAACAATTTTGACATAAACCATATGTGAACTTTTACATCACTATATCAAGTCACACTATAAATATAGACAATGCAAACCCATTAAACCATTCAATGGTCAAATAATCAAAAGTAATTTTACACTCATCTATACACAAAAGGTGATAAGTAATTATCTTATTTTTAATGACAAAATTGCTTCTAAACAATTTGATGTTTGTGAATGATCGATACTTAATTATTTGAAAATTGAATATTTACACAAAATCTTATTTTACACAATATTATTCAATATTAAAAAAACTGTGAAAAATATTGATATTAATCTATCTAAAGATATATCTCATTCCTCTCAATAAAATTAAAATAGTAATAATCTCATAATTGTAAATTGAGCTGCAACTCATTTATAATATTACCTATACATTCAATGTCTAACAACTGAAGACAATATAATTTAATTGAATCAAAATATTTTTTCAATGTCTATCAACTCAAGAAAATATAATTTAATTGAATCAACATATTTTTTGAGAGTACATTATTATAAGACAGAAAAAAACCCACATTTACTAATAGTCTATTAAGACGGAAAGGGTCCATACCCTTTTACAAAACAACCATCCAAGCTAAATGAAGGGCTCACGAGAAGTGAACACAGACATATAAACTGTATTATTCTTACATAATATCGATTGTTTATTTTACTTGTGGACCACAGATTCAAAACATTTTGAGAGTTTTTCTGAACGTTCCTGATTATTTCCATATTGAAAACCTCACCTGCCAATTGAAATCTATGATTCACGGTTCTCCATAGTTTTCTTCCCGCAGATACTCGTGGTGACTTGAAATTGCGCCTGAATCTTCCTCTTCCCCCCCCTCGAGGAGGTTACTGCGAATTAGTCTCAAGTCTTTCTCTTCCTCTGGCTGTTGGCAATGGCTGTAAATTGCGTTCAAATCTTTGCTGGGTGTGTCAAAAATGTGTAGAAATGATAAGAGGATGCAAGTCGAAATGAACATTGGAATGGGTCCAAAATTCCATAGAAATAGAGGCAGCGAGAAGTAAAATGCTCTCAATCCTAATGACCAAAAGTAAGCCCCTCTGTTGATTGCCTTACATACATACTCTCTGTGATCACTCTCCATCTCGGGCGCAAACGGAGGTGTGTTTATGAGGAAGCCAACATGACTGTAATACCTCACGCATTGCGCATTGCAAATGAATGCCACCAGAAAACATAGCATCACCACCAAGCACTTCACGGAAGAACTGTCAGATCCTCTCATTCCATATATAGTCAAATCACCAGGACTGGTACCCACACCCATCAGTAAACCCAGCACAGAGCAGAGCGTTATGGCTGTTGCTGCCAAAAGCGTGGATGCCATTATGCTGTTCCGTAGAGTTTGGACTGCTAGGACTCCGTTCTTCATCCCCTCCTACAAAATTAAGCCACCCTGCTTAAACGTCAGGAATATTTGTCTATAAAAATGTCAGAACACAATGGCGTGTTGATATTTATTGATTCTATGTTCTGAACAGATGCCTCCAACATACTAACAACAAACTAGCAATTCATTTATGCATACGTAGAGTGTGGTTACTTATAGTGTTGGATAATTAATGGAGAGAATGCTAAGAATCTGGTCATGTTATTATTTTCAATATTGTTCTCTAAAATTTATATGTAAGATTTTTTTCATAGTCTAATAGTTAATGGTAGTGCAGACATTTATAGAGTAATAAATATAATTTTTAAAGGGTTCATGATCTAGAATTTAATGGAAATGATTACGAATATTGGATCATCAAAATGAAGAATCTTTCAATAAGAAAAAAATATTTGAAATTATAGCAATTGGTTATCAAGCGTCAATGGATTGATTTAACATAATAATCAATAAAAGAGCAAATAACAAGAAAAAGTTTCAAGAATTATCTTATATTCAACTAATTGTAGATAAGAGATTCATTTCAAAAATAGTAGTTGTGCAGAGAACTATGAATAAATAGAAGAGTCTATAAGAAGCTTACCAAGTAGTTGATCAACTACATTTAAGAGAAAATTAAAAGTATTAAAGGTGAAAGAAGTTGAAATTGTGTGTTTACTATTTAAGTGTAGATAATATGTCCAATAATATGGATGCTCTTCTAGAATCGTATAACAAGAAGGTTTTTGAAAAAAATTGGCCTAATCATTGAAGAAACAAAAGCAACTTTTGAGTTCTATCATCTAGTTGGATGTCTTATGACTTGTGAAGAAAGACTAAATGATGCATTTGAAAAAAGTGATGAAAATTTTATTGTCTCAAAATTGTAGATCATAAAAAATTAGATGCTAGGAGTAAAACAAACCAAGGGTAAAGAAAAGACAACAATCAAAATTAATTTAAAAAAATAGAAAAATAAGAGCTAGTTCAATTGAAAGAATATTTAAGGGTTGATTTGATAAAATATATATTCATTGTTAATGACTACAACAAGTATTATTTCCTTGAAAGGAAAATTATATTAAAATTAGGAGATGAAGGTAAAAGTGTTATTTATTCTATTGTCAATGAGGAGGATTCTCAGTAATTTTCTCGGATTGGTATTTAGATTAATATTATTTTAGTTAGATGTTATTTTCTACAATGGATGAAAACTTCAAGAGGTTGTAGAAAGATAAGCTATAAAGATAAATACAAAAGACTATAAAATATATGTAGTTAAAATTAAAAAAATTCAAAATTAGAATATAATTGACTAATGTTGGGCAAGTGTGTTGAAATAGCTACACAAGTAAAATTTTGTAATATACAAAGTGAAATCTATACTACTAAATAAAAATATGGGATTGTTAGATTTATGCCCAAGTTTTAAAATATGAGTTTTCTATTGAAGTTTGCAGAATATACTAACAATCTTACAAACAAATGTTGGTTGTGGCATCTTAGATATAGACAATTGAACTCTTTGAAGTTTGAAGCTACTAATAGTACAAGAATTAGTTTTCTTTTTACCTAAGGTTGAAGATAATAGTAGAATTCACAAAGAATGTATTCTTGAAGTTTGAATCTACTAATAGTAGGAGAAATAGTTCTTTATAATCTAAAGTTGAAGACAATAGTAAAGCTTATGAAGGATATTCTAAGGAAAAACATGTAAGATGTTTTAAAATTTAAGAGTATAGAGAGCTCATCATGCATTTTAGTTGATTCGTTCTAAGATTTATAATAGTACACTATCATTTTTTTTGGATAAATCATCATATTTCACTATATTTATTGAAGATATTGATACAAATATTGGATTGATTATTTAAAGTGGAATGATGAAACATTTTTTACATTCAAGAGATTTAAATCTTTTATAAAAAAATAAAATTAATCATAAAATTATATTTTTAATAATTGAATGTGAAGAATAATTATATTAAATTATTTTGATTTGAAGGATATTAAAAACAGCGCACAACTCCCTATATGCCTCAACGAAATAACATTGCTAAACTCAGAACTATATAGTGGTTAAAATGTAAAGAAACACGTCACAAACATAGGGATTGAGAAACCCTTTTTGGGCTTAGACAACAATAGTATACATTCTAAATTAGACTTCGACTAATGTTAGAAACATGGGGATTTACTTAGTACTGTTTAGAACCAGTCAGTAAAGAATTTTGAATTCTATTGAAGAAGGATATATATAATGTTAGTGACCAAGCATTTAGTTGGGTATAGTATTTTTTCTGTAACTCACCTATTATATTCAATAATATATCTTGCAAAAACTTATTTCAGTATTGCTGAAAATAAATTTTTATTAGCTTCAAAGAATCAGTATGATTAAAAGTGGGTTTTAAAATCTTTGTATACTGATCTTAAGAAATAAGAGTACAATACAATATATTCTTATCTATTATAAATAAGTCTTGTCACATTTATAAAAACAAGAAAATCATTATGATATTACTATCAGGATTCAACCGTGTAGTTTTACAAGTCAAATTTATTGATCCATGTTCATGAGTAGTGGTTCACAAGAACCCATCTCTCATGATAATGAAAAGTCCACTTAGCACTCATTACATCATGAGAGATGTGTTCTTGTGAACCACTAATCATGAAATATGGATCAATGAATTGACTCATAAAACTACACGATTGAATCCTGATAATAATATCATAATTTAACATGCTGTAGAAAATACCTCTTTAATATCAAGAACCACACATTTCTAATAGACAAGTAATGCAAACTTCCCTCTACTAAACAAAACCCTAACTGCAATGGTATTGGTAATGCGAACATTTACCTTCATGATGGCATTCACCCACGCCCGCCTATTAATTGCGTTGACGCCGATGAAGGTGGTGTTGGGAGTTTTGAGAATCCTGTACAGCAGATTGCAATGGTAGGCAAGCAACATTAGCACCCCCACTGGGACCAGTATTATATCCAGATGACCCCTCACCCACCGCTGTGCTTCTCCCATCACGCCCAACCACAAAATACAAATAACTAAGTAATTAACACAAACGGACCGACTTAAAAACTCCAAACATCCAGCACCTGATCATCTGTTTAAGGCTCACTATATACACACCAGTAACATGAATAATGCCGGTCGAAATAAAGCAAATAATGGAGGTAATGACTCGTAAAGCTTTAATTTAGCTAAATGATTTTTTAAACTATGCTATGTTCCAGTTCAGAACATGTCAAACATGGATTCATAATCATGTGAAAGGGGACCGAATAGTAGAAAAATGAACAATATGGAACAGTCATAGATGCCATTGACGATACTCTGCATATGACCAAATAAGTGTACAAATCGTATGAATAAAAATAACGTATACGACACACAATAGTTGACTTTTTAAAGCTAAATCAATCAAAACTTAAGATACTCCAAAAAAAAAAAAGATTATATCAATATAAGACCATCCAAGCTGATATTTAGTATAAGATTTATATTACTAATAGCATTTTCAATCTATTTCAATGACATGAGCAAAAGGTCAGGGAAAATTAATTTATAACACTTGATTTTTTTTAAAGAGTTATTTTTTTTTTCATTCTAAAAAATTTCAAATCACTTTTATTTGATAGATGTATAATGCACGACTTTTCATATATATATATATATATTTAAATTATGTCACTTCAAGCTTGTATTTTAATGTTATATATTTAGTTTTAGTATATTTATAGAAATTAATTTTGTTTGCTGAAAACAGATCATTCATGTAGAATACAATATGTTTTTCTATTTTTTTATAACATAATTTTCTTAATAGTGACTTAAGTAGAAGTCATTGTTTTTTTCTAAATAGACCTAAATTAATTATAAAATTATAAAATAAACAATATTATTTTTTGGAAAAATAAATATTAAAGATTATATAATTTCAAGATGGAATCTGTAGATGACTTCATTTGTTATCCTGAAAGTGAAATGAAATTAATTCTTTTCTAACATTTTGATAGATATAGAGGAGACTTTTCTAGGGGTTCAATCTAAATTTAAGAAATTATGAATTTATATTATTTATAAAATAATTCCATAGTGACATAATATTATTCACTAAAAATACTATAAAGTATTAAAAACAAGTTATTTGTAAATGTTTAAAAATTACAACAAAGTATTTTCGAAAATTAAAAGAAAAAGAATCTACATGCATAATTTTAAAAATCTGTAGTTCACGTCACTTTCAAATTCTTAATGATTAAATTGCTATAAGTTTTCAAATGTAAAAGTTCTGTTACAAATGCTTATTTGAATGTCCTTAAGTCATATAGGAGAAAAAATGACTTAAAATAAGTTATACTTTTTAAAATATGGATGAATTGAGGATTAGTTCCTTAAGAAGCGACACACTATTTTTATAACCTAGATCTTTATAGCTCGATGATTTTTCTTACAATTATTATTTCACCAAGCCACATAATTTATCTTCAAATGCTCATTTAGCTAGTCCTATATGATTACTATGATTGTGTCCTGATGATTAGATAATTTGATGTTTTAGTTTTGTTAACTCCCTTTTAGCCACCCTTATCTTTTCTTTAATATCCATTAACTGGTCTAATAGTAGATCCTCTCCATCATCTCCTTTTTGCATGACCTCTTTAAACCTATCATCCCATTTCTCCTTTATTTGGCTCAAAGGTAGGCCCTCCTTTACTGGTATATTAACATTTACTATGACAACAATAACTGCTTCCAACTCTCCAAACTGTTCATTCAGATCCTTGACAGAATCTTGAACTTCATTTTTATGTTTGTATAGAAAGTCCGATCTAAACCGGAGTATGCGGGAAGTCTTTTCCAAGAAATCTTTGTTATCTTCTTCAAGTATAGATTGTTCTAGAAGAGTGGACTCCGAAAAATTATTAACCTCTTTCAGCTTCTAGCTATATCCTTTGTACTCCTCTTGTTTTCCCAATACTTTGACATACTGATTCATTTCTTCTATTAATTCCTTTGACATCTTGTGAACCTCAAAACTGTTGTCCAACACCTCACTTATTTCTTGAATTATTTTATCAATCCATCTATCCAACACCTCTGCCTTACCCCTTACTTGTACAAAATCATCCACCTCTTTCTTACTAAGAAAAATTGGTGTCTCAATGGTGGCAACTTGTTGTGACCTCAGAGCAAAAACACTCTTCAAGAAAGTATGCAAATGATCTAATTGGGCCTTAAGCTCATCCTTTCTCATCTTATCTTTCATCATTCTTGATTTAGTGGACGATGCTAGCACATGATCAAGATCATTTGTTGATCTCTTGTTGGTCTCCCTAAGTTAATAGTGCCCAACTAATAATCAGTTAGTTGCATGTCCCTCACATCCTTATCCACCATCAGTATTGCACATCCAGCCACAATTTCTCCTCCATCTATGAACCACTCTTGATGAATTTGAGTCAGTGTCAAGGTGATATTTTTGACTAAATAAAAGCAAAAAAGGGCCCCTTCCATTACAAAATATTGAATGATGAGTTACAATAGAGATGAAACATCCAAGAAAAATATAATTTAAAAATAGACCAACAATAAAGAGAAATGAAATAAGAGCTAAAGCAATAAAAAAAACACAAAAAATAACCGACAAATAGGAGAGCATGTTAAACAATGATGTTTTTTTGGATAAAAGGCCAAAGGTGTAAACAATTTATATTAATCTTAGAAAAAATACATGCTTTAAAAGTGATTGCAATAAGAGCCCATCAAGGGAAAAACTAGAGAAAAACATCTATAAGTTATCCCCTACAACCTAGAATGCAATCTAAAGAGACTACCCAAAAAAAATAGTACTCACCATTATCTTTAGAAATTCAGCCACCAAACACCCAACTGACCAGAAATAGTTATAAAACCTTAAATTGAAATTCCTTCTATGGTAGGATATTATATGCTTTTGTTCAAAAGGAATAGAGTTCAAATCTTGCAGAGAAAACTAAACTATACATTACCAATTTCCTAAATATAATTGTAACAATGGATATTTTTCTAGGATTAGCAATATCACATGCAGAAAATAAAAAACCAAAGAAATAATGAAGTGCAAAGGAATAGATGAAACAATCTCACCAGATGTCTTCATACTCCATGATTGACCTCCTTTATACCTTCTCAACTTGCTAAAATGTGTTGTTGCCCTCAAATTTATGATGAGCAAGCCAATGGAAATGACAAGCCCTAAGCAAATTTTGAAGGATTTTAAACAACTACATGCAATACTATGCCCTGCTGCAACTAGTAAGCATCTAAAAATGTCTAAACTATGTTAACGAAGTCTGAATATTCCTATGACAAATGAAGAAGTTTGCAAGAGTATGAAATTGCAAGATGTCAAAATAAGACAAAAATTGCCATTTTATAGAAAAAGCAATTTTGTGTGAATGGCCAAGATTAAAATTCAACAAGTTCCCTAGAATCAATGGACGAGATTCAATATAGCAACCCACAATTAGTGTTAGGGCAACATTAGGTCAGATTCGAAATGAATGGATAAGATTGATTTTTAGAGAATCAAATCAATGGTTGACAATGCATATCACAAGAGATTATGGGCACACAAACCGAAGTTGTTGGAGAATCAAATAATAATTTAAAATTATTTGATTCAAGAGGGGTTGTTGACCTTTTGAATTAAAAATTCATTTAATTCAAAAGTGGTGGGGTCATGTGACATAAATAATTTAAATTATTTTTTTTACTGAAAGATGGAATTTAAAAAGTCAGACTTGTTTTAAATAAATAAATTTAATTTAAAATGAGCACAACAAAAGTTAGTTAATTTAGGTGGAAATTAAATAATAAAGATATTATTTAACTATAGAAGAATGTGACAAAGGGAACCTTTTAAATTAAATATAGTGGTTTAATTCAAAATTCAGGAGAGTGGACCAAATTAAATAAATAAAATTTATTTAATTTAGGAGAAAGGAGGCTAATGAATAATTAGATAATTAAACATAATTATTTAATTATAGTGGAAGGTGTCCACACAAATTAAATAAATAAAATTATTTATTTAATAATTAGGATGACATAATGGATTAAATAAATTAATAAATTTATTTAATTATAGGAAGACATTAGACAATTAGAGACATTAAATAAATAAATAATTTTTTTTTGTTTAATAATCATGAAGAATAAATGGATATGAATTAATTAAATAATTAGGAATTATTTAATTAATACTTGAAAGTGAGTCGGGGACATAATTAAAATATCTTAATTATGCTACGAAGAAAAGATTAAAAATAGAGATTGTAGGCCTAGGTCATTTTTATGTGTCTACATTTGCCCCTCTTTGTCATAATGCATTATGTCACATTGTGGCAAAGAAAACAAGTCAAAAATATGCCCCAGTACAAAATAGGATGAGGAAGAATGACGAGGAGGGTTGTAGTATGCCCCCTCAAGAGGACAGACGGGTTCCAAGTACATGGGTGTGCTCTCGAAATGGATGAGAAGACTAGAATATGAAGAGACAAAGAAATGTTAGTGAAAAAGATATGGATGATGACATGGATGCAATGCCTATATGAGATGCATATTAGTTCCTAGACCAAATCCTTCAACACACTACCATAGGACTTTAATATTTATTGCTCTTAATCATCATTGGGCAGATTATTGTAATGGCCAACAAACACCATGATATGACATAACTCAAGGTGTGCAAGGTCATACCATCACACGAGACAAGAATTCATAGACAAAGATGATCATGAATCATACCAAGAGCACAATTGCCCCAATCTTTTTATCATAACCAACTACGAGCAGAAAAACACAAGAAGCACAAGCCATGAAACGTCGTTGTTCTCTAAATCTTGTTTCTAGGACATCCTTGAGAAACTAGCAAGATGATTACCAAAAGAACAAAATAGAGCCACTATCATGATACATCGTTGTTTTTCTAAATCTCGTAGTCAAGACATCATTGAGAAACTAGTAACATGAGTGTCAAAAGACAAGAGAAACGTCATGAGACGTCATTGTTTCTCTAAATCCTGTTGTCAGGATCTTGTTGAAAAACTAGTAACATGATGAAAAGGCCAAAGACAAGTGCCAAGTTTTTGCCAAGTGTTTTAATATCAAGGTTGCCAAATGTCGAGCGATGTCAAATTCAAGAAGGACACATCCTGAATGACGTCCATATCTAGGAGATCGATTCTCAGAGCTAGGAGAATCCATCAAAATGTCAGATGATGAGGAAAATTCTTAGGAAGGACACATCCAAAAGAATAAAGAAATGAGGAGAGTTGCTCTTTAGAAGGACACATCTTGAAGAAGAACCCAAAAATTATCTAGGTTACACTGTCTTGATAGAATTTGATTACATGTCATTGTTGATATGCTGAATTGATCGAAAGTGTTGATGAAACAAATGGTTGATAGATTGTTTGCTCAAGATTGATGGAAGATTTTCTTGATCTGAAGAAATTTTGACGTGTGTGAAAACATTGTTCCATGAACCCTAATGGACCGACCTAGTGTGGCCTCAGGGGCTCATTGATTGATGGCCTTGCCTACGTCGTGCACTCAGAGACCTCGTAGTTCGACACAACCAATAGCCTTGTCCAAAGGAAAAAAATTTGAATCATGATTTTATTTTGACAAACCTAGAAAGACTGACCTAATGCCTTGGGAATTCAAAGATGAATCTTGCCTACGAAGTAAATGCGCAGAGACAACGTAGTTTGGACAAATGACAAAGACTGACAAACTGGACTGACTAGACTGATGGGATAAGCATTAACTCTTATTTTTGGATTTTCCATTGATTTGAATGTTTTTGTATTTTCTTCAGGACATTTTTCTAATTTTTAGGTCTTTTTTCAGATTTTTTCAAGATTTTGTCAGATTTTTTTTCAAGACTTTTTATGAATTTTTAAGATTTTTTCAAGATTTTTTACAAATGTCAGGACTTTTTATGAATTTTTAAGATTTTTTCAAGATTTTTTACAAATGTCAGATTTTTTTTCAAGACTTTTAACTCAGATTTTGTGTGACACCCACTGCAGCTAAATGATAAAGTTCGTGGCCCCAGATAGATTAGGGACTACCCAAGTCCAATGATATGGAGATAGGCAGACACAAGGCAGAAGACAAGGGTATGCAAGGAATGATGTCAACCAAATGCTAACCATGGCCGAAATTGATAGGACTTAGGATGAATGTTGTGAATACCATGTTGTTGTGATTATGGAAAGTGGATAAGGGTCGATTCGAGTAATAGTAGATGGTGAAGAAACAATTAACTACGCATGTTGCCTATTTGCTAGGTTTTTACCATGGTATCTATCCAAAGCGCCTGTTAACCGGGTTTTCACTATTGGATGAATTAATTTCTTTTTACTATTTTTGCCATTTATTTTTTAGTTTTTTGGTGTCACCAAGACATCTATTTGCTAGGTTTAAATCAAGGGGCGATTTTCTTGATTTGTCAATTTTTTTGTATTTATACGTTTTTAGCCAAGCCCTCTAATGCAATGTGTATAAATTTTGCAGATGTAGGCTATTGATGGGTTATGTCAACTTTTCTCCATCAATTGTGGCCAACTGATAAGCTCCAAAACCAAATGTTGCAGTAATAATATAAGGACTGAGGCAATTAGCCTCAAACTTTCCAGGTTTTTCACAATCAGCCTGATTTCTTGCATTTTGCATGAGGACCAAGTCACAAATTTCAAATTTTCTTACCATCACTCTTTTGTTATAGCTCTGGCAGAGAAAAAATTGATATGTCTACAAGTGATTCAAGGCATTTTGTCATCTTGTAACATTTCTAGCTCATGTAGGAGAGACTGTCTGTACTCTTCATCATCAATCATTCCTTTCAAGGAGACTTGGAGAGAAGGAATTTTGACCTCAATGGGCAATATGGCCTTAGATCTATAGACCAGGGAAAATGGAGTGACTCCAGTGGGTGTACAAATGCTAGTACGGTAGGCCCATAAGGCTAGATTGAGTTGTTAATGCCAATCTCGGCCAACGTCGTTGACAGTCTTCTTAAGAATGCGAAGAATTATTTTATTTGATGCCTCATCTTGGTCGTTACCTTGTGGATAATATGGTGTGGAGAAATGATGTTGGATGTGGAATAGCTAACAAAGTTCACGAACGACCTGATTTTTGAATGGACTCTTGTTATTTGTGATGATGGACTGTGGAACACCATACCAACAGATGATGTAATTTAGGATAAACTTTGATATTTGCTTATCGGTGATGTAAGTGAGAGGGACGACTTCAATCCACTTAGTAAAGTACTCAGTGGCACTGATTATGAATTTTTCACCATTAGAGGAGGATGGATGGATCTTTCCCATGAGGTCGAGTCCCCATTGTGCAAAAGGCTATGGGGAAGTGATCAGTCTTAGCTTCTGTGCAGGTGCATGGATTAGGTCACTATGCACATGGAATTTCTAACATGTTCTGACAAAATCAAGAGCATATTTTTCTAATGTCGACCAATAGTATCCCAGTCTGGTGACTTTCCTAGCTAACATTGGACCACTCGAATGAGATCCGCATATACCCTCATGTACTTCTCGTAAAGTTGTATGTGCTTCATCAGTGTCGACACAACGAAGAAGGGTGTTATCAAAGCCATGACAGTATAGGATGTCACTGATGATGGTGTGTCAGGCGGTTTTCCATATAAAGGAATTTCTTTAGTTATTGGAAAGGTTGGGTGGTAAGTTTTCGGACTTTAGATAGTCATAAATGTGTTGGTACTAAGGTGAACTAGGACCAAAAATCTTGCAAACCATTTCTGAGTTTGGGATGTCATATGACGACATCAATATTTGTTCGACTAATATCTAAAATTGTGACACATTTTTAGAGATGTCCAATAGAGATCCAATAGTGGCCATTGCATCCACTACCTTGTTCTGTTTCCTTGGAACTTGTTCAAAGGAAATCAATTTGAAATATGTCAGAAAGCTATCCACCATTTGCTTGTAGGGAATCAAATTTTCATCCTTTGTTGTTTCATAATCATCATTCACCTAGTTGATAACTAACTAAGAATCCCATAATATGAGCAATGTCTGAATTTTCTATTTTATTGCAATCTTGAGTCATGTGATGAATTCTTCATATTCTGCAATGTTGTTAGTGCATGGGAAGGTGATCTAGAATGTCTTAGGAATGGAATCTCCTTGTGGTGTGATGAAAAAAATGCCAACCCTTGAGCCGTGACTAGTATGAGACCCGTAAAAATACAACTTCCAAGGTAATGTAGGTTTTCCATGAAAGATAGAATCATTGAGAAAATCAATTACCAGTGGATGAGTGCTTGGGATGGGTGCACCTACAAGTTTATCTACTATTACCTTCCCTTTTATTGCCTTGCACTCAACATATTGTATGTCATATTCACATAGAATCATGACCCATTTTGCTAATCGGCCTATCAATGCTGCCCGATTTAGGAGATACTTTAGTGTATAAATATTGGCTACCAAGTGTGTTTGGTGGCTCATCATGTAATGTCTTATTTTATGTGCTACAAAGACAACTACAAGGCATGCGCATTTGATGGTTGTATATTTCAACTCAAATCCTATCAATGTGTGACTAATATAGTATATGGCTCTTTATTTCTCCTCATGGTCACTTTGTGCCAATAATGCCCCCAGTGCATTTGTAGTTGTTGAGACATATAGGATCAATGACTTGCCTTCAATAGGTGGAATTAGGATAGGTGGTATCAATACATATTGTTTGATTTGTTCAAAGGTTGTGTGGCATTTGTCTTTCCATACAAAGGGTATCCTTTTGCGTAATATATACTAAAATGGTTGACACTTTTCTACCAACTGTGTGATGAAGCGTCAAATGGACTGTAGTCTACCCTAAAGTATTCTCAATTCACTGATTTCTTTTGGTGGAGGCATGTCTAGAATTTCTTTCACTTTAGTGGGATCAAATTCTATGCCCCGTCGTGAAACTATGTAGCCCAGTAATTTACCTGATGTGACTCCAAAGACACATTTTTTGGGTTCAAATGAACCTTGTAATCTTCTAGCCATCTAAAAAAATTTTCCAAGACCCTGAGATGGTCTTTCCTTGTCAAATATTTGGCCAAAAGTGTCGGTATGCATGTTTTTATCATGCATCTTTTTAATTCCAACTTGACATTTATAACCGTAGATGTGCATTTATTTTTCTTGGTCTGGAGCATTCATTTTGGTTGGTCACCTGCTGTGGCATGTTACCCGTAGTATTTTCTTTAGTTCTTTCCACATGTTTCTTGCCTTCTTACCTGCTTATTTATATAGGGCACTTTGTACATTTCAAATCATCTCATTCTCATCAATGAAATTGATTGATTGATGAAATAGCTTCTCTTTGCTTATGTGGATGTTTTGTTCGGTGTGCAGTTCAAGCTCCTAGATGTCCTCACATGGTATTAGAGCCACTGATCATGCAACCCCTTCCAACACAGAGTTTTCATCAAGTGTTTGAGGTTAGTGAAGGACCATTTTTTGCTAAGGATTGTTCTTTGGTGCGGGGGAGGGCTCCTTTTTGGGCTAGCAGATTAACTAGTGGCTTCGGGTCATATTTGGGAGCTATTTTTTCTATCCTTGATGGACCTGTGTAGGCTCTCCTCACATGGGCTCTTTCAAACAAAGCTTCCAGCTCGAGCCTCAGGTAGTTCAAGCTCCTATGCATTCTATTTACAGTTGTCGGTTCTAGTGGTTTCCAATTTTGGGGAGTCATGGGCTTTGATGTATTTTTTTAGACCGCTTCATCTTTGTTTGTAGGTGGTGGCTACTTTGAGGCGCCTCTCTCAAATTTGCTTGAACGTTTCCAACTCGAGCCTCTCTCAAATATTTGGCATTAGGGGTTTGTTGTGTGTTTGTTCGTGGGACCACAGTGTGCTACATCGGGCGTGTGGACTACTCTGGCTATTTATATAGCCCATTACATAATAGTAAAGTGTGATCCAAGGTTCACATTGGTTTTTTTTTTAAGAATATTGTGCACCCATATGCGGGAGATCAGACTTTGACTTGGTGAATTCAATGTTTTTCTCCAGTTCATTCTATAAGAGGTGCTCATGTGGTTATATGGAGGGCCCAAGAGCTATAGAGTTATTGCAATAGGCATTTTTTCAAACTTGTACAACTTTTGCAAATGGAGTATGTTTTCAACAAACGAGCTACCATTGGAAAGCTGCTTCAACGATCTTCACTTTAGACGAGGTTTTTTCTAAAAATCTTGTTATTTTATGCCCTTTTTTACTAGCTTGAAGTTGCAAGTTGTTACTATTATATCTCTTGGAAAATTTGGTGCTTGTAAATTGTAAAACCAGTTTGAATATATTCTTTTGGAGGGGTGGGTGTTCTTGTTTTTTTAGTCCTTTGTGTGCCATTGTATATCATGTCAAACTCTAGGATTGATTTTATCACTACACACAACTATCACACATGAAAGCTCAAGATGTCACAATTGTTGCAATCTCGGGGTCTATGGAAACTATTGGATGCTGACCAACCTGAATTCACTAAAACATTTGAGCAATTTGTTCATAGAAACAAAATGAATGAGGATAAAGGACTCATAGGTCTTCACGTGTCTGATAATTTGTTGTTTCATATTGCTGAGTGTAAAACACCTAAAGAGGTGTGGGATAAGCTTGCCAAGTTGTATGGTAAGGTCAATCAATTTAGGATCTTGCAGCTTTCAAAGCCGATCTCACTTCTCTCTCTCTAGATGCTTTTCCCTCTATTCAAGATTTCCTTGCACAATTCAAGTTGATTTTTTCTCAATTAAAAGGATGTGTTCATGCCAAACAAGATAAGGAGTGTATTTTCTTGATCCTATCTAAGCTTAGAAGTCCTTTTCAAGTGTTTGCATCTACCTTCTATTCTACTATGGATGCTATGGGGGATGATCATAAGATGCCTTCTTTTGAGGAGTTTTTTGATCGCTTGATGAGGGAGCAAACCAAGTTGATTCAGATGGATGCTCTTCCTAAGAGTCATGCTTTAATGGCTCAATCTTCCAAGGGCAAGGGTAATAATAAAAGAAGTCTAAAATAAATTTGTCTTCCAGTGGTTAGCCTACCTCCAAGCCTAAGGCAAAGACTAATCAGATGGATAATCCTCCACCACCTCCTCCTTCTAACTCAAGAGAGTAATCTTCTACATCTAAGAAGAAGAAGGATAACTTTTCCTTTTGTGGAAAATCAGAGCATAATGACACGCATTATTTTGCAAGGCTAGCAGAATTAGAGGAAGCTATGAGGAAGCATAATATTGCCATGCCCAAGTCTTCTCCCTCAGGAAAAGGGCAAGATCTCTCAGCTACGGCTTTTTCCTCTACTAGTTCCAATTGGATTCTTGATTCTGGTGCTTCTCATCACATGACTCATAGTGTTGATCTTCTTGATTCTATTTTTGATAGTCATACTTCACATATTTTTGTTGGGAACTCTTCTCAAATTCCATTTTTTGGGATAGGCTTAGTTCATATGCAAGATGGTAGAATTGATGATGTTCTTCTTGTTCCTGATATTTCACAGAATCTAATCTATATCAATCAAATTTGCAATCATGGTGATGGAATGCTTGTTTAGTTATCTCCTACTGATGTGACCATTAGAGAGATGCAAGACCCTGATAAATTCATTGTTGTAGGCACATTTGACCATGCAGACCATTTGTATAGGTATGATGGGTTTGAGTCTTCATCAGGATCATCCCTTATTGTTCATGCAGATTATATGAGCAAGATTTGGTACGAACGGTTTGGGCACCTGAATTATAGATATCTTCAGCAAATGAGCACACAAAATTTGGTAATTGGTCTACCTCAAATCTCTTGTTTAGATGGATTTTGTGAAGGTTGTGTGCTTGGAAAGCATCATCGGGATCCTTTTCCGAAGGGTATGGCCACATGTGCTTTGACACCCCTTGAGTTGGTGCATATCAACCTCATGTCCTTCCCCACTCCTTCATTTTCAGGGGCCAAATATGTGCTTACCTTCATTGATGATTTTTATAGGCATACTTGGGTGTATTTTTTGAAGTATAAGGATGATGTTCTTCACCATTTCATGTCATTCCTTTCATTCATGGAGAATCAATTAGGACATTCCCTCAGAATATTTGCCCATATAATGGGGGGGAGTATATCAATCAGGAATGTTAGGAATTTTGTTGTGCTAAGGGTATTCTTCATTAACACACAGGTCCATACACTCCTCAACAAAATACTATAGTTGAGTGGAAGAATAGAAATTTATAGGAGATGGGCAATTGTATGCTAGAGTCTAGATCCATGGCTCTTGCCTTTTGGACAGAGACTGTCAATTGTGCCAACTACATTCAAAACCATATGCCCCACAAGGAAGTGTGGAATATGACTTCAGAGGAGGCTTGGTCTCATGTCAAGCCCAAGGTTACCTACTTTAGAGTTTTTGGGAGTGATGCATGGACATTCATTCCAAATAGTAGGCATAAGGTAATGGAGAAGAAAAGTCAGCGGTTCATTTTTGTTGGCTATTATGAGGATGTGAAGGGTTATCGGTTGTTTGATCCTGTCACTCGAGAGGTTCATTTTCATTATGATGTTCAATTTGATGAGTCTTTCACTCTGCAAGATTCTTCATCACAAGCCTCTCCCTCTCTTCTTTCTAGTTCTTCTTTAGAGGATGTTGTGCTTCCAAATGATGATGATGATGCTCGTAATGATGTTCTTGACATTGGTATAGATCTTGTTATTGATCTTACCCCATCTTCTCCTTCTCCTCCACCTACCCCCCATTGACCTTTATTGGCTCGTACACTTCTTGAGGATGTTTGTTCTCTTGCAGGTGATCCCACAGCTACACATTACACTCGTTCTCATACTTTTGGTATCAGTCTTTTGAGTCATACAGTTTCTATTGATCCTCAAAAATTTTTGGATGCTTCGCGTATTCTGAAATGGAATAGTTCTATGATCGAAGAGTATTCCTCCTTGATGAAGAATCATACTTGGGATTTGGTTCCTCTTCCTAAGGGATGAAAGTTGGTTCGTTGTAAGTGGTTGTAGCGTAGCAAGTTTATAGCTGATGGTTCTATTGATAAGTATAAGGCTCGTCTTGAGGATAAGGGATTTTCTCAGGTTGAGGGTATTGACTATTCTGAGACATTTTCTCCCATCGCAAAGATGGATTCCATACACCTTGTGCTTTCTATTGCAGCATCTCAGGGTTGGTTAGTGTATCAGATGGATGTGAAGAGTACTTTCTTGCATGGTGATCTTCAAGAGGAGATCTATATGGAGCATCCACTAGGCTTTGTGCAAGACCCTTCACATATTTGCAGGCTTGGACATTCATTATATGGTCTCAAATAGGCTCCTCGAGCTATGTACGAGAAGATGGATAGTTTTTTTCTTGCTTCTAGATTCACAAGATGTCACTCTAATCCTACAGTTTACATTCAGTGGCACAAGGGGGATCTTCTCATTCTTGTTCTTTATGTGGATGACTTGATTCTGATAGGGCATTCTCCTGCCATGATAGAGGATACTAAGCGAGCTTTGATGGAGCATTTTGATATGACAGATCTTGGCTTGTTGCATTACTTCCTTGCTCTTCAAATCCATCAGTCTTCTGTTGGTATTTTTATCTTTCAGCAAAATTTTGCTCTTGATTTCCTTCAAAGGTTTGGGATGGTTGATTGCAAGCCAACCCTTACTCCTTTTCAGTCTCATGTTATTTTTTCCACTAGTTGCACTACTCCATCCCTTGATGCTACTTTGTATCAACAATTGGTTCATAGTGTTTTATACTTTACACATAGTCATCCTGATATTTCCTTTGCAATTAGTCTTGTCTCCCATTTCTCTCAAGATCCTCATGAGATTCATTGGAAGGAAGCCAAGCGTATTTTACGATACATTCAGGAGACTACAGAGTTTAGCATTCACTACACATTAGGTGCTACTGAGATTGTGGGCTTCACTAACTCAGATTGGGCTGGTGATGTTGATGATTGAAAGTCTACTTCTAGCTTTGTTTTTTCTCTTCGCTCTGGTCCCGTTTCTTGGTCTTGCAAGAAGAAAAATGCTATTGCATTATCATCAACTAAGGCTGAGTATCGAGGCACTTTTTTGGCTAGTCAATAGGTTCTCTGGCTTTGACAGTTGATGGTTGATTTTGCGTTTCCTATTAATCATCCCACTATTCTTTGGTGTGATAACCAAAGTGCCATACATATTTCTCACAACCCCATGGAGCATCAATGTACCAAGCATATTGAGATCCACATGCACTTCATTTGGTAACTCATTTAGAATGGTGTTCTTGTTTTGGAGTATTTGTCTACAGAGCAGCAGGTTGCAGACATCTTCACTAAACCTTTGGCATCCCCTCACTATCTTCAGTTGCGATTGATATTAGGGGTGAACGAAGTTGTCCTTGGGGGGTCTTGATGAGTCCCCCTTCATTTCACTTTTATATTACACATTTATTTTGTTCACTCTTTGGGAGAGGAGTTTTCTCCCACAAGGTTTTTTCTCTGTTTCTCTGGTTGTGAGAGATTTGCATTTCACTGCATTGTAGTTGTACATGGGTACCTAAAAAGGTTTTTTTCCAAGACCCATAATGCATCTCATATTGCATATTGCATTTTCATTTCTCCCTAAGTTGCACTTAAGGAGGCTTGTTGGCATGCATGTTTTTATCATGCATCTTCTTAATTCCAACTTGACATTTATAACCATAGGTTTGCATTTATTTTTCTTGGTCTAGAGCATTCATTTTGGGCGGTCACCTATTGTGGCATGTTACCCATGATCTTTTCTTCAGTTCTTTCCACATTTTTCTTGCCTTCTTCCCTACTTATTTATATAGGGCCCTTTGTACATTTCAAACCATCTCATTCTCATCAATGAAATTGATTGACTAATGAAATGGCTTCTCTTTGCTTCTATGAAGGTTTTGTTTAGTGTGCAGTTCAAGCTCTTGGATGTCCTCACAAAAATTTCATCCACATAATCCTCCATTAGGATATGTATCATGTCATGAAATATTGTTTTCATAGCTCTCTGGTGTGTGGCACTTGCATTCTTTAAGCCAAAAGGCATGACATTCCAACAGTATGTACCCCATGGGTAGGTAAATGTTGTTTTGTGTTGATCTTCAATTGCAATGCAGATTTGGCTATAGCCCGAGAAACCATCCATGAGAGATGCATCTCGTACCCTACTGTGAGATCCACAATCATGTTTATGTTCGACAACAGGGAATCATCTTTTGGGCAAGCCTTATTCAAGTCTTTGAAATCCATGCAGATATGGATTTGTCCATTTGGCTTTGTGACAAGGACAATGTTGGATATCTAGTTAGCATAATATATTGATCTTATGAATCCCACATCCAGTAACTTCTTTAGTTCAACCTATACAAGTAGTGCAATTTGTGGATACATTTTCCAAATTTTTTGTTTGACTGGTTTCATATTTGGGATTAACGAAAGATGATGCAATACCAATTCTAGATCTAGGCCTGGCATGTTGGCATATGACCATGCAAAGTTAACCTTCCTTTATGTGAAGAATTGTAGGAACTCAGGTTTTTCTTCATCTGTTAATGATGCAGGTAAGAGAACCATTTTGGGAATCTCTAGTGTGTTTGTGTTAACTTGGATGGTGTCTTCAATTAGCATTGCTGATTTTTCCTATGTTACGAGGAGAAAGTCCAATCCTCCATCCTTAGGTGCCTCAGAGAGGTTTTAACCTTTAGATACATCCTTTATTTTTACTATTTTGTTTTCAGAAGGTTTCTTGCAGTTTTCATCGAAAGAAATTTCTTATTGTGTCTTATTCTTTGTACTTTTACGTCTGGAGGATTGCATAGTCTCCCTGAAGTAAGCTACACAATCTAGGTCAATGGAAAATCCTATTTTGTGATCACCCCATGAATTCTACCATTGCCTCATCATTCTTAAATATGTCCATCACTGGTGTTTCTTCTTGGTCCCAATCAATCAGTTGCAGGTAAACAAGGGAAATCCCATCATCAATGTCGGTAAAATATGGGGAAGATGCGGAAAGTGGGCAATGGATGGCCCATATTTGGATTCAGATGAGTCAAAATCATAGTCATAATAGCGCACGAGAGTATCAAAATTATGACTACTGGATGAGATTTTAGAGGCATGGATAGTAGGTTCAGGTAGTTAGACTCATGGGTGGGTTTAGAAATGGGGCAAGAGATTTTAGGTGTTACCAAGGAAAATTTACGTTCTTCTGGATTCTAAGGAATGCTTACCCATTCCTTATTTTTGGAGTGTCAGTCAACAATATCAATATTGTATTCTTGTCAGAATCTTTCTTCCAAGGGGAGTTGACGAGGGTCTAGGAATAGTTCGTCAAGATCAGAGTTGCTCAGGGTTTCCTCATATCCCCATTCTCATTCATTAGAGTCAAATTCGGTAAGGGATTCTTCACTTGTCTTGACACTTTATGGAGCCATTACATCCTCACTTGATGGTTCATAGGAAAATTGACTGTCAATTCTGAGTTGGTTAAACCCTAGCCCTATGTGTCTTGGTCTTGCAAAAATGATAACAGGTTCCCTCCTTCCATTGTTGGCCTTTCCAAGGCTACTTGTGTTGTCAAAACCTTGTTCTTTGCATATATCATATCCTTTTCCAAAGAGATGCACTAGTAGTGGAGGTAACTCTTTTAGGTCTTTGTAGAGCTAGTTGGCTATGTCAATGATGACTTGATTAATCATATCCCCCCATAGCGTGAAAACCATTTTTTGTGGAACCTTAACATTTGTCTTAGGTTAAACCACAAAACATGGTCTACCATATACTTTAGGCAGCTTAGGCATTGTAGTGATATAGTAAGTCGTATTCAATTTGAATTCTCCATAGCCAAGGTCTTGGATCTGGAATTCTTTACTTGGTATGGAGGTCGAGGAAGATGGTGTGGTAGAAGGTGATGGAATGGATGATTTGGTGAGTGTGGATGGGTCAATATATTTTAAAGAGGGGGAAGTTGAGGCTTCCTGATTGATGGGTACTTGGTGCTCAACAGTGTTTCATAGATTGGTATAGTATTGGAATGGATTAGGATCTCCTTGGATAGTGATTTGAGTACCATCAAAAGGGAACTTAAGGAATTGGTGCTATGTGGAGGGAACAACCTTTAGGGCATGAATCCAAGGGCGACCAAGTAAGATATTCTAATGTATGTCACAATCTAAGACTTGGCATGTTGTATCTATAATAACTACTCCCACCCAGAGTGGAATTGTGATGATGCATTTAGAAGCACATTCTTCATCATCATTCACCTTGATGACAATGGTCTTGGTAGCATCTACACATGCATCAGAGAAGCCAAAATCTTAAACCAATTTTAGAGAGTAGATGTTCAATCCTGCTCTGCCATATACTAAGAATTGTCTAGCCTTATGTTTGTGGAAAAAAACCTCGATATGAAGGGCATCATTATGAGATGGTCTGGGTGAGGAATAGTCACTATCCGTAAAGGTAATGTGATGAGGCGAATTTAGGTATCTAACCATAGTTTCAAATTGGCTAACATCCATGTCAATTGGGATAGAAGAATCTTGCAAGACTTTATCCAAGATTGCCTTATGTGTGGGTGAGATGCGTAGTAACTTAAGAATGTATATTTGAGAGGGTGTTTTATTCAATTGCTTAGTAAGGTTGAACTCTTATTTAGGGTTTGACTATCTAGCAAATGGACCAGGTATGGTAAATTTAGGCTGACGTATAGAGGGACCTAGGATGGTGACCTTTCCTTTACATGTTATAATGTTGCAATCTATGGCCTTTTTAATGGTAATGGCATTGACAAATTGTTCTTCATTAGTAGCTCGTAAGTTTTTGACGACAATACCATCGGAATAATTTGAGGCAAGACAAATTTGATTGGCTTGGTTATCGATATTCTTCAAGCCAAATGTGGTAGGTTTACTAGAACCATGATCTTGTATTGGGTTCTTTTTTATTGTATGATCTACATTAGATGTAAATGGTTGACCTCCTAACTCAATGGTGTGGTTTTCAATAAGGTCTTGTACCAAATTTTGCAACTGATGACAAGAGGAATTTTTGTGCCCTTTGACACAGTGGAAATCACAAAACGTATTATCGTCCCACCATGATGGCTTGAACTGACCAGGGTCATATGGTTTAGGTTCCTCCAATACTATGACTCCATTTTAGAGGAGTTTCTTCAAGACAACTTTGATAGGTTCACACAAGGGGGTGTATGTGCATTTTTGAAATTGTCATGGTTGACACAACTGCCTTGGATTATATTGAGCGGGATTATTTTGAACAACATTGGCAGCTAGTATCAGTGTGGTCATAGGTACTTTTTTTTATTTTGAACTCCTTTGATGGTAAGTACATTACTTGTTGCATTAATGATTTTTTCATCGACCACACCGTCATTTGTAATGTGTTTATTTATAACCCATTATTTTTTTTGTCATTGGAGTTACTTGGGCTATTGTTTGTGGTGGTCTTGATGGTTTGTCCACCATATTTTAATTCGCCTTTGGCAATCAAGGATTTTTCAAGTTGAACCCCTTTTTCGACATGGTCAACAAAGGTGGTACAACAATGGACTTGTAAGCCATATCTAAGTGGTCCTAGGACAGTTTTCACAAACATGGTGACTTTCTCCTTTTCTAGTATTTCTATTAGACATCTGCTCGCTAGGGTTCTCCATCTTTGAAATAATGTGATAAAAGTATCTTCTGCCTCCTCTTGGGTAAGTTGGCATAAGGAGGCAATGTCAATATCTGTTTCAATATTATAAGCGTAATTTTCAATAATTTTTTTTTCCAATTCATCCCATGTTTTGATTCCTTTAGGAAATAGTGAGAACCATTCCAGTGCATGACCTACAAGCCTTCTAGAAAAAAGTCTAGTGAGATAAGTTTTCTCATATGCAATGTGCATGCAACTAGTGGTGAATTCTCTTATGTGTTCAATGGGGTTCGTTTTTCCTTTGTATTTAGGAAAATGAGGTACCACATATCCATGAGGAAAGGGTGTCATAAACAAGGCTGTTTCGAATGGATATGGACACAATTCATGTGACATGTCATATTTTTTGTTGGATTGTTGTAAGGTCTCCACTTTTGTTTGAAGAGCAACAAGTTGGAGTGTGAGTGCTTCCACAATGAGGTTGTTGGTAGCATCACACATGTTGGTGAAAGGTATGGATTGGTTTCCCACTTGTTGTGATGAGATGTGCTTTGTGCTGAGAAAAGTTAGTGTTCTAATTTTACAGTTGTTGGAAATGAGTGTGGTGATTGGGGTTATGTTTTTGTGTATGTACTTGAGTAACATACATGGGGATTTGAGATCTCGCCATGTTGGATTGGATTTGTGGGCCTAGTTGATTTTGAGTATGTTGATGTCCAAATAGAGCAAAATATTGGGTGCCTTGATTGCCTTGACCATATAAGAAATTATGGCCTTGATTAATGTTGGTGTTGACCTATGACGAATTAGGTTGGGTGCCTTGAATGATAAATCTTTGTTTATTTCTCCCAAGAGGATTCAATGAGTTAGTTGCCATAGTATTTGAGGAACCTACTAATAGTTTTGTTCATGTACCCATGGAATTAGATGAAGTTCCAAAGAGGTTTGAGGTGGTTGCACCCATTGTTGATCCAAATTTTTGTGAAGGGATAGTGGATGTTTTTTGGGGGATGGATTGTGATGTGGTGTTGGTTTGGGTAGATGATCCCCCAATGGATGTTGTGTTGGTTGTGGTGTGTACATTGGTTGTGATGGCTGCATTAGTTGTGGTGGTAGCATGACTAAGGGAGGTAGCATTAATGGTGTTATTGAAGTTTTGTGAAGAGGCTCCCATGGAAGGATTGTGTGATTGGTGATTAGGAGATGTTGCTCTAATAGTGTTGAGGTCAAATCATTTTGGTAACCTAGCCCCTTGGTCAAGGAGCATGGAGAAATATATGCTTGAGTCATTTAGGACCAATGGCTCCACAAAAGAGGCCACTTCTTGGTTTTGGGCAGCATCTTGTATGTCTTCTTCATAGACTTCCCCATTTTGGTCTCTACAGACAAATATTTCAAAGGGATTGTGTGGAATGGATATCTCACTAAAAGGATCGATCATAGAATTTCCCATGTCATTTGAAAGAGTGTTCATGTTACTAGGGAATGGATTCATTTCATTGGTGAAATTTGGAAAATTGGTGTCTTGACCAAATAATCCATGGATTGTTTCCTTTTTTGTAACCTAGTTTCAACCATAAAATTTTTTTCTCAACTTTGGGATGATGAGGGATAATGACCTAAATATGACACTATGTTTTTGGGTTATTTTGGAAATAAGGAATGCTATGAAATGCAAATGAGATTAAAAGGACACTAAAGGGATGAGAATGGTATGACACTAAAATGAGGAGACTAATGGTATGCAAACTAAAAGGAACCTAAGATGCACTGACTATTGAGAAATATAAGGAGATGAATACTTGACCAAACAAAGTGTTGGCAATGCTTCATGTTTGGAAAATCAATGGACCATAATAGGACTAAAAGAGGACAAAGTGAAGTTTCCACACTAGACTATTGAATGGGAAATAATTCAAAAAAGATTTAACTAAATGACAAAGGGTGACTGGGTCTAATGATAACCTAATTTTAAAGACAAAGTTTGACAATAGATGGTAAGAAGTCTACTTCTAAAATCTACCAAATGAGTGTCTAAGGAGATGGTAGAATTAACAATCCAACTAGTCAAATGGAAGTGGAAACCTATGGTGATCCTAAGAATGTCATCTATAGTGTTATGATGAGGGAAGTTGAGAAAATAAATATCTGGTTTGACAGAAACAAAAAAGGACTTGATGAAATCTAGAAAAAAGACAGGTTTGGACTTTGATTTTGATAGTGGGCAAATGTTAATGAAATCTGATGAATGTGGTGCAACAAAGCACATGTGGCTCACAATTGTGAATATGGTTTAGAAAGAAAAATGCGGCTCAAATCTAAGAAAATACGGCTTGACAATGTGCTTACGTTGCAGGAATCAATTCTGCAAATGTTTCAGTAGGCAAGCAAATACCACTAAACAGCAAATGCGGCTCAAAATGGAAAATGTGGCTCGATTTTAAGAATTTGTGGCTTGACAAGGAGATTGCGTCACAGTATGCAATTTTGGAAAAATTTCATCAAGAAAGAAAATAGGACTCAAGAGAAAATGCATCTCATACTAGCAAATGTGGCTTGATAGGGGATTGCATCACAACAAGCATTTTTGGACCAGTCTTAAATTTAGAAGATGAGTTGCGAAATAGTGGTTGTGTTTTAGAAAATTGCAAATGTGGCTCACTTGAGCGAATGTGGCTCTATTTTGATCAAATGTGACTGAGCAGAGCGAATGTGGCTCACTACTAAGAAGTTGTGGCTCAAGATGGAAAATGCATTACAGAAGATGATTGAAAAAAAAAATTTAGGCCGATTTGCAAAGACTTGTTTCAGTTGGCAATGTTGTTTCGGATTTTACCAAGTTTGATGTTTATTTATCTAAAAAAAGCTGGCAAATACATGGTGTTGTAAGAAGATGAAAATCAACCACATAGAAGTCATTTTAAAAAATCTTATGGTTGCAAGGAAATTATTCTTTTGGATCCCACTAACTACATATCCCTAGCAAATGAATTCAGAAACTTGGCCCCACAGGCTCCCCCTTACAGTGCACTCACTTCTCAAGGCAACCAAACTTCCAACCTCCATGAAACTCCCATGGAAGATTGATCATTTCTACTAAGAACTACGCAAGTGCAGGTGCCTTGGTGAAGACCGTTGTTGCACCAAAGAATAGAAGGTTTTTGGCTTTCTAAAACAAAGGATTTTAATTCAGGCACCCATTTGAGTGGTCTTACATGGGGCACAAGATTAAGCTCCATTAAGGAGGTACTCTAGCTTAAAGAGGTTAAGCTCAATAGGGTTTTTGAGAGTACTACTTGGTTCGTATGACATATCTGCACTCGTAATCATAAGGTTTCCCTTAGGATTCACATTTGTATACCAGTCGGGAGTAGCTCGGCTAAAAAGCTTTGTTGTCGGTTTGAGTCACTTTGGGGTGAGTAATTTTTCCCACCAAAGCAAACCCAGTTTCTAAGGCTAACAAAAGCAAGCCAAAATATTCATAGTTCAATCAATCCTTGTTTAAAAACAAATAGAGAACACATGAATATCCTAACTTACACTTGCATGGTGTTCATTTTAAGCCCAAATCAAAATGTGTTGACAAACATGAAAGAAAAATAAGAAGACACGGGGCTAATTTTAATCGTTTGTAGTGTGAGCTAACTAAGAGTTCATTTTAACCCAATGCTATGAAAATATGCAAATTCATTTTAATCATACGAGTTATAATGCAAGATTGTCTTCTTTTTAATCCAATGAGTATGCATGCATGTTCACTTTAACCCATGAATGTAAAATTCAAATTTGTGGTTTTTCTAAGATTTGTGAAATAATACAAGTAAATAAATGTTAGACTCCTCACCACAAGCTGCAAACAAAAAATCAGTAACTCAGAATCTCTAAACTATCAAACAGAAAAAAAAAGGTAAAAAAAAGAATAATATGAAAGAAAAATTTTACCTTATAGATGCGTCGCGGTAGAGCGAATGCAGCTTGGGAAGCTAGATGTGTCATTTGGATAGACGAATGTGAATGATTGGATCAAATGTGGCTTCCTAGTTGTCAGATGTGGCTCAGCGATGCAGATGCGTCATTTGGAGAAGCAGATGTAGTTTGACAGAGCAGATGCGTCACTTGCGAAGGTAGATGTGGCTTGAGAGATCACTTGTGTCACAAAAAATGGCACATGTGTCATTTTGTACACCTGAAACCTGCAAAAAGAAAAATACCAAAAAATCCATACAATAACCTGCAAAAAAGCATGACTAAAAATCCGTACCATAACCTGCAAAAATGTGTTAAAAGAGAATGTCATGTTCACTAATGTAACAATGGGTATTTTTCTAGGGTTAGCAATATCACATGCAAAACATAAAAACCCAAAGCAATAATGAACTACAAAAATAGATGAAACAATCTCACCAAATGTCTTCATCCTCCATGATTGGTCTCCATTATACCTTCTCAGCTTGCTGAAATATGTTGTTGCCCTCAGATTTATGATGAGCAAGCCAATGGAAATGACAAGTCCTAAGAAAATGTTGAAGGATTTTGAACAACTAAATGCAATACTATGCCCTACTGCAACTAGTAAGCATCTAGAAATGTCTAAACTATGTTAAATGAAATCTAAATATGCATATGAGAAATGAAGAAGTATGCAAGAGTATGAAATTGCAAGATGTCAAAATGAGACCAAAATTGCCATTTTATAGAAAATACAATTTTGTGTGAATAACCAAGATTAAAAGTCAAAACGTGCCCTAGAATCAATGGATAAAATTCAATATAGCAACCCACAATTAGGGTTAGGGCAACATTAGGTCAAATTAGAAATGAATGGACAAGATTGATTTTTAGAGAATCAAATCAATGGTTGATAATGCATGTCACAAGAGATTCTGGGCACACAAATCGAAGTTGCTAGAGAATCAAATAATAATTTAAAATTATTTGATTCAAGAGGGGATGTTGACCTTTAGAATTAGAAATTCATTTAATTCAAAAGTGGTGGGGTCATGTGACAGGTAAACAATTTAAATTAAATTATTTACTAAAAGAGGGAAATTAGAAAGTGGGACTTATTTTAAATAAATAAATTTTATTTAAAATGAGCACAGTAAAAGAGGTGATTAAATAATAAAATTATTTAATTTAGGTGGTGGGATTTATTTTAAATAAATAAAAATTATTTAAAATGAGCACAACAAAAAAAAATTAAATTAGGTGGAAATTAAATAATAAAGATATTATTTAATTATAGAAGAATGTGACAAAGGGAACCTTTTAAATTAAATATAATGAATTAATTCAAAATTCAGGAGAGTGAAAAAATTAATTAAATAAAATTTATTTAATTTAGGAGAGAGGAGACTAATAAATAATTAGATAATTAAACATAATTATCTAATTATAGTGGAGGTTGGACAAAAATTAAATAAATAAAAGTTTATTTAATTTTAGAATGAAGAGGACTTAATTAGTGATGCAATTAAATAAATAAATAAAATTATATATTTAATAATCAGGATGACATAATGGATTAAATAAATTAAGAAATTATTTATTTATAGGAAGACATTAGACAATTAGTGACACATTAAATAAATAACTAAAATTTATTTATTTAATAATCATGAAGAATAAACGGATATGAATGAATTAAATAATAATGAATTATTTAACTAATAGTCAAAAGTGAGTTAGGTACATAATTAAAATGTCTTAATTATGCTAGGAATAAAAGATTAAAAATAGAGCTTGTAGGCCTAGGTCATTTTTATGTGTCTACAATAATTGATATAATTTCTAACCCATTCAAAGTCTTAGAGCGACTCAACATGTACCATTTTCCTTAGGAATCTTACTGCCACCTCCACCAGTGATTTTCTAGTGGCTAATATTCAACAATTGGCTAATAGTTGAAATTTGAGAATAATTTTTTTTCTAATAGTTTGAGCGAAAATGTGACTTGAATTGCCACTTTTTTACAAAATTTTATTAGTCTTATTTAAATCACCAAATAATATATTCTATTAAAAAATTAACTCAAAAAACTGCCACAATATTTAATTCATGATTAGATCAGATTCTCCTAAATTTAATAAATTATATTAGAAATATATATTAATTCGCCAATAGTATATCATAATTATTAGTTTCTTCAGGACAATATTTCTAATCTTTAGTTTCCACCGTTGATTTATAATATAATCTTATGGCCTTTGTTGTATTCCATGAGGTAAAATGTACCTATGATCTATAATGCTCATGGGGCCCATAATTTTGGGTCTCATGAGCATTATAGATTGTGATTAAATATTACCTTATAGAGTACAATGAGGTTCATTAGATCAATTATTTAAAATAAATTTTGAGCCCTATGAGAATTATAGATCATGGGTACATTTTACCTTGTAGAATACAATGAGGGCCATTATATTATATTTTAAAATAATTGTGGAAAGTAAATATTATAATCTACCCCTTCAACCCATCGATAATTTCCACCCTCAAACACATACTTTTCCATGAAAAATAGTTTTAGATTGGATAGATTCACCATCATAATTAATGTATTTTCCTATTAGTTTTCAAGATTCACCAAAAGTTTCCACAAAATTTTAGTGATGTAGAAAAATCACCAATAAAATAAAATAAAAATTTGAAAAAAAGGAAAGATTCGCCCATAGAAATTAATATTTTTTTCTACAAAAATGAAAGATTTTCCAAGATTTTATATCTTTTTTTGAGAGGGTTTCTTAAAGTTATCACTAACCTCTACCCACATTCTCTGTGATCATAGAACACCTCACCCTTGATATCCAAAGTGAAGAGGAAGAAGGTTACTTCCTCACTTGACACCAAAAGATTCTTCAAATCAGAGGGCCTTGGAATACCTAGGCCAAAGGAGGCAACATCCATCACCACTTCCAACGTGCCTAAAATTTTGGGTATAAAAATATTGTGTCATTTCCAGTATGTTCAATTTCACAATTTTTGTTCTATTAGAGCCGCAATGAAATGTGAGGATATGTCTAAATCCACCCTATACCACTCATCTGACACTAGAAATTCATGGCTTGGCTTAAACAACACATTCAAATGGTTGATCACTTAGAGTGGCTGATGTGCGACCTAGTCATTATACATCCCTCTTCTCGTTCGCTGTTAACCCTCATTTGGTGGATAATTATTTTTTATTTTTTCCTCCCATGCATTACTAAAAGAAAATCGTCAAAGTTTTCGCATTGCATATGTTTTGGTCACAGTAAAGTTTTTGGGCACATTTTCAATGTAAGAAGACATGGGTGTCCTCGTGAAGTAGTCACAATTTTTTAATATATGCAACAAACATGTCTTCAACCCTATCATATTACATTGGCCAACACAGTTCCAGCCTGTGCCAAAATGGGAGCTTTGGAACAAAGTATCCATAAAACCAAGAAGGATATTGGAATTTTTTCATATTTTGTAGTTGTAATGGTCGACCAAATGCCTCAAAATGGGGTCTTATGTAATGCTAATAATGTAGGACATGTACAAAATGGATTTGTTGAAAAGTATTTAGAAACTTTCAAGCAGATGCAATTAGCAGGAGTAAAGACAAATTCCTCTACCTTTACCACCATCCCCCCTGTCGGTGCCAAAATGGGAGCTTTGGAATAGGTTGTGCACACGGATCACAAAATAAGGATAGAGGATTTTCCTCAAATGTATTTGCAATTGCCCTAGTAGACATGTATGATAAATATGGAATGAGAGACAAGGCACATGAACTATTTGACATAATGCATCAAAGAAATGTGTTCACATGGAATGCCTTGATTTAAGGATACTCACAAAATGTATTTGTTGAAAAGCCCGACTCTACAACCTTTGACAACATCCTCGCAGCTTGTTTCAAATGAGAGCTTTGGAATAGGGTATGGGCATCCATCCTAGTAGTTGCAACCACTCTGGTAGACATGTATGCAAAATGTGGAAGCATAGACAAGGCACGTGAACTATTTGACAATGGGATTTAAAGAAATTTGGTCTCATGGAATGCCATGATTGTAGGATATGAACAAAATCGATTTGTTGACAAAGATTTAGAAACTTTGTAGCAAATAGAATTGTTAGTTGTAAAGCAAGCATTATGCTTGTTTGTGCAAATTTGGGAGCTTTAGCAGGTAATGGGCATAGACCTATTTTTCTACAATACATGTCTTATTATCATCCTCTTCATTTTATTTTATTTAATTACTTCTTTGCACTTTTTAATTGTCATTTATCATATTCTCCTTCATCTAAATATTTACTTTTACATTTTCAAATTTATAATATTTCTTTAGGATATGATTTAATTAATCCAATTTCAGATTGTTTTTACTATTTTTCTTTGATTTTTTTTTTATTATTATTATTTTTATAATTTCCCATTTATCAATGAGGATAATTCTATTCTACATTTGAATATTTACATTATCTAGCATTTTCTCCTCTACTTTAGTTATTCATTACTACTTTAGTATCATAGGTTACATTTAGACTAGACAATTATTCACTTTAGGATCATGGTGCCAATACATTATTATAGAACTATTCAATTTGGGACAACTAGAAATATCATGTGATTTATCACCACAAAAATCATGTGGACTTTCCTCTTTTCTTCTATACTCATTAGAATAATGTCTTAGTTTACCATAGTTATATAACATTTTGGCCTTTTGTTCTTTCCTCTTTCTTCGACACCTCTATTATTATTGTGGTAGCCTCTTCTACCACCTCTTTCTCAAGATTCATCATGGTAACTCATGAAGGTCCTTGCATCTTGAGTTTGTGGTACCACGTAATGTATATTGTTCAGTGGTCTTATACTTTCTCTGAGTTGAAGTTCCCACTAGCCATGTGCCAAATAAACATTAAATGGTCTTATCCCTAAATCATATGCTCTACCTACACCCATATCCAAAAAATGCTTCCCTAGTCAATCCATGAATCATTGGTGTTGGTGTAATTAATATTTAATTACACTTGCATAACTTTACTTAGGTTGAGCTAATTTTAGGTCAACATTAGGGTTGCATACTTTGCCTATATAAAGCAAATCATCTCATTGTAATATTAAATTCCTTCTATGCCCACCCACCACTGGGTCCGCCCAGCCCCCTAGGCTGCCTGCAGGCCTTATAGGCCATTCTGGAGCACTTTTACAAAATCGGGTGTAACTTTTGCATACGGTGTCCCTTTTTTGCAAATGAGATACCATTGGAAAGATGATTCCAGCACCAATCTATTCAATGTTTTAGTTTTTCTAGATTTTGCTCCAGATTTATTTTGCAGGTCCTTGAACTCAGATGTTCTGTTTTTCACTCCAGAGGGCATATCTTTTGACTCGGTGATCCTTTTTTCGCCATTCTTGCGGCATTGGCAAGATGATTCAGTCCTCTACACAGATCTGAGGTCTATTTTCATTTTCTATTTATGAATGTTAGGCATTCTCTCCTTTTTCAGTCATTGGAGATTGTAATAAATGAACTGATATAAAGTTCCATCGGGGGGGTTTTTTGCATAATAATCTTCATCACGTTTTGATGGCAACTCACATGGGTTGTAATTTGGTTTCTTAGTTTTTTTTGGCCACATTTTTGTCTGAGTTTGACACATATCAGATTCATTTTGGTTCACACTTTAGATTGAGAGCCTATGGTTAGTGATCCGCATCGGATCCATCTCAGTTTGAGGGCCACTAAATTTGTGGTTATTGTTCCTGAGTCTGTATGGTACTTTTTCCCATGGAAGAGTTTCAGTCTTAGTTTGGCATCGGCATCAAGATTCATGGCTTCTAGATTCTGTCATCATCATATCATCTACTATTGCTTCATGGATTCTAGGGTTGTTCCAGTTTGGTGTTTTTGAGTGTTCCGTGGCATCGGGTCTGCTGTCACATTATTATGATTCCGATATGGTTTCTTGTAGACAGAAGTATCTTTCCTTTCCTGTCACATTGTGGTTCTAGTGTTACTCCACAGTGTTCTTCTAGTGCTTCTTTGCAGCAGTCATCTCATTGTAGGGGGGGTTGTCCATTGGGTTTTCCTTCTCTACCTCATTATTGCATTTCTACATGGGTACTTGATCAGGCCTTGTTGCTGGGACCCATTCATGCTTTCTTGCATTCATCTCAGTTTTAGGTGCCTGCTTATTTAGTCTCCCTAAGTTGCACTTATGGGGGGGTGTTGGTGTAATTAATATTTAATTACACTTGCATAACTTTACTTAGGTTGAGCTAATTTTAGGTCAACATTAGGGTTGCATACTTTGCTTATATAAAGAAAATCATCTCATTGTAATATTAAATTCGTGAATATATCATTTTGCACATTCGCATGCAAAGCTCTACTTTTTTATGTTTTCTCTTCTGTGGAAGGTGTTTAGGTTTGCATGTCTGATCTAGGGTTTCTAACAATTGGTTCATATTAATCTTCTTCATGAAGTAATATTGGCACCTATTTGTGTCATGTTTTTCCCACTTTATATTTTACAATATGTACTTACCCTCTTTCTAGAGGATTTCTCAAGTTACCCTCTTAGTGCGGTAGCCCTCTTGGTTCCTTTGATTATAAAAAATTCATTCCTTAGATGTTATTCCTTGATACAATTTTAAAACAAAAATTTACTTCTTCTAGGTGGGGGAGAAGTCTTATCCCTCTCACTTTCAATAGAAATTCTTACTTCAATGTTACATTTATCCACTCTAATTTGAAATTATCAATTTGGTATTTTACTACTAAATCATTCTCCTATACCTCTGACTAGGATTCTATTTTGGTGATTAATTTTACAACATCCTTATATAAAGAGGGAATCTTTTGATCTAGTTTTTTTATAATGTGTGGTGTTAACGCTAATAAACCACTCAATTTGTTTCTTTTATGTTAAGATTCCTTCTATCTTTCTAACCATACTTTTAAATCATTGTTATTTTTTTTCATCCTCCATATTTTATTTATGTCTTTTGTTCATACATCAGGTGAATAGAAATTTTTCAATATGACACTCAATTCTTTCCATGTTTTATCATAATTAGGGCATTATTTAATGCTCCATATTTTTGCCTCATCATTGAGGGTCTCCATAAAATCATACAATTGAGTCTAGTCATCATTAAAGCCAGCCCCACTCCAATGAAAGTCTAAGGTAAATAGATATTTGCTAGCATCCTTGGTGTATTTACCAAAAATAGGGAGATTAATCATATACACGTCCATATTTGAAGGAGATAAAGGTGTTCCTGATTTATTTTGTATGGTTAGGTATTATCCTTTCTCCTGATCTACTAAATTTAATCTTGGATCTCTTTCTCTCTCTTTATCATGACCTTTTTTTCTAGTTTCACTCCTTTTCTACTCAACTAAAGTCCTTTCTATACGATTACCTCTTGGTAGGGTATATGCAAGAATATGAGTTCACGAAACATGGAGGTTTTTTCCTTAGGCAAAAAATGAAATCGGCTTGCAAAAAATGGAATCTCGCTTTTTAATAAATGGGATCCCATTTAAAAAAAAAAAGGAAACCTTTTTAAAAACAATAGGATCCTTTTAAAAAAAAATTAGGATCCCCTTTCGCAAACAAATCGTTTTTGGAAAGTTTTCAAAATGGGATCTCATTTTACAAAATAGGATCCCATTTCGTAGAACCATAAAGAAATTGTCTTTTTATGAAACGAGATCTTGTTTTTTAAAATATGAATTTTTGGTTGGGTTTTTGGCTTGTTTTTCAGTTCGGGAAATGGCTTGGGGACTCAAACCTAAGCTTTGATCCTAGTTTGACCTACAACTTTAAGGTCATGTCAATGTCATGGGAAAATAGTGACTTTGGACATATGTCTGAAGACCTATTTTGTAAAAAAAATTGATGAAATTAAAACCCATTATAGATGAGATAGTGCAGATTCCAAATGTGTAAGTGAATTTACATTTTTTATATATTTTTCTATTTTTCAATTAATTTATGATGAAACTAGTCTATAAACTTGAATTATGAGGGTTTTTTAGTATTTTAATAACTTTTATTAAAATATGTTTTTGTAAAATAAATTGCACCAAAACATACTTTAAACAATTCTTTTCAATTTTTTTCAAAAAATTCAAAAAATGATGAGTTTAGGTCATCTTATGTGTGACGTATACGATGATTTTTCACAACAACAAATATGGCCAGTAAAAATTTAACAAAAAAAAAATTGAATAAATTTTTTAAAAAATATATCTAAAATGTGCTTCAGTGAGTTATGAATCTTTTCCCAAAAGGATTTAGGAAAATATGATTATTTAGGTCAAAAAATGGATGACGTACACATGCATGGTATGGTAAAAAAAGTGACTTTTTGTAGACATGAAAAATGTACAAGTTCGGTTCGACACACTTGATCCTGTTTGCTAACAACATTTCCTCCTAGATCACACTCTCAGCACTTCATCATATTTTGTCCCTTAATTTAATGAATCATTATTTATTTGATTAAGTCTTTCTCCTTCTAGTGATTAAAGTAATCAATTTATTTTAATTAACCTTATACTTCTCAAGGGGCCCAAAATGTGCACAACCATCAACCATTCACATCTTGACAAGTGGCACTTGGCCATTGGATGTTGAATGATCCCACATTTATTGTTTTCAGTCTCTTTTCCATTTTTGGAAATCTATAAATTGGAGGCTTATCTCCTCATTTTATCATCCACGATTCAAGCAAGTATAATATACTTCATTCCATCCACAATTTTGAATAAACTTACTATACTCAAGTTCATCATCATTCCACATATTTCATGCAAAGTTACTCTCTTGAATTGAAGGCTAATTTTTTCCATTATCACATACATTTGCATTATCACTATCATCTTGGAAAATCTTGCTTATCAGGGATTGGGAAAGGGTTGCTTACTACACAACAAAGTGGCACAAATCCACTATGAGATAAAGCTTTAATCATTATTTTTTTGTATATGCTTCTATTTAACTTCTTTTCTGCTCATCAATTGCATATTTGGACATGATTAAGTATCTCATAGGGATGTTAAGTTTTCTGATTTAAACTGACTTGTGCTAACAACATGAAATCATTTAAGTCTCTCTCTCACAGATTTTTAGCATCCACATTCTGGCACTAGAGGGAGGGCACTTCTGAATTGGTTTTTACAATATTACTTATATCTCTGTTGCATGAAATTTCATTCATGTACATGTGTTTAATTGTTCCATTAACAGTAGCTTCTGCTATTATTTATAGATAAATACCTTCTGCAGATCATTCCATTTCATGAGAAGACAATTATCTTAATTTCCATCATGCATATTATAATGTTTGATAAAATTATCATAGAATACGAGTCTTGATTTGTTCTTTGATAAATTCTTAGTGTTCATGTATCCTAAAAAAAATAATTTATAAAGATCAAGTTATAATCTAAATAGGTCCTACTATGAGCTTTCTCCCCTATGCTTTTCCTTGCAATTCTCCCGCACAGTCAATTTGGCCATCTCCCGGGTTACCACACCTTTCATTCCTTCCATCCACAGTATAGTGGTCCCAGGAATTTTCCTCAACCTTTTACCCCTGTCTTTTATTGCCTTACTACACCATCATTTCTTTTTTACTCACTATTTTCTCCACCGCCTTTTACCACTTCATCGCACTGTCAACCTTCACGGTTCATGGTACCGTGGTATCCACCGCAATACCACGACCCACCTCCTCACTAACTATGGCCTCGCAATTTTCACTCGCTCATTCTACTACGGTGAACTATTTGCTAGCCGCTACCGTTGTCCTACGGTCTATCTCCCTAACTGTCATGGTAGAGCAGTGTACATTGTGTTACCATCATCTGGATTTTCCTTGCCCGTGGTTGAGCAGTTAACTACCTGCTTGTTTTCACTGCATCACTGTGGTCTCTCACCTAGCTGCCAGAGGTAGCATGGTAATCGCCCATCATCTCCATTGCTGTCCCAGTGTCTCCCACTTAACTGCCAACAGTGGCGCGGTAACTATCTTAGTGTCTACCGCTGCTCCGCAGTATTCTACCTTACCCTCCATGGTATCATGGTGAAATTTCTAACCGTCACCCTAACTGTCATTTCACCACTACCATGTCACCACGGTCTTCTATCCTACCTTCCACGGTATCGCGGTAAACCTATTAGGCGACTGTGCTTTTTGTTAACTGCATCACTATGTGGGCTATCTGGACTATCCACGGTACAACGGTAAGGAAGGATAACTTCCCTTAGCTGCCAACTATGATACCACAAGGCATGGTATAATAGTAGAGGGGTTAGTTCAAGAAATAAACAACAGTATAAGGAAATTTTTTGCATTATAAGGGTAGTAAATGATTTTATTTTATAAAAAGGCAGCGATTTTTTCTTGACTTATGTCTAATAAATTAATATATGAGAGATTTTGTGGATTATTTTATTCATATTAACTTTGTGTTTTCTTTTAAAGGTAGATATTGGAATCGAACCAAGGTAAAACAAGATTGGAGAAATTCACAAAAGCATATTTTAATGCTTATTGAGCTAGATTTTCCATTTGCTTTCAAACCATCTCACATATATTTTCTTGGGTTTAAAATTAATCATTTGACTTGATATAATTGGTTAAAAATAACCTTAGAAATTTACTAAATTTCAATTTGGGTTCTAAAAAATTGAACAAGGCAACTTTCACATCTCATTTGGTGCTTTTAAAACAAACCCATCACTGCTTTGAGGTATAAAATGGACAAGTGTTTTTTATGTTTTTCAATCTTTTTTATAAAATAATATCATTTAAATGGTGTATGCGCTTCTCTCGCACTTCATGGTGATCTTGAGAATCAAAATTATGTTGGTGATATTAGTTTGTTTAAAATATTTCCTTCACACTTTGATTTGGGATCTAAAATTGAATAAACTTGTCTAGTGTGAGAAAAAGGCATTGTGAGTGTTCTCTCTTTGTTCACGCAAGCAAATATGATCGAACTACGAATGCACTTACTCGCTACTATGTACCTTTAGAGGGATTGCCTTGGAGGGAAAAAGTACTCACCCCAAGGGAATGACTCAAGCGGTAATGGGCTAAAGCCAAGCTCTTCCAAACAACTATATAAATTTGTGTTCATGGTGAAAGCCATGGGCAATGGGAAGCAGTGCATGATAACTCTCCCTTAGTATCTTTATGATGCATAAAGACCTTGTTCTAAGGTTTGGGACATCTCTCACAAGGATTTTATCATTACACCCCCTAAACTGGATGCCCTTACTACAAACTTTTGTTTAGAGGCCAAATTATTATCTATTTTGTTGACCTACAAAAGGTCATGTCCTTTGAAGCCGCCCCACATTATACATGCATTTTTTTTGTAGAGATGAAAATTATGCCATGGGAGATTCATGGGTACTAATGTTTGGCTAACCCAAGAAGTGTGTGCACTATAAGCGGGAGCCTATGTGGTCAAGCATCTAGTCATCCGCACAAAATATGCACAACTGGATTCATCCAAGTGTGAACCCAAAAAAATATTGTCTCATCATCCTAGGGTTGTACATGTGCTTCAAAATGAAAAATACATTGCTTGGTTCTCAAAACAATTGAAGAAAAAACATTCACAAAGAGCTCCAAATATCAAACCCCTTGGAGGAAACAAATATCCTTGATGAATTTAAATACTCTTGCTTTCCCTAGGGATGATATCCTTAGAGGTTTCTAAGTGCTTGGATTTATCATCATTTTTTTTCACTAGGATTAAACCTAGGAAAATTTCTCCCTAATTTCCTTGATTTCCACATAATGACCTTTTGGGATGAAAAGAAAATGGGACATAAGACATGCAGTTTGAAACATAATCAAACAAGTGTTTTTGGTAAAAATAATTCACTAAGCCAAGATAAAAGACAAATTGAACCTCATATGTGTTGTTTCAAATGATTTCCCGAAAGGTCAAAATCCCAAAACCAAGGTCAAAAGGATAAGTTTAAAATCTCGTGAACAATGTCTGGAAATACTCCTTGAAGTCAGAGAAAGAATAGTGTAAAACTTTTATAAGAAGGCTTCAAGAAACAACCCAAATTTGTATTTTTTCTACTATCGACAAAATCCTGAGATTTTTGAAAGGTTTTCTTTCCTTACATAGGACGTATAGCATTTTCTTCAACGCCGAGGTTTTGTAAAAAGAGTCGTGTCTAGGTCAGGGTCTAAGATCAAAATCGTCATTCTCATCCATGTTTTCATCAACAAATTTTTTGAGAACTTTAGAAAAATTACTCATGCTAAACTTCAAAGGGCTAAACCAACATCACTCTATCTTGGCTTAACACACCTAGCCAAATAGTCGAATCTCTTGAAAAAAATTTCCCCTAGGATAACGCAACTTCTTGATGTTTTACTAGTTCATGATCACCTTGGTTGGCTTAACATACTTAGACAATCCTTTCTCTTATGCAATTTTCCCTAGGATAACGCAACTTCCTAGGGTTTACAACTTCACTACCAATCTTTTTTTGACTTAATACACCTAGTCAAACCATTGAAATCAATCTAAGCCCTAAATTTTAGCATAACCCCTCAAAAGTTATTCAAAGGTTTCACTCATTCACTTCATCTATTTATCTCATCGTCATCACCACCCCGATCTTGTGGCTTCCCTAGTTCTTCTCTTTTGGGCCTAAAAATTAAGATCAAATGATCCCTATTTTTTATGGTCCAAACAAGATCACAATACAAGAAGAACATGGAAAATATCAATGAGATATCAACTTCCATTGAGTTGGGTCAAGTAACCTCTGAAATAAACCTTGCTAGATCAAGCAATCCCCCAAGTAGCTCTTCTCTACCATCAAAAATCCTCAAGAGGAAATCTATGAAGAGGAATTCAAAAATGAGGACACGGGGATGACACAATCTAAAATGATGGAAATGGTTCAAAATCTAGAGAACCATAAAATTGCCAATGTCATGTTCAAATACTTACGCACGTTAGCGGAAGGAGGGGTCTAGTTCCCTTCCGACCTTGATGTGGGAAATAGTATGGACATGCCTCTTACAAATACATCCCAATACCAAATATTAGTCAAGAAATGCCTCAAACCACGTTGGAAATCACACCAACCTCACCAATTGTAAACAAGGGAAGTGCAATGTTTCACGAGTTACAAAAGCATCACCTTGTTAACAACAAAGAGGTAGTTTTCAACACAACACTGGATTACTCTATCCCAATGAATCCACTAAAACCATACATCCCTCTCACCTTCCATAATCTCATCAATTCATCCTCATTTCATATTACACCAACCTGCTAGTTAAACATACAAAATTATCTACCAGAAGGAGAAGGTGGTTTGTTTGGAACAATAGGAGTCGTTGACCCATTTTCCTTCCAGGGTAGCATATCATCTCTTCCACCATTTTCGTTCACATCCAAATCACCTCTTGGAGTGGGTTTTACCCCCTACCCCTCAATACTTTTGTCAAATCTAGGCAATCCGAGCATCACATCAAATTCTCTCTTTTTTTCAACAGCATCACAACAACAAGTGGCGACCATTCAAGCCACCACGATCAATCCATCATTCGGTCCTCAAATCTCCCAAAACATACCCTCTCAAGGACTGAGCATATCAACCACACCTCCAACAACCCAAATTCCGACCATCACCACAAAAATTTCACCTGTCACAACAGTTAGCACCATTTCCATTCCACCACCAATCCCACCAAAATCTAATGTGACAAATTCATTCACCACCTTGATCCAAACCATCCAAAAAGCCAATCAAAAACGGGTACTCAAATAAAAATAGCAAGCTGCTCAACAAGCACAAGCTCAAGCACAATATCAAGCATAAGCACGAGCACAAGCTCAAGCTCAAGTTCAAGCACAAGCAGCCCAACAAGCACAAGAAAAAGCATAAGATCAAGCTCAAGCTCGAGAAGAATCTCAAGAATAAGCCCAACAATAGGCGCACGCACAATATCAGGCACAAATCCAAGCAATCCATCATCAAGCATACCAACAAGACCTACAAGACTTTCAGGCACAACAACAAGCCAAAGAAAAAGCTTTGTTGGCACAATAGTAGCTCAACCAACAGCAAGCTTTGTTGGTGCAACAACAACTCGACCAACAACAAGCTTTGTTAGCACAACAACAACTTGACCAACAATAGGTTTTATGGGAACAACAATAGATGGACCAATAACAAGCGTTGTTGGAACAACAACAACAAGAAGATCAAAAACAAGCATTGTTGACACAAATGTAGGCATATCAGCAGGGCTTGAATGCACAACAAAGCTTGCAACAAACTCCCACTAGTATCCCTCCCACCAATAAAACACCCCAAACTCCTCAAAACACATTCATCCCATCTCCTGATATGAACAACGATTTCATAACACAAATAAAACTACTATTGCAGCATGTGTTCGACCTCCAAGCCAGAAAAAACAACAAGAACACCAGGCAACTTGTGCCCTTATCCATTTGACAAAATTCTCACCATGGTACCATTTCCAAAGGGATTCGAGATCCCAAAATTTGACAAGTATAATGGGACTGGAAACCCTGAAAACCACATCAAGGAATTTCAAGTGCATTGCATGGAAGTCGCATATGATGACACATATCTAATGTGACTCTTCCCCTGAAGTCTGACTGGCCCTACCATGGAATGCTTTTCTCATCTACTCACATGCATTAAAATATTCTAGGAAATCGTGGAAGCTTTCCTTAAGAATTATGCTTTCAACATGGGTGCAAATGTTAGTTTGGAAGAACTATAAACACTCAAACAAGAAAAAAAAGATATATTTGTGACATTTTTGCAAAGATGGTGATCCAAGGCCAATCAAAGCAAGTGGACCATGCCAGAAGAACAACAAGTTTGCATGACCATATCCAATCTAGATGAAAACTTGGAGTTCTACTTGAAAATATAATGCATCACATCATACGATCAATTGATCCCAAAGGCGTTCAACATCAAAAGAGCCCTTACTGCATGAGGAGGCACATCAAAATTTACTCCACCACTGGATAATTGCCCGTCTAAAAATTATAATGATAAACCTCGAACGTGGTCAAGGAACAAAAATATCACAAACGACGGCATGGCTGATGCTAAAGTAGTCATAAACGCTCCCAAGCTGAATATCCAAACTCATCAAAAACCACAAAATCATAATTACAATAATGTGCAGACTAATGCAGTAGTAGCACAACAAGGTATGTGCAGGATCATGATGGGCCAAAAAGTGGCGATATATAAGTGATTTGATGGCCCATGTGGCTAATGACTTTTTTTTACCCAAAATTGATGAAACAAAAAGGTTTTTAGAGGAGATTCTCAGCTTTCCAACAATATAAATTATGCTTTACTTTGAATTTAATAAATAATTATTATTCATTTTCTATTAGAATTACGAATAATGTCCTGATTGATAGGCTTATTGAAAAAAATCTATAACTTTCAAACGGTATCACAGTTTTTGAATCTGAAACATGCGTCACATTATATGTTTTGTATACTATAGGATTAAAAAAATAAAATTGAATTTCATGAATTTTTGACCAAGTTAAGGTGGTTACATAGACGTGCTTTTATATTTTTTAAAAGTTGTAATAAAAAAACCATAATTAATTATTTACTTGGAAATTTTTTATAAAAAAATATGGATTACATCAGGACATGAGTCCTCTACTTATATCTAAAATATTATCATTTTATTATGGTTAGGGTGGTCAGACAGACACCTACTTATTTTTACCTTGAAATTTAAGTACTACTGCATTGAAATTTCCAATTTTCACCAAATATATTTTTTTATTAAAATAAAGGTCTAGTGGTTTAGAAACCAAATTCAATTTTCTACAAATTCAATTTTTACATTTTTTAGAAATAATATAGCTAATGTATTCAAAATTTTATGTCAAGTTGTCTAACTCTGATTTTCTGATTTTTTATTGCCACTTAAGGGCCTATTTTTTCCATGATGATCTTGCACATACCCAACAACAACCACTTCCCACCAACTAGATAAATAACTTGTGTAATCAAGGAGGACCACCTCCCTAAGGAAAATATTCCCCCAAGCAGAAGTTCACAGTTCTCGGGGAATCTATCGAGTCCACAATGAAGAATTTGGTAAAGGAAAACCTAATCAAAGTCTCAAAATCTGAGCAATACACATAACCCATGGCCAAACTGCCATGGTATAACGAAAAACTCATTTATGACTTTCAAAATATCAAGGGACATACCACCACCAATTGCATGAGGCTAAAGCATATTATCCAAGACCTTATCTAGGACAAGTTTATCAATGTCAAACTACCAGCCAGTAATGAAGATCTGAAAAATATACACAAATTTGATGCCAAACCACAATCAAGGAAACAATCAGGGGAACAACAAAGGCAAGAAAAAATATGCTACTTCCAACCTAGTATATGACTGAATAGTGGCATGTGTTGATGAAATGGTCATGGTCATTAATGTCAAGGGAGCCAACACTGACTATGGAGTCACCACACATGGCGACAAGGTCACCATTGCAGAGGCACCATCTAAGACCCCCATTTCTAATACGAAATTTGTTCCCTATGACTACAATGTCATTGACTTCCTGAAAAGAAGCCCCGCACAAATCTCCATCGTGGATTTGTTAAAAATTTCCACTACCCATAGAAAAATCCTTGATGAAGCATTAGCAACATCCACCATCTTTGCCACCCTTGACATAGATCAGTTTCAGGCTATGGTTGGAAATATCATCACCCAGAATCTCCTAACATTCTTTGATCAAGACCTCCCCCTATAGCTATCTCATAACCATGCACTTCACCTTCAAGTGCTTGTCCATAAAAATAAAGTTAAAAGGGTCCTAGTAGATGGAGGTGCGGTCCTAAATATTTTATCTCTCAAGGTTATAAAGAACTTGGGATTCACTGAGGATTCCATTAAGAAGAATAAGAGCATCACAATAAGGGCGTATGATGATCAAGAGAGAGTGTCTCAAGGCACTATCAAAATCCCCATCCAAGTGGGACCAAAAACCATGGAGACCACCTATCAGGTCCTTGATCTTGACTTACCATATAATATCCTCCTTAGACATCCATGGATCCACGAAATGAAAGCAGTGGCCTCAACATACCACCAATGCATAAAATTCTTGTACCAAAATGAGGAGGTCACTATACATGGGGATCTCGAGCCATTTGCCTACTGCAAAAACTTGGAAGCCAAGTTTTATAAAATCCCCCCAAGTTCCGAAAAATGATGAAGGCCCATCCACTTCATACATCAACCCAACTAACCTCGCCTCCACTTCTACGACAGAGACACCTGCCATCCCTGATATATCTGACATCAAAAACATGATCCAGGATAATGGATGCAGAGACTCTAGACTGAAGAAGAGTGCATTTGTTAGAGGATATTTACCACAATATCCTAGATCATATGGGCAACCTCGACCAACTGAAACACCCATCCACATGCTTAGGGTATACCTCTCTGGATTCCACCATTGGGGAGACCTAAGTCAGGAAAGTGTTGGTGAGGAGGAAATTTCAAGCATAATATACCTTGATGTAGAACCCACACCCACATTACCTATGGATGAAGCCAACAGAGGGCTACAAATAATGCTTGGCATGGGCTACAATAGAAACAAAAGCCTTGGAAGGAACGGTGATGGGAGGCTGGAGCCCATCATTGCTGAAAGAAGAATGTGGAACCTTGCCCTCAAGTGTACTCCTCTGAGTATAACTGTATGTGGAAGAGGTACTCCCAGTAGGGAAGTCAGGTCCTCTTCTCAAGTGTCAAAAACTACCCTTAGACCACCTGTATGCTTAGGTATCCCACTTGAGAACTTCACTTTTGACATCACTGAAGTCTGCGCTAGTAGTGACGATGATGATACCATAGCAAGCCTTCCCATGCTCTTTGAGGATTCCACCCTACTAATGATTAGTGCCTCACCCATTGATTCAAACCAATCAACCCATAAAATCACCCTGGTATACCCTCAACTCATCGATTATGACCAACGAAGACCACCAATTCTAGACTCATTCAAAAATAATGAGGCTCTCTCAGAATTCATGGGACTAAGGGATACATTATTGTTTAGGGATTACAAGGAAGGGTTTGACATCACCTTAGACACCCATGCATATTATAGGGAGATGATTGAGTCCTTCAGTCGCAAAATAAAAAATATTGAGAATAAGCTTGGAGTTATTGAGTGAAAACCACACTGTGGCACTCTCTAGCCACATAAAAATAAAAATAAAGGACACATATAATGGTGAAAACATCTCTGAGGTGCCAGAGGATGAAGGATTCAATCTCTCCCCTACTGCTCTAAATCAAGAGAAATCAATAGTCCTAGCAAAGTAGTGTAACCCTGTTAACTTGGGAACAAAGATATAACCACAAATCACTTTTTATTCTGAGTCTCTACTAATAGAGGATCAAGAATTGCTAGCACCATTTCTATAAGAAAGGAAAGTAAACTATGCATGGACCTATGCTAACATTCCAAGTCTGGATCTTGAAGTGGTGGTTCATCATTTGGTTGTTTACCTTTGAGCGAAGCCGGTTAGAAAAAAGTTAAAAAAAATGCATCCATAGATAGCCTTGCTAGTCAAGGTAGAATTATAGAAGCTCCTGGATGTTGGCTTCATACAGTCGATCGACTATCCAGAATAGGTATCTAACCTTGTACTAGTCTCAAAACTAAATGGGGGTATCTGTATCTATATAGATTTCAAAGATCTAAACAAATCATGTCCCAAGGATGATTTTCCACTATCCAACATTGATATGATAGTGGACATGACGGTCAAACATGAGATGCTATCCTTGATGGATGGCTTCTCAAGGTACAATTAGATAATGATCGCAAAATAAGACTAGCATAAAACAATGTTTACATGTCCTTGGGTAACCTACTACTGGAATGTTGTGCCCTTTGGGTTAAAGATTGCAAGGGCTACATATCAAAGAGCCATGACACTAATCTTCCATGACATGATACACAAAACTGTCGAAGATTATGTGGATGACATATTGGCTAAATCAAAGAAGAGACATGACCATATATCAACCCTAGGTGCCATCTTTGATAGACTAAAAAAATACAAGGTCAGACTCAACCCAAAGAAATTTGTCTTTGGGGTACAATCTAGAAAACTACTGGGATACATAGTGTGAATGAGAGGGATAGAAGTGGATCTTGTAAAGGTAAAAGAAATCCTTGATATCGGAGCATCCAGAACACTAAAAAAAAATAGAGGATTACAAGTCAGAGTCTAGTCAATCTGAAGGTTCATAGCGCAACTAGCAGCCAAACCAATTGCGTATTCACATCTACTCCACAAGGGGATAGCATTCAAATGGGACGACAAGTGCGAATAGGCATTCAACAAAAACAAATAATATCTACTTACGCCACCTGTGTTAATACCACCCATTGTAGGGAAACCATTGATCCTATACATCTCGGCAACAATGGTAGCCTTAGGTGCTCTTTTGGCTCAGCAAGATGAAAATGGAACAAAAAGGGCTATCTATTACATTAGCAGAACAATTGTTGGCTATGAGTTGAATTACACATTGATTGAGAAAGCTTGCCTAGTAGTAGTGTTTGCTTCACAAAAATTATGACACTACATGCTAGCACATAAAATAAAGCTCATCATCAAGATATATCCTTTAAAATATCTACTATCAAAAGCTATGCTCACAAGAAGGATGGCTAAGTGGGTAGTGATTTTTTCAGAGTATTCAAGGGTGATCCCACAAAGTTGTTTTACAATTTATTAAAGGAACTGATTTTTGATGAAATCACATATTTTTAGAAAGTATAATGATTTAATCCTTTAAAATTTTCATTTTAAGGATTCCAATTGAATAGGATTTAATCAAATCACCTTGGATCAAACCCCCCTGGATAAAAGCTCGCTAGTTTTAAACCATACCTATAAATGAGTCTCCTTTACACCTATCAAAATGTTGATAAAAAATCAATTTTGATTTAACTTTTGGGGAATCAAATGAATTCATTTCAAATTTATTTCAAATTATTATGGTAGTCCTCAAAATTATCTCTCCCATGAATATAATTTTAATATTTTTTGGTTTTATTATGTATGTGTTTTTTTAGTTTTATTAAACATAGGTTTTTTAGTGAAAATCAAGCTCTTTGTTTTGCACATGTGGAAAAATAGAAAAAAATCAAACTATTTTTTTTTAAATATGTTTCTGTTGGGTATTGATGTGCTTGATCCATTAAAAAAATAAAATTGAATTTTGATACATACATAAAAATTTATGTTGTATATAGTCCGCCAAGGTCTGAATTGCAATTGGTTTGAATTTGAAACTGTATTAAGGAAAAAATATTCAATAAAAAAAATGAGACTAAACGAAGTGCTAGATATCATAGTTAAAAGTCTAAATTCGGAAAAATTAGAATTTTATCCTTCATATAAATTTTTTTATGTTGTATATAGTGAGCATCACTTTTTAAAAATGTTGTTTTCTGAAAAAATCAATTTTCGTGGGAGATGGAAAAACAAGTGCAATCTTATTCCAAAAAATTTTAAAAATTATTTTTAGAATCTATAGACAAAATGTGATGAGAATCTAGTTTGAATCATCTTCAAATTTCTCATGGTTTATCCACTATAGGTTCTCGAATGTGAAGATTTAGATAAAAATAATAATTTAAATGTTTAGTTTGGCCAAAAATTGTAAACTACTATTGTGGGTTCACCCATGACATCGAATATGTGGAGCGAAAGGCAATAAAAGGATAGGTCATCGTAGACCAACTGGAAGAAGCTCCCATCTACGTAGACAATCCACTCATATCAGAGTTTCCAGACGAGACCATTTTCAATCTGAGCATAAGAGATCATTGGAAACTATACTTTGACGGTTCCCACATACAACATGGATCGAGGGTCGATGTGTTCTTCATCAACCCCAAGGGGGATTGTAAACCAAGATCTTACAAGTTGGCATTCCCCTGTACCAAAAATATTGCATAATATGAGGCTTTAACCATAGGTCTCAAGATTGCGGCATAGTAGCAAATCATGGCATTAAAGGTCTATGGAGATTCACAACTTATCATCAACCAAGTTAGTCGTGAATACCAAACTAGAGATGACAAGATCACACCATACAAGAAGGTGGTAGAAATCCTCAAGGAATCATTTACTGATATCACCTTTGAGCAGATACTGAGGGCTAATAATAGAGTAGATAATTCCATGTCAACAATTAGATCCTTGCTAGATATCCCTCGCAACGTATCGAAACATGAATTCTTGGTAGAGAAGCTTCTCGTATCCACTTTCGAGGTACCAGAGATAGAATACGTGTCCAAACTCATTGGTCCTGGTGATTTTTGGTACCATGAAATCTACACCTATTTGAGATTAGGAGTCCTCCCAGTAGACATTACTTCAAACCTCAAGCAAACCTTTGTCAAAGGGTCCTTACGATTTGTCATCCTAGGAGAAACCCTCTTCCGTAGAAGCATCGATGGAACCCTGTTACGTTGCTTAAAACCTGAGGAAGCCCTGATTAATTTGAAAGAGGTACATAATGGCACTTGCGGTTCACACTCGAGTGGTATGACCTTGGCTAAGAAGTTCTTGAGAACTGGTAGTACTGGTCGACAATGGAAAGAGAGGCACATGACTTTATCAGAAAATGCTTATAGTGCCAGCAAAATGGAGACCTCATTCATGCACCAGCTCAAGAATTGCACCATATTATTACACCATGGCCATTTTCACATTGGGGGCTCAATCTCATAGGTAAAATCTCACCCACCTCATCCATGGCCACAAGTTCATCATCACTACCACTGAATATTTCACAAAGTGGGTCGAAGCAATTCCCATGACCTACATTACTGGAAGGAAGATATCCAAGTTCATGTTGAACTACCTCATTTTACGATATGGTGTTCCCCAATCCATTACCTTTGATAATGGTGTTGGCACTCTCAAATTTTGAAAATTTGAGATGCCTATTTCAAAATTTTGCTTTTGCACTTTAAGAAGTGCACCTAATGAATCGGTCCTCACTGACCCAATTTGGAGGCTTACAATTTAAAGCATGTTGATTGTCATGCAAAACCCAGTTGCAAACATATTCAGTTGACATATGTGAGTAGGCATGTCAAATTTCAGCTTCCCACGATGAGTTCTAACAGCATTTCGAAAAGTGAAGCTAGAAGATTTTTGCATTGATCTGTTGCTTGCAGATTGTTCGTTTGCGAAACAACTTCCTGTTTCAGCTTGGTTTTTGTAACAAGATCACTTTAATGTTAGAATGAATGTTGTTCCATATTCCCCATATCAAAATCATCTCGGGTGTCACTTTGTAGAGCTTCATGATCTGATTTGCTATTTTTAGCAGATCGAAACCAAATGCAGTTTGTTTTGTTTTGCAACTTTATTCCTAACAGCATTTCTAAGAGGCCAACTTTGACCATCAGTATCTTTTGATAGGTGATGTTTCAAATTAATTCCTTTCGTACATGAGATCAGGGTATCTTAATGTTCCACTGTGTCTGACGACAGATCACTAGGAGTTGATTTGCTATATTTCCAAATGGGCAGTTGGTTCAGTTTTAAGTGGTGTAGAACGCTTGTTGTTTCAGAAAGGTTTAATCGGGCAACTTTGCTAATTAATATCTAGTTCCTCGTAATATATTTCTCTGAGCCGTCTTTTGCACTATACTTTTGGGTCAAATGACTATGTGCTTGCAAGTTTTTTATGGTTTCATGAGGTCAATTGAATGGTTTCCTAGATTGATTCCTGAGGCAACTTGGCCTATTTTGACTATTTTACAAAAGTGACAGAAAATAGTTTATGATGGCGACCCAGTTCATTTTCAATTTCTAAAGTATTCAAAAGGCAGTATCAGACCGTTTGAGGGTAAAAATTGTTTGAAAATGAATTTTTTTTTAGCCGGACCCACATGGGGCCTGACATGCTTCGCATAGTTGTAGAATTCTTCAAAGAAAATATTGCAATCAAGGTTGTGAGGGCAGTATATGGTGATGGATTGTCAAGGAAAAGATTATTATCTATTTTCTACACTAGTGCTTGTGTCTGAATTTTGAGAATGCAACTAATTACTGAGAGGTGGATATTGAATTTAAATTGCTTGCAAGCATACAACCATGGAGGTTTTTTAAAGATTAAGGTTTAAGATGTTTATGTTCCACCTTTCCAATTAGGAGTTTGATGGTGTTGCCAAAGGTTGAAGGGAGCCCTGTTTTAAAATGACAAACTCATTCTCAAGAACATTACAATGCAAATGGTGGTGAGATTTGTGTAAAGGGAATGTAGAAAAATTTGGTTGTCTGAATCTTCATGTGTTATATTTGGGAGTGCCACCATTGCTTCATAACACCTAAATGGAGTTATTGAATATGATTTAGAAACTTAGCCAAATGCAATGGAGATGAGCTTTGAAACTTTTAATTAAAGCATGGCTAGGGAGCAATTGGGAGCAAGGTAAATGCATCCATTAAGGCATTGAGCCTTGAGGAGGCTCATGCGGGCAGCAATGGAAGCCCACACATGGGGGAAGCCGGTGCCAAGTATGGAATGCCAGGATTGCAGGATATGGCAAAGCGAATTTGTTGAGAGCTTCAAAAATTCTGACAACAAGCATGGAAGCAGCAAGGATGGCACCATGAAGGGAGCTTGTGGCCAGGATCTAAGGTGAAGACCTACGGAGGAGTGTGGAGGCAATGCAAAAGGAAAGATGTATGCGGCCAACAATAAGAGACTTTGTGTGGAGGAAAGCTCATGGTACATGCCAATGAAGAGTGGAAACCACGCACCAGTGAGGAAGGCTCACAGTCCACCAGATAGGAAGCATATGGAGTGGATGGAGACCAAGGGAGGACCATCGCACTAGACAAAGCAAACCTACCAAAGCACAAAGTAAAATGGAATCCCATGCCTGAAGGGAAGTTGGAGTAGGTGGGTGAGCTAGAGGAGGCACGATGGGAGAAGACCAGCGTGGAAGGCTCGTGCCCAAGCAAACGAGGAGACTTGCATGCTAAGTAGATGAGAGGAGGCCCAAGAGCTGGTGAAGGGTGTGACCACAAGGAGCTTGAGGGAGGCATGACCAATGTGTAGAAGCCAACAGATGGAGGGCTATGACCAATAGGAAGAGTATAGAGGAGGCGCGAGCAGCAAGAAGCCAGTGGGGGATGCCCATGGGTGAAAGGGAGGCTCATGCATAGGAAATGTGAGGGAATAGCCCACGCCAGTAGGGAAGGCTCATGCTAGCTAGAACCAAAAGGGAGGTGCAGCCATGGAATGGCCACGAGAGCTAAAAAATTAAAATCAGGGCATGTTCCACCCTAACCTCGCATGCCTCGCACAAAAAACATGACATCAAGAAAAAATATTGCGAGCTATACGAGAGTGCATAGGAGATGCTTTTATTAAAAATTTCAAAAAATGTTACATAGTTTGTGGTCAAAAATCAGTGGTGGGCCTCGAGTTTTTCAAAATGTCACGAGTATTTCAAGGTACCTTGGGTAAAAATTAAATGGGATTTTTTGAAAGGCATGGGAGATAAATATTTAAAATTATTTTACCAAAGGAGCTTACTGTGAAAATGGGTAAAATATTTTATATTGGGACTATGTTAAAAGCTCATTTTTTAAGGAAAATGAAAGATGAATGATAAGGTAGGGTTGGATGGAACAATCACTGTTCCATGCTCTGGATCTTTGCTAGCAAGATCTCCTTGGTGTATTAAACACCTTAACCTTTAGGACCTTCTCTTAGGTATCCCTGGTTCTCCTAGCCAACCCCACTATCATCTCAATTCCAATCTACCAAGTCACCCTTGGTGCAATGTTTTTATTCTTCCTTAGCCTTTAATCTTCCCTAAAGACTAAAACCCTCCAATAACTAAGTTTAAATTTGCAGGGGTGTAGAGATGTTTCCAAAGGCTCCAAACCATCTCCCTAGGGTTCTTGAAAATCCACCATACTCCATTTACAATTTTCTTCCACCAAACCCTCAGTTAGAGTTTATTAAGCTACTAGCCTAAAAGCCCAATTAGGTCTCTATCTCCGAGCAAACACACTAATACTCCAAGGTTATAAAAAAAATTTGAATTTACTCTTGGGATTCTTGTTCTTCATGTCTCTCACTTGAAGAATATAGTGGTTCTGGCCTCCAACTGCCCATAAAAATCCTCAAATTGGAACTGATCAAGAACTTAGGTCTTTTTGGGTCTTTTCCCTGTCTTTTTTTAGACTGTCAAAGGTTTCCTCTCATCAAACAGGTTGATGGGGCTTCCTCCTTCTTAGTAAGCCTTGGCAAGGCATTCACCTACCCTCTCCACACCATGAATTGCTAGGAGATAAACACCCTTGCTAGTAAAGTGCCTTTCACTTCTTATCTTTTCTAGCCGGGCACTGTCAAGCTCGCCTAGGACAAGAATTTTTCAATGCTTCCCTAACTCCTAACCACTCCTAATCCTAATATATATATAGACATGGAGCCTAATCATAATTACCAAGGCCCGAACACAAATTACAGTGGGATTGCAATAAGAACTCCATACTTTACAGCTTGACTGCCAGGTCAGCAACCTAAAAGAAATAATTTAACTAAATAAAAAATGCATGCAAATTGATAACACAACCTACATTCTACCACACAAACATAGAACATATTTTACAATGCATACAACATATTACAGAGCGATGATCACTCCTGAGCACATAAATTCAAAGCAAACACAGAAAATTAGACAATTCTTCTCATTGTTGACACTAGTACTCATGAACTTTCCACATTACAAAGCTTCCAACCTTCCAAAAGGTCAAGACACACCTTATAAAGGATTCCAAATTAGTTAAGCTCAAGCCTAACTGTTCCATGGCTACCTGTGGCTTTCCTAATAGGCCTTGTTTGCAATTTTTTTTTAAAAACTAACACCTAGGAAGGTCTACAAAGGTCATAATTCCTCCTTGTAGCCAAACCCCAAACTAGCAGATGGTCAACATGAGATTTATGAACATAATACCCAACCTCAAATGCCTCTAAGGCACAAACACAAATAATGGAAGGAGTTTGCTACATTTGATCTAAAACAAATTGTTAATTCTTGACCTTCTAGTTAACTCTCCTAGATGTACTTGGGGTGTTCCTGCACCATTCTCCCCCTCTGCATAGACTTTAAGGAATGTGAGGAGAGATTAGAGATGGTTCAGCACACTTGTTCTTGAGTTGAGCTTCATCCACCCATGTAGCCTCAGATTCATGTTTGTTCTTCCACTTGACAAGATGCTCCATGTACACTTTATGCCTTGTAAATTTCTTCACCCTTGATTGCAAGATCATTTCTACCTGAAGCTTGTCTTGAATAGGTAAGGGTATGTTTATTACATCCTTGAAGATCTCCTTACTATTCTGATCCATATCATTGACTGATCCCTTGTACCTGATCAAATCAGCTACATTGAAGTCTAGTGAAATTCCCAAATCTGTAGGTAACTCCACCTTGTATGCATTCTTCCCATACTTGGCTAATACCTTGCATGGTCCCACTCTTTTCATCTAAAATTTGGATGATGTACCCTTATTCAACCTTGATTTGTTAAGGTGGACCATGAAATAGTCTCCTACTACAAATTTCAAATCCTTTCTTGACATATCTACCTTGTCTTTCAACTTTTATGTAGCCTCGGTGACTGTCCTCTTTACCTGCTCCTGAATCTCTTTCATGGTTTGAGTGAAGTCTTCTACATGTCCACTCCTACATTCCATAGCTCCTAGATCTCCGAGCTCACATATACCTCTTGGGTGCATTCCATACACAATCTCAAAAGGACTCTTCCCTGTGGTCTAGTTCACACTATCACTATAAGCATACTTAGTCTATGAGATAACCATATCCCAAGTCTTTCCATATTCTTTGGTTATGCACCTTAGAAGGTTACCTAGCACCCTATTAACCACCTCTATTTGACCATCAGTCTGAGGATGGTAAGCTGATCCAAAAGACAAGTTGGTACCTAATCTGCTCCATAGAGTCTTCCAAAAGTGACTCATGAACTTAACATCCTTGTCTGAAACAATGCTTAAAGGCAATCCACAGATCCTTACAATTTACTTAAAGAAAAGGCGATCTTTATAGCTAGCATCATGAGTGTTTTTACAAGCGATAAAGTGACTCAAATTGTTGAATCTGTCTACCACCACATACACACTATCAAATCCAGTCTTGGTCTTAGGGAGTCCTACCACAAAATCCATGCTAACAAACTCCCATGGTCTGTTAGGAATGGGTAGGGGTTGATATAGGCCAGCATTACTAGCTCCTCCCTTAGCTTTCATACACACAACACATTGCTCCACATACCTCCTGACATATCTTGACAACTTGGGCCAATAGTAGAACCTTTGCACTAGTTATAATGTCTTGTTGATGCCAAAATATCCACTAAGGCTTCCATTATGCTTTTCCTGAATGAGGTTTTCTCTCATTGACCCTTTTGGAACACATAACCAATTCCCTTTAAACAAAGATCCACTTTGCAAAGTATACTCTGAGTATTGGCTATGAAAATGATTCTCAAAGTCAAAACATACCTTGTAGGCCTCTGAGAAATCTTCAACCTCCCCATAGAGATCCGTGAAGCTCTCTATTCCAATGCTCTTGATCTGTATCTCTTGTACTATTAGAAATCTTCTACTCAATGCATCTTCTACCTTGTTCAATTTTCCCTTCTTGTGCTTGATGGTGAAAGTAAAATCTTGGATGTACTCCATCCATTTCAAGTGTCTATTGCTCAACTTCTCTTGGGTGTTGATATAACTAAGTTCCTAATTGTCAATAAGGACCAAAAAATCCTTGGGTAGAAGGTAATGCCTCCACTTCTTAAGTGACTGAACCAAAGCATAAAGTTCTAGATCATAGGTAGAATACTTCTTCTTAGCTTCATTAAGCTTTTCACTAAAGAAAGCTATGGGCTCTCCTTCTTGACTAAGCACTCCTCCTACTACAACTCCACTACCATCACACTCCATAGTAAACAGCTTGTCAAAGCTTGGTAATAAGAGAATAGGTTGAGTTGCCACTTCTTGAGTCCACACAAACTTAGTTTTCAAACCACCCTTGATTGTATCTAGGACTGGTGCACATATGCCACTAAATTTTCTTATGAATTTCCTATAAAATTTGATCTGATCCATTGAAAATTCTTACCTCGGTCCTTGTGGTTGGTGTACTCCAGTTTAGGATAGCTTCCACCTTGCTTGGATCCATTCTCAATGATCCTTGGGACACTACAAAACCAAGATATACAAGCTCTTGTTTGAAAAACTCACACTTCTCTAGGTTGATGGCTAGCTTCTCCTCTTGCAATCTTATAAGAACCAACTCCACATGCTTTAGGTGTTCTTCTATTGTCTTGCTAAAGATGAGTATATCATCAAGATATACCACCACAAATAACCCTGTAAAGTCCTTGAGCACTTCATTCATGAGCCTCATGAATGTGCTAGGGCCATTAGAGAGGCTAAATCGCAAAACTCTCCACTCATACAACCCATCTGTTGTCTGAAATTTTGTCTTCCATTCATCTCCATCCTTGATTCTGATCTGATGGTATCCACTCTTGAGATCCAATTTGGTGAAGTATTGAGCTCCTCCAAGACAATCCATCAAGTCTTCAATCCTAGGAATAGGGAACCTATACCTGATTGTGATTTTGTTTATTGCTCTAGAGTCAGTGCATAATCTCCACTTGCATCCTTTCTTGGTTTCTAAGACCACTGGTACTGCACATGGGCTGATGCTCTTCCTAATCAATCCTTGATCCAATAACTCCTGTACTTTTCTAGCTACCTCTAGATTCTGATCCAGTGTAAGCTTATAAGCTACTTTGTTAGGAAATGAAGCTCCAGGTATGAAGTCAATCTAATGACTAATGGAACTTTTAGGAGGTAAATTTGTGAGTGCACCATCACTCACTATGTCCTTATACTTCTTAAACAACTTCTGGACTGCTATGGGTATGACTGTTTTCTCAGTTTTGTCCTCTTATTTATACTGCAACATGATTACATATCCTTCACCCCCTTGATGTAGGTTGTTAAGGAACTCCTTGCCACTACTTAACAGGACACTTGGTGTCTTTGACTATCCTTCTTCTTCTGATAGTGACTACAACTTAAAGGTCTTCCCATCATTTTTAAAAGAGATAGTATTATCCTTCCCATCATACATGGCACTTTTGTCATACTGCCATGCTCTTCCCAATAGTAGATGGCATGCATCCATGGGTAATACATCACAAATTAGATTATCCTTGTACCCTACAATGGAAAACTCCACCGTTACTTGCTCATTAATGAGAACACTCTACCCTTTGTTTATCCATGTTACTTTGTAGGGGTTAGTGTGGGGTACCTTCTCCAATTTTAATTTCTTTACTACCTCTTCTGAGATGATGTTATCTATTGAACCTAAATCTACAATAACCTTACATACTTTTCCAAGTATCTTGCATCTCCCTCTAAATACAGCTCTTCTTTGTTTTGGTTCCTCCTTGACTGGTTGTCTGATCAAAACTCTCCTAAACATCAGATTCTCCCCCATCTCAGACTCAATGTGACTGATCTCTGGTGATTTAGTACTCATGGTGTCCTCTTGAGCATATTCCACCCTCTTCTTAGCATTTAATGAAGATGCTTTCTCCGGGCACCTATAAGCTGGATGTCCTACTTGACCAAAATGGTAATATTTCATAGTAGCAATATATGAATTGCTCCTGCCTGCTCCTCTTACTCTATTTGATCCTCCTTGAGAACCTCTAGCTCTTCCATAACCTCCTCTAGAAGGTGTTTCACTCCTATGCTCAGTGAGTTTAGACTCTCCTTGGCTTCTTTCCTCAACTCCTCTACCTTGGTAGCCACCTCTATGTCCTCTTTGATCTCTTTAATCTCTGCCTTTGCCTCTACTCTTAGAAGCCTAATCATGTTTCCTCTACTTATTTCCTCAATCTTAATAGCTAATTGGTAGCATTGGTGTACTATCTTAGGACTTAGAAGAGTCATCTCCTCTTAGATGTTGCACTTCAAGCCATTAAGATAATTGGCCACCTTGAGACTTTCATCTTTTGAAATATTGGACCTCATACAAAGTTTTTGAAACTCCTCAAAGTAAGTGTTCACATCTTGGTCTCTTTGCCTCAAGCTTTGTCTTTTCTTGTGTAACTGAATCTCATAATCATCTGGTATGTATGCTTCTTTCGCCTTTGCCACCATACCTTTCCAAGTTGAAATAGGTTTCTTGCCTTCCTTTTCCCTCTCTGTTTGAATGAATTTCAACCATGTCAAGGTAGATCCTCTCAATCTATACTTGGCTACCTTCACCTTTTATTCTCTAGTGACTCCATCACATTCAAAATGGTTCTCCATGCCTTCTATCCAATCCAAGACTAGGACAGCCTCCAATTTGCCACTAAACAGTGGTATACCTTCAAGTGATTTCCCACTCAAAGCTTTCAATACCTTCAAGAAAGGCTCCTCTTGCAGAATAGGGTCAAGTTCAGGGGTCTTTTCTTCCTCTACAACCTCTTCACTCTTTGGTACCCTCCCCTCCAATCTATCACTCATCTCATCGGTCTTAATTTGGACATTGCTCAATGCTTGCTCCAATTGAGCTAGTATTTCTCTCAACCTCCTATTATCTTCCTCCTAATCTTCAACCTTCTTTTCCAACTCAAGGCTTTTCACCATGGTTGTGGAACCACTAGATTTAAAGTCTGACATACAAGATTCTATCTCAAATCTTTAACTTGCTTTGATACCAATTTGATAGGGTAGGGTGGGATGGAAAAATCACCATTCCATGCTCTTGATCTTTGCTAGCAAGATCTCCTTGGTGTCTTAACCACCTTAACCTCTAGGACCTTCTCTTAGGTACCCCTAGTTCTCTTGGACAACCCCACTATCATCTCAATTCCAATCTACCAAGTCACCCTTGGTACAATGCTTCTATTCTTCCTTAGCCTTTAATCTTCCCTAAAGACTAATACCCTCCAATAACTAAGTTTAACTTTGTAGGGGTGTAGAGATGTTTCAAAAGGCTTCAAACCATCTCCCTAGGGTTCTTGAAAATCCACCATACTCCATTTACAATTCACTTCCACCAAACCCTCAGTTAGGGTTTATTAGCCTACTAGCCCAAAAGCCTAATTAGGTCTCTATCTCCGAGCAAACACACTAATACTCCAAGGTTACCAAAGAACACTAAATTTACTCTTGGGATTCTTCTTCTTCATGTCTATCACTTGAAGAATATAGTGGTCCTAGCCTCCAACTATCCGTACAAATCCTCAAATTGGAACTGATCAAGAACTTAGGTCTTTTTGGGTCTTTTCCCTGTCTTTTTGCAGACTGTCAAAGGTTTACTCTCATCAAACAGGTTGATGGGCCTTCCTCCTTCTTAGTAAGCCCCAGCAAGGCATTCACCTTCCCTCTCCACACCTTGAATTTCCAAAATATAGCCACCCTTGCATGTAAAGTACCTTTCACTTCCTATCTTTCCTAGCTGGGCATTGTCAAGCTCGCCTAGCAGAAGACTTTTTCCATGCTTCCCTGACTCCTAATCACTCCTAATCCTAATCTATATACAAACATGTAGCCTAATCACATTTCCCAAGGCCCATACACAAGGTACAGTGGAATTGCAACTAGAACTCCATAGTTTACAGCCTAACTATCATGTTAGCAACCTAAAAGAAACAATTTAACTAAACAAACAACGCTTGCAAATTGATAACACAACCTAAATTCTACCACACAAACTTAGAACATAGTTTACACTAAAAACTACAACATATTACAGAGCCATGATCGCTCCTAAGCACATAAATTCAAAGCAAACACAAAAAATTAGACAATTCTTCTCACTATCCACCTAGTATTCATAAACTTTCCACATTACAAAGCTTCCAACCTTCCAATAGGTCGAGACACACCTTACAAAGGTTTCCAAATTAGTTAAGCTTGAGCCTAACTATTCCATGGCCGCCTGTGGCTTTCCTAATAGGGCTTATTTGAATTTTTTTTTTTAAGAAACTAACACCTAGGAAGGTCTACAAAGGTCATAATTCCTCCCTATAGCCAAACCCTAATCTAGCAGATGGTCAACATGACCTTTATGAACATAATACCTGACCTCAAATGCCTCTAAGGCACAAACAAAAAGAATGGAAGGAGTTTGCTACATTTGATCTAAAACAAATTGTTAATTCTTGACCTTCTAGTTAACTCTCCTAGATGCACTTTGGGGTGCTCCTGTACCAATGAATAACCCATTAAGTTAAATTGTTCTCACTTTTGAAAGTGAATCTTCTCCATACGAGAAAATGTTGTAATGATAAATATAGTGGGTGAGGTGAAATTTTAATCTCGAATGAAGCTCAAATGTTGGGACGAGAAAATACATGAGTAGGTACTTTGTTAAAATGTATTGAGTGTTGGGCATTAAAATTTTAGAATGGAGTGAAAATATTATTTTGTGTAAGGTGCAAGCACAGGTAAGAATGTGAAAGATGAAAAAAATATTCATTTTAATATTTTATTTTTTGGGAAAGTTGTGAGACTTTGTATAAAGTGAATTTTATTCACTTTATTGGAAGATATGTGCTGGGAATTAAATTGCAGCAAATAAAGAGCAAAAAGTAGAAACAGTTTGTGCACAGGAGATATTTTGAGCAGCTGGATAAAATTTGAAGAATCTCCACATGGGCAGATTTTTTGTTGCTAGGCAATCATGATTAGATGTTGTTTGAAGGAATGTTTGTTTCTGCAAGGAAGAGAAGATATTATTTTTAGTTGATCAATGAGAATGGAGTTGCCATGTGTCTACAACAGATTCGAATTTAGGGCTTCTTCTATTTCCTCCATTCTTCTATATCTTCTTTTATTCTCTCATTGTAAAAGTTTTGAGATTAGTTCTGAAAAGGTTTTGAAATTTTGTATTGGACTTTGTAGATAGAGATTTATATTTTATGAGTCATTGTTTGAGTCTGTAAGCTATAAATTTATGAATTCAATAGTAAATACAGCCAGTTTATGCAATTAACATCATGAATTGCTTCCACTTTCATGAATTTCATCAGATTGTCTCCACATTTGTACACTTTCAGTCATGTAAATTCAATAATACAAAGTGTCTTTGAATTTATCATATCAAGTTTCATGCGATTGTTTTGCTTGTTCACTATTCTATTTAAAAGAAATGGTTAAAATGCTTTGAGCAGGTGATTGTGATTTCAGGTGTGCAGATGGGATTTAATAAGAAGAATCTGATTGATATCAAGAGAAGGATTGTTGGTGCAAGGCACTAATAATTGGTGCAAAGCATCAACAAATTTAATCCACTGGTTGAAGATTGTTTGTTGGAGAATTTATTTTATGTGTTTTACTCCATGGCCTAGAAGAGGCACTTGTGTTTTTATGCAGTTTTATGCATCTCAGAAACGTTATTAATTACAAAATCATTTTTAATATTACTGTGTTATTGTGTGTCTTGCTTTCTAATGGCTGAGAGAGGGTTGGGCTGCTGAGAATTTAGCCAAGTTTAAGGTAGTTAATGATTCCCTTAGTGTATTTTCGTTGGGAATTATTTTTTTTATAAAACAATGTTAGTGTATGAATGAGTTAAGTTTTGAGCATTTTTTAGGTTTACCCACCTTGGTCTTGCAGAGCCAAAAGTGTAGGAGATGTCAGTCTTTGACTGAATCTTGTCAATTGACCACTAGCCTTAGTTGTTATTTCAAATAGAGGTTGGCTACCTCTTAGAGAATTTAAAAGTCTAGCTAGGTTGTTATTTTAAACACCAACAAAATGGCGACTCTACTGGGGAAATTTTGAATCACCAATTGTAGAAGGTTATAGAGTCATATTATTGTTTTTCATTCTAAATTTGTTAAAGTTTGAAGGATTTCAACCCTGGAGAAGAAAGTGTTGCAGTGAACCTGATTAGTTTTGTAATCTATGGTGCTCTACTGGTGGAAAGGAACTCAGAGAAAGAATTTTAACTCTGAAGGAACTTCATACTGTTTGAAGTTTAGTCCTCTATGAAAAGAGGTGGTGACTTTGTTGATCGAACCTGTTACAAATTTGAAGAAAGTTCTAGATCTACAAATACTACTAGTCATGAAGACAATTTACAGCAGTTTAAAAGTTTCTAGGTATTCTTCACCCTTGGTTTTCAAGAACTTGTGTCTGAAGACCATATTTGAACTTCTTAGAAGAAGCTTTGCTCCCCTATTGAGTGAGTTAGCATTGACAAAGGGAAAGAACAATAAATTTAGTTTTCACACTTTTATATGTTGGATCTATTGAATGCAATTGTAGTTCCATTGAAAGATTATGTTTAGCGCTCAAATATTTGCTAGTTTGGATGGTTAAAATGCATTTGTGTATCTTACGGGTTTCCATCCATTTGGCTTGTAATTATGCACAATTAGTGAGCCTTAATATGTAATATTCATGGATCACCAACGTAAAGTAGCTATATTAGTCAATAATTTGGTTCAGCTTGTCAAGAAGTGTCAAATGTACAATAATCTTCAAGCATCTAATACCCTGAAATGTAAGAACCCAAGAGTTAATTAGCCTAGGTTCAGCCCTGAGTGGAATGATGTATTTGAAAGAGGACTTAAAGAAATGGATGAAAGACACCAACTATTTCAACAAGCCCGGTCAAGAGACCATCAAACTGTGTCTACTTGTGAAGTCATTGCACTTGTTGTCAATTCCTTTGACCCATTGTATGCTTAGTTAGATTTATCATGGGTTGATTATGAAACTGAAAGTATGCCACCTCAAGTTTATAAGGAGATGCCTAGATTTGATGGGTATACCGTATGTGAAGGAGATGCACATGTTCAAATTTTTTCCAGCTTCATGCAGAAACATTCATTCAGAGATCAATATATGCAGATGATATTTTTTGTCAGATCTCTTGAAGCACGAGCTCGGGATTGGTATCTAAGCTTTTCTGAGAAGTCATTTCCTTGTTGGGATGAATTAGTGGCTGCTTACAGAGAAGAATTTTCAAGAGATCCCTCAGACCTTGTTGTGAGGTTAAAAGAAATTAGAAAGCAAGAGGAAGAGTCAAGTGTTGATTTCATTCATAGATTTGTTGTTGCTTTTTCACTAATCCTAGAAAGTTTTAGACCTAGTACTTTTGACTATATCCATATGTAATTTCAAGCTTATGAAGAAGGCTCTAGTACATTGTTAAAATATTTTGAAATATTGAGTATGCAGATGGCTTACACAATTTTGGATAATTTGGAGAAACAGAGGAATGAGTATGTTCAAAGATTGTTGTCTTCAATTATGGGAAAACATGCTGATGGAATCAGCAGTTGTGTGAATGAAAATGATCAGATGTTTCCAGACAAGTGCGTACTTGAGAAGGTAGAAGATGGGAAGAATGCATCATCAGATGATGAGGAATTTGTTAATGAACAACTTATAGAAGAAGTATACCCAACTACAAATCAGCAGTTGAGTCTTCTGAGCCAAGAACCTGAAGAAGAATATGAGTTGGATTTAATCTTTGAACAAGAGATATGTGATAAACAATGTTGTGATACAATTGATCAAATCAAGCCTACACATGTTGAGTGTAGCTTTGACATAAGTCTACATGGTGAGACAAGAGGGTTTGCTGATTTGGGAAATAATCTTGAGAACATTAGTGTGTCAGCTACAAGTGACAAAGTAAGTGATGAATTTCAGTTGGAAAGACAAGCCACAAGTAGCTGCAATGAGGAAACCATTTCTGGTTTTCAGTTTGATAGTGAAGATGTTTATGATTATCCTCAAGAGGATGCAAGTGCCAAGTTCAGTGATGATACCCAATCTGATGTTGAAATGCAAATTGATATTGATTGTTGTTTTGACAACCCAGAAGAAAGTATATTTACTATCACTAGTCATGACCATTCTTTTGATAATGTTTTCAACAATTCTACCTCCTATGATTGGGGAGATCCAATTTATGATCATCCTACTGAGTTCTCAAAGTTTGAAGTTGAGAATCCTTTGATATACCCTGATTTTCAATTTGATATTGCATCCAATTCAAGTGAAGCTAAAGAAGAGGAAGTGGTTGAAATAATAGATCAAAACAGTGATCTATTGAGTCATGGACAAATTTCAGAGCTTTTGACCACAAGATATCAGAAATGTGCACATGAGGAAAACTCTCAGTTGTTGTGTGTGGTCCCTATTAAATTTGACAATGGTGATGACCTTCAAGATGCAAGGTATGATGCAAAATCTGATTCTCTTTCCAATGATGAACAAACTGATTGTGATGATGCACTGTATGATGAGTATGAAGCTATGGACACTGATGTAAGTTCAAATATCTCTTTTGATGAGTTTGAAGAAGAAAATAACCATGAGGTTTACACATCTAATGAGCCAAATCTTGAAGATTTTAAATCAGATTTGGACAAGTCTATGTTTAATGACTTGAATGAGCCGAGTAATGAGCCTAGACATGAGTTTTTTCATTTGGATGTTGATGCTGATTTCGATGAGAAATCAGGTTATGTCTCTGAACCAAAATTGCTTGTTGAGCAAGCTTGTGATATTGAAGAGGTTGATACCTTATGTTCAAAGGATGACTATATGATTACAGATGATGATGAGTCAGAAATCCCCGATGACTCTCAATACCAACATGATAAAGAGCAGTCACAAAGTGTGCTAATACATGAGTGTATTTGTTTGCATACACTTGGAGATGGTTTGCATGATGAGGAAGATCTTGTGGTAAGTTCTTGTGATAATTTTAAGTCTGATATGCAAACTAGTAATCAGTTTGAGTTTAACAGTTCCAGCCACAAGGCAAAGTGTGAGTGCTATTTTTGTCAGTTGGAAGAGGTTTTCATAGAATGTGGCGATGTGAACAACATTGAGGCAAGTTGTTTTCAGCTTGAAAATAATTTAAGTGATAAATATAATAAGTTGTTGCTACATAATAATCAGCATTTTGAAAGTATGTCTGAATTTTAGATGCATAGTGATTGTGAACATGCTGATGTTATGAATGATTACCTATTAGAAGGTACCGACATGTTTCATCAGGCAGATTGTTGTGATCAAGATATGCTTTCAAATGGTCTTGATCCCCATTTTCAAATACTGCCACTTAGTACTAAATCAGAGAATGAAGAAAGTAACAATGATGTGACATATCTGATTTGGTTTCCATGTGATAACAATGCTAAATAGAGTGCCAGTTCACATTTGCATAAGGGCAGTTTGGTATTGTTGTTTGCAAAGATGCAGTCACCTGTGTTGTTGTGGTTTCATAAAGGCAAGCATAAGTTGAGGGAGATTAGTTCTTTCTACAGAATTGTGTTTGACAGAGGTAGATGTTGATTCCCATTTTTCATTTGGTGGCCTGGGGTCATCAAATGAAGTTGAAAAAATAAGGTTGAATAAAGGGGAGTAGTTTGAAGACACATGTTGGACTCAACATATGGTCTACTCTCCAGAGATCTAGGATCTTGCTATGCCCACATGGGGCATACATCCCCAATTGGAGCCACTGTTGGCACTCTCAAATTTTGCAAATTTGAGATGCTTATTTCAAAATTTTGCTTTCGCACTTTAAGAAGTGCACCTAATGAATCAGTCCTCCCTGACCCACTTTGGAGGCTTATAATTTAAAGCCTATTGATTGTCGTGCAAAACCCAGCTGCATAAATATTCAGTTGACATATGTGAGCAGGTATGTCAAATTTCAGCTTCCCACGATGAGTTCTAACAGCATCTCAAAAAGTGAAGCTGGAAGTTTTTTGCCCTATTCTATTGTTTGCAGATTGTTAGTTTGCAAAACAGCTTCTTGTTTGACCTTGGTTTCTGCAACAGGTTCACTTTCATGTTAGAACAAATGTTGTTCCATATTCCCCATATCAAAATAATCTTGGGTCTAAGTTTGCAGAGCTTCATGATCTGATTTTCTATTTTTAGCAGATCGAAACCAAATGCGGTTTGTTCTATTTTGAAGCTACATTCCTAACAGCCTTTCTGAGAGGCCAACTTTGACCGTGAGTATCTTTTGATTGGTGATGTTTCAAAGTAATTCCTTCTGCACACATGCTTAGGGTATCTTAATATTCCATTGTGTCTGACAATAGATCACTAGGAGTTGATTTGCTATATTTCCAAATGGGTAGTTGGATCAGTTTTAATTGGTGCAGAATGGTTGTTTCAGAAAGGTTTAATCGGGAAACTTCACCGATTAATATCCGGTTCCTCGTAATCTACTTCTTTGAGCCATCTTTTGCACTATACTTTTGGGTCAAATGGCTATGTTCTTGCAAGTTTTATGGTTTCACAAGGTCGTTTGAATGGTTTCCTAGATTGATTACTGAGGCAACTTGGCCTATTTTGACTATTTTGCAAAAGTGAAAAAGTTTTTGATGGTGACCCAGTTTGTTTTTCAACTTTTGAAGTATTCAAAAGACAGTATCAAACCGTTTGAGGGTAAAATTTGTTTGGAAATGATTTTTTTTTTAGCCGGACCCACATGGGGCCCGAAATGCTTCCCATAGTTGTGGAATTCTTCAAAGAAAATATTGCAATCAAGGTTGTGAGGGCAATATATGGTGATGTATTGACATGGCAAAGATTATTATCTTTTTTTCTGCACTAGTGCTTATCTCTGAAGTTTGATAATGCAACTGATTACTGAGAGGTGGATATTGAATTTAAATTGCTTGCAAGCATACAACCATGGAGGTTTTTTAAAGATTAAGGTTTAAGATGTTTATGTTCCACCTTTCCAATGAGGACTTTGATGGTGTTGCCAAAGGTTGAAGGGAGCCCTGTTTTAAAATGACAAACTCATTCTCAAGAACATTACAATGCAAATGGTGGTGATATTTGTGTAAAGGGAATGTAGCAAAATTTGGTTGTTTGAATCTTCATGTGTTATCTTTGGGAGTGCCACCATTGTTGCATAACAGCTAAATGGAGTTATTAAATATGCTTTAGAAACTCAGCCAAATGTAATGGAGATGAGCTTTGAAACATTCAATTAAAGCATGGCCAAGGAGCAATCAGGAGCAATCAGGAGCAAGGTAAATGCGTCCATTAAGGCATTGAGCCTTGATGAGGCTCATGTGGCCAACAATGGAATCCCACACATGGGGGAAGCCTGCACCAAGTATGGAATGCTAGGATTGCAGGATATGGCAAAGCGGATTTGTTGAGAGCTTCAGAAATTTCCACAACAAGCATAGAAGCAACAAGGATGGCGCCATGAAGGGAGCTTGCGGCTAGGGTCTAAGGTGAAGACCTATAGGGGAGTGTGGAGGCAATGCAAAAGGCAAGATGTATGTGGCCAGCAATAGATGACTTTGTGTGAATGAAAGCTCGCGGCATAGGCTAGTGAAGAGTGGAAACTATGCACCAGTGAGGAAGGCTCACAATCTACCAGACAGGAAGCATATGGAGGGGATGGACACCAAGGGAGGACCCCCGCTCCAAACAAAGGAGACCTACCAAAGCACAAAGTAAAATGGAAGCCCGCGCTTGAAGGGCAGTTGGAGCAGGTGCGTGAGCTGGAGGAGGCATGCTGGGAGAAGACCAGTGTGGAAGGCCCGAGAGCTGGTGAGGGGCCTAACCAGCAAGAGCTCAAGGGAGGTGCTACCAATGTGTAGAAGCTAAAAGATGGAAGGCTGCGACCAGTAGGAAGAGTATGGAGGAGGCGCGAGTAGCAAGAAGCCAATGGGGGATTCCTGCGGGTGAATGGGAGGCTCATGTGCAAAAAATATGAGGGAATAGCCCATGCCAACAGGGAAGGCTCATGCCAGCCAGAACCAGAAGGGAGGTGTGGCCATGGAATGGCCACGAGAGCTAAAAAATTAAAAATTAGGGCATGTTCCACCCTAACCTCGCATGCCTCACACAAAAAATGTGCCATCAGGAAAAACTCTTTGGAGGTATGCGATAGTGAACAGGAGGTGCTTTTATTGAAAATTTCAAAAAATGTTACATAGTTTGTGTTAAAAAATCAATAGTGGGCCCCGAGTTATTTAAAATGTCACGGGTATTTTGAGGTACCTCGGGTAAAACATAAATGGGATTTTTCGAAAGCCAAGGGAGATAAATTTTTAAAATTATTTTCCCAAAGGAGCTTAATGTGAAAAAGGGCAAAATTTTTTATATTGGCATTATGTTAAAAGCCCATTTTCTAAGGAAAATGAAAGATGAATGACCCATTACGTTAAATTGTTTTCACTTTTGAAAGTGAATCTTCTTCATACGAGAAAATGTTGTAATGATAAATATATTGAGTGAGGTGAAATTTTAATCCCGAACAAAGCTCAAATGTTGGGACAAGAAAATACATGAGGAGGTGCCTTGTTAAAATGTATTGAGTGTTGGGCATTAAAAGTTTAGAATGAGGGGAAAATATTATTTTGTGTAATGTGCAAGAATAGGTAATAACGTGAAAGATGAATAAAATATTCATTTTAATATTTATTTGTTGGGAAAGTTGTAAGACTTTGTATAAAGTGAATTTTATTCACTTTATTAGAAGATATGTGTTGGGAATTAAACTGCATCAAATAAAGAGTAGAAAATAGAAACAGTTTGTGCACGAAAGATATTTTGAGTAGCTGGATAAAATTTGAAGAATCTCCACATGGGCAGATTTTTTGTTGCTGGGCAATCATGAGTAGATGTTGTTTGAAGGAATGTTTGTTGTTGCAAGGAAGAGAAGATATTATTTTTAGTTGATCAACGGTAATGGAGCTGCCATGTGTCTACAACAAATTCGAATTTAGGGCTTCTTCTATTTCCTCCATTCTTCTATATCTTCTTTTATTCTCTCATTGTAAAGGTTCTGAGGTTAGTTTTGAAAAGGTTTTGAAATTTTGTATTGGACTGTGTAGATAGAGAATTGTATTTTTTGAGTCATTATTTGAGTTTGTAAGCTATAAATTTATGAATTCAAGAGTAAATACAATCAGTTTATGCAATTAACATAATGAAGTGCTTCCACTTTCATGAATTTCATCAGATTGTCTCCACATTTGTACACTTTCAGTCATGTAAATTCAATAATACAAAGCGTCTTTGAATTTATCATCTCAAGTTTCATGAGATTGTTTTTCTTATTCACTGTTCTATTTCAAAGAAATGGTTAAAATGCTTTGAGCAGGTGATTGTGATTTAGGGTGTGCAGATGGGATTTAATAAGAAGAATCTGATTGATATCAAGAGAAGGATTGTTGGTGCAAGGTACTAACAGTTGATGCAAAGCATCAACAAGTTTAATCCACTAGTTGAAGACTGTTTGTTGGAGAATTTATTTTATGTGTTTGACTCCATGGCCTAGAAGAGACACTAATTTTTTTATGCAGTTTTGTGCATCTTAGAAACAATATTAATTGCAAAATCATTTTTAATCTTACTCTGTTATTCTGTTTTGGTTTCCAATGGCTGAGAGAGGGTTGGGTTGCTGAGAATTTAGCCAAGATTAAGGTAGTCAATGCTTCCCTTAGTGTATTTTCATTGGGAATTATTTGTTTTATAAAACAATGTTAGTGTATGAATTAGTTAAGTTTTGAGCATTGTTTAGGTTTACCCACCTTGGTCTTGTAGAGCCACAAGTGTAGGATATGTCAGTCTTTGACTGAATCTTGTTAGTTGGCCACTAGCCTTAGTTGTTCTTTCAAATAGAGGTTGGTTACCTCTTAGAGAATTTCAAAGTTTAGCTAGGTTGTTATTTTAAACACCAACAAATGCGACACCTTTCAAGAATAATGATGTCCGTGACTTGTACAAAAAATTCAAAATCAAGCACCTCTTTTCCACCCCATATTACCCACAAGGCAATGGGCAAGCAGAGGCTACCGACAAGACCATTCTAAAAATCTTTAAGAAAATAGTCAATGACTCTATTCGTGACTGGCATCTACAGCTAAATCCAGCCTTATGAGCCCATCGCACCGAAATCCACACACCAATAGGTGCCACCCCATTTTCCCTAGTTTATGGATCAGAAGTCATACTCCTAATTGAGATTCAGCTCCCGTCACTAAGGATATCATTACAAAACCTCATCACAAATGAGGAATATACGGTCACAAGACTGAATGAGCTGGAATTACTAGATGAACGGTGCATGGATGCCGTAAACCATCTACAAGTCTACCAAAATCACTTGAATCAAAGCTACAACAAGAAGATCAGGCAACGCACCTTTCAAGTCAACGAACTTGTTATGAAAGAGAACCAAAAGAATGTGTTGAATCTAGAGAGAAAAGGAAAATTTGAGCCCAACTGGATAGGAACTTTCGTCATCATAGCTAGCTACAAATCATGAGCATATCAATTAGCAAAACCAGAAGGCGGGCCTTTGCAGGAGCCTCTGAACAACTCTCACCTTAAAAAATTTTATGCCCAAGAACTTTCAAGGTATAAAACCAAAAATACAAAAACAATAAAAAAAATCCTAAGAAAATGGTCACCTTGATGAAAACCTGGCAAACAGGCATTTTGGCGACAACAAAAACAATTAAAAAATACAAAAAACCTAAAAAATCGAAAAAAGGATTGAAAACAGTAAAGAGAAAAAATTGTCCACTAGTGAAAACCACTTCGGTGGTGCTTTGGACAAGTACCTTTGTGAAAACCTAACAAACAAATGCCAAGCATAAATAAAGCACTCCCTGTCTACCAGGATCTACACGACTCACTCATTCACTCCATCACATTTCATAAACCTTCCATTCACCCATCTACTCACATCCATACCATAGCCTGAGATGATAGCCATATCATATTCCACCATATTACTACTTAGCATATTCCTAAGGTCAGTTTGTCCTTCCTTTATTGAAGTAGTCTATCACTTAACATTGGGGGCCTGTTCTTGAAATTGGCACTGGATCAAATTTTTGTATATTTTTATGCTCTTCCCAAGGTATCAAAAAATTAAAAATTCAAAAATATGCAAATCAATCAAAAAAATCCAAAAACATGTCAAAAATCTCAAAAAATCTTCAAAACATTTCATCATTCAGTCTTGTCAGTCTTCCACCTTGGCTGAACTAAATCCTCTCTGAGCTTGAACATAGGCAAGGTTGATCTTTGATCATTCCCCGAGACATTTAGGTCAGTCCTTTAGGTGTTCATCACAATGACAAACCGTTTACCCATCTAGCTTACATTTTAGGATTTTAGGCATTCATCATAATGGAAATCCATTTGCCCATCTAGTTTACATCTTAGGTCAGTCCTTAGGCATCCTTAACAATAAAATGGCAATCCGTTTGCCCACCTACCTCATCATTGAGTCAAGTGTGTCATTAGTCGAACTACATGGTCTCTGCGTGTATAATGTAGGCAAGGCTAATCTATGGATCAAATCTCGAGACCCCTAGGATAGGTCTTTAAGTTAGTCTCTCTGTCGTAAATCTTAAAAATACCAAAAACATTTGTAAAACATCTTGAAAACACCAAAAACAGCCTCAAAATATCTAAAAATCCAAAATGGTGCATCCATCTCATTTCTCTTTCACCTCCACTTGTCATCACTCATAATAAAATCAATCATCGCTTTCACCATTTGATGAGTCAGTCAAAATAAATTCTAACAGGTTCAAAAGTGAACACTCTAAAATTGTCAGAGTCTCGAAAGTCTAAATTAGTAAGCAAGCAAGTTGGTCAACTCAGAATATCAGTAGCTTATCACCCAAGTTAGTCCTGTCAAAACCTTGATCACAACATTTCCTAGGACAAAGCTTTCTTTTGATGGACATAAGCGTCAGGTACCTAACAATAGTTTAGTCTTAGCTAGCAGTATGAAAAACAAATAGCTTGTTTGGTTTTCTTTATTTGGTCTTTTATTGGCTTATCTTATTTTGTGCTCATTCCAAGGACCTCTCAATGATGCCTAAACAAAATAGGTTTAGAGAGAAAGGAATGGGGCAAAGATCATTATCTCTTTTATCTACTATGCTTGTGGGATACACTTGTAAAATAACTTAGTCACATTTTCTTTTTTTGGTTTGTAGAGAGGATGTTTTAGATATCTTGTTGACCATATAAGAAAACTTTATTTCCTATATTTTGGCCCGATATGTTTAGAATGTTTGAACTACATCCCGAATAAAGCATGCATACTAAGTGTGAAAAATAATACTCCTATCTGATTGTCATGTTAAAGTCCATCACACTGGGTACAACGCCATCCTGGTTCTCTATACCTTGATGCATTGTATCTAGGTGTGTTATCAAACATAAAGTAATTGGACCTTTGAAATCCTGACTCTTGGTAAGAAAATCATCATCATCATTCATAATGCAGGCTTGTTGGATCCTCCTTCCATCCATCTTATTATTCTTATTCTTCTATCTTTACTAACATTTCTATCTAAAATTGGTGTGTCGCATAAAAATATACAGAAGCCTATCCATGGTTGATGACTATCTATACATTATCAAATTTGTCTACATGTCAAATAATTATTTGTCGTCCTTCGATCAATAGAACCACTCCTCTCGCATTTTATTATGATCTCAATTGGAAAATTGAACATTTCCACTTGATGATCTCGAGGGGGCAGTATACCAGAATAATCCTTTCGCTAGGGCAATAGTGGGGCATTCGAAAAATCAAATTTTTTTTGAATTTGATAATTTTTGACTTTGATCACATTAGTTTATTCTTTGAATCAATGCAACAAATACATTGCTTCAAAGAGGGGCAAAATGTACACATGAAAAATATACAAGTTCGGTTCCACACACTTGATCCTATTTGCTAACAACATTTCCTCCTAAATCACACTCTCAGAACTTCATCATATTATTTCTCTTAATTTAATGAATCATTATTTATTTGATTAAGTCCTTCTCCTTCCAGTGATTAAATTAATCAATTTAATTTAGCTAACCTTATATTTTTGTTTAATTAAATAAATCATTTTATTTAGTTAAAGTCTCTAAAGTCCTCTTATTAAATTAAATAAATTAAACCTTATTTGATTTAATCTAACATATGCCTCCTTGGTTAAATAAATCAAAACCATTTATTTAATAAAGCATTTCCTCTCAATTCTGATTTAAATCAATTCATCAATTTGAGTCAAAATTGTCAAATCATCTAATCCCTCATTAAATTAATCAAATTCTTGATTAAGTTAATCCTTATCAATAAAATATTCTAGAGAATGCAAGTTGCACATGAAAATAGATTTAATTCATTTATTAAATCTCTATTTTCCCGCACATGACATCCAAAGGGAATATTCCCTCATGTTTGAGTTCAAAATGTCCAAGTGAACTTGTACATCCAACAAGGCATTTAGTCCTCTTACATGTCCTTGTGCATTGAGCCAAGTAGAATTTATTTCATTCCTTTTTCCCTCTCACATGTCATTTCTTCAAATTCAAATTCCACCTAATTGCATTTATTGGCACTTTTGCCAAAATGTGCACAACCATCAACCATTCATATCTTGACAAGTGGCAATTGGCCATTGGATGTTGAATGATCCCACATTGCTTGTTTTCACTCTCTTTTATATTTTATAAATCTATAAATTGGATGCTTATCTCCTCATTTTATCACCCACAATTCAAGCAAGTATACTATGCTTCATTTCATCCATAATTTTGAGTAAACTTACTATACTCAAATTCATCTTCATTCCACATATTTCATGCAAAGTTACTCTCTTGAATTGAGAGCTAATTTTTTCCATTATCACATACATTTGCATTATCACTATCATCTTGGAAAATCTTGCTTATCAGGGATTGGGAAAGGGCTGCTTACTACATAACAAAGTGGCATCGATCCACTATGAGATAATGGTTTACTCATATTTTTTTTTGTATATGCTTCTATTTAACTTGTTTTCTGCTCATTAGTTGCATATTTGGATATGATTAAGTATTTCATAGGGATGTTAAGTTTTCTGATTTAAATTGGCTTGTGCTAACAACATGAAATTGGTTAAGTCTATCTCTCGTAGACTTTTAGCATCCACACTTTGAAATCATGATTTTTAGAAATGCCTATTGAAAATCAATTATTATCATCTGAGTGTTGACATAAGTTACATATTTAAAACTAGACTATGAGTACTACATTTTATGATTATTAATTTTTTTAAAGATTTCATCTCTAAGTGCTTCAAATTTTAAGGTCAAATGTGACAGATTTTGAAAATTAGGGAAAACACTTTCACTTTTTGGCGAAAAAGTGGACTCAACTTCTGGCCAGCACCCGACACTTGAAAATCTAATAACTCACTTCGTAATACTTATCACTAATCTCATACATAATTTTTTTTGATCTTTCTTTCGCTAACCCAATTAATTCACTACTTATATTGAATCTTTAGAAACTCTTCTTGATCTTGACAATGTGGGAGGTGATGCAGAACTCATGAGGTTCATCTCCTCATAGTTTCTCTTTAGTCGAGAATGTGTTGGTTGAAAATACATCATTAATAATTTATTTATCTTTCATTTTATGAGTTGTTTTCAGATCCTCAACCCAAGAATCATTCTCATCTATCATCTATAAGGTTTCCTTGCAAAACTTCAAATTTTTGGTGAGTTATTGTATTCTATTTCTAAATATTATCTCCTCTTCTTCACCAATTAATGAATTTTTTACTTCATCCCTTATTTAATTTTTCTTCTTCCCCATAAATTTTTGGTATCTTACATGATGGTGTTAATGATGCTAAAAATATGGTATGATCACTTTTAAAAATAGATCAAAATAGAGGATTTCCTTTATAGTACTTTGTCTAACTTTACTAATGCATCTAGGTTTTCTATACATATATGAATACATCTAAAAATGATAAAATTTAACAAAAAATATAACCACCCATCTAGGTTTTGTAGACATACATGAAGTATGTGTCACCTTTGCAACAAATTAAAATTTATAAAATATACTTTAAGATGTCCATCTAGAATTTCAATAATATATTTATTACTTCTAAACATGTCAAAAAATCTAAAATAGGCTTGAAGAATTCATCTTGAATTTTAATATATTTCTTTAAAAATCCAACTCTTAAACAAGCATTCTTTTATATAGAACACTACAATAATTCACTAACAATTCTACTCATGGATTCTATCTATATCATATGCCATATTCCTTAAGAACACAATACAATCCTTTGTTTGAAATTTCAAGTTATGGTAAACACACATATCTAGTGCACCAAAAATACCTATGTTCAATTAACAATTTAATGATAATATCATGAACTATTCAATATTTTGTTATATTTAAATGGACTCATTAGTGGTGAAGGGAGGAATGAGATGTGAGTAAAGGAGAACCAAGACCAAATCACTAATCTTGGTAATCTTAGCCTCAAACTTGTCACTATACTCTCTTATGCTCATCACATGTTTGTTGTTGTCATAGCTCTCTTTCTTATATAATGTCATTGGAAAAAGTAAAGACAATTTCCATAATATTTCTAATTTCCTTGTGCCTAGATTGTTTGTCATTGTTTTCCCTCTATTTATTTATCTTTGTTCTCTAATATGACTTCTCAATAATTTTAAATAAAATAAAATCTCTCTTGTTGCCCCTATACTCATGTTCCTAATTAAATAAAAGAATTCATGGTAGACTACAATTATGGCAGTTTATGTTTCCTACACCTCTATACTCAATCATATTTTATTTTTCATAGTGGTGCCATAATGCAACCTCCATTCTCATGCACAATAATTATGAAGGACTGGATTAAATATAAATTTTGATATAAATTATAAATATGATTAACATTAGAATTACAAATATGTTAATGTAATTATGATATATATAATAAGAGAGTGAAAAAATGTCATGACATCCTACATCTCTAAGAGTTTGCATCAATATTTGGTAAGAAATTAACACAAACTTTATTCATCTTTACACCAATATAGAGCTAGTAAGATTTGATGATTGAATTTTTCACACCTTATAGTTTCAATGGATTGACTAGGATGCTATGAACTTCAAAATGTACCTATGATTTCATAATAGTATGCTTCATATGTTTAACAATCAATCAACACTTTGACAAGGTTACAACATTAGTGAGAAACAATAAATGACCTACAAACAATCTATGCTGGTTGAATAAGTCTATATCCAATTTATGAACTAAAAACACAAAGCAAGAAATTAAATTGGCATGGTTGACAAACATAGATAATTGGTAAGATCAATTTAAACTTATAGGCATATTATTGACTTAACTAGACAAGATATTTATATCTAGATTGTTAGTGTATTGTACCCTAGTTAGGCTAACTTAAGTCTATTTAGGTGTTGGAGTGAATCATTTACTCATTCCCCATGAGGTGTCAAGGTTGTTGAAGGTGTCTTGAGAGGTGTCTGATCCCTCTTGACACCTCTCCCTTGCATAGAGGAGAGCAACTCGCGACCACTATAGGATGAGGAGTTCTCTCCTCATTCCATGGCACATGTGCCAATTCTTAAGGCATGTGTGCCTATTCTTATGCTATGTAGTTGCTCATCCTCATACTATATATTAAGGGTTTGAGCTCTCTATTGATGGGTCATGTGTTTGCATTTCTATCTTATAGATCTCCTAGTTTCTAATATGGTATCAGAGCTAAGATTGGAGATACTTGCAGGTCTTAAGGTGAACAATCTTATTGTTTTTAGAGGGAATCGACCCCACCCTTGTCAATTTTGATCTGGACACCTTGATTCACCGCAGCCTTGGGACGCCGACTTGAGTCTCAGGCCTTGGACAATTTCATGCACCCTCCATGCCACCATTATAGAAGCAAGTGACGAAGGTATTGAGGCGTAATTTCATCTTGTTTGACCTGGAGGCTCCCGTTGCAAATTTGGTCGCTCGGCCTACTTGAAGATTTGGATGTTCAACCTACACGACTTGTAGAGGCACATTTTTCTATGAAAATCGCACTTGTGTTTGCAACCTATAGTTGTGTTTGTTGGACAGGTGAGACAAAGAGATCGCATCACTCCCACATCAGAGGGTTTGAAGACTTTGCTAAGCTATTTAAGGCGTGATTTAAAGACTTCAACCTATGATTTCAAAGCCACTTACACATCTCACATAGCCGATGCATAAAATGAGTCTCACGGCAAGCATTCGTGAGTGGGGGCGGCGTTGAATTTGTGGGTGTGCATGATTCAGTTTGGAGAGGCGCATATCTTGTTGTAGATCAACAAACCTAGTATAGTGACCACGTTGGTAAGGAGGGCAACACATAATCCATGGGTCGAGTCAATATGTTCAGGGGCATCCATTCGCAATATGCTTGTGCCTTGCATGACTCACCTCTATCATGGGAAATATTGTAGTTGTGGTCAACATTTGAGGGTCCGTGACATCTGCGCATATTTTCTACACCATGCCTCTACATCCAGCACAATAACCCCGAGATGGCCTTGAGAAGAATTGGTAACGACTTTTCTCCTTCATTTCCTTGACTCAGTTAAAATCTGCCATAGCGCCCACTTCCACCTTTTGAATCAGTCAATTCAGTATCTTTCTTTCATTTTTTCACATAAACATAGCATGGTAGCATTATCAAAATGATAAAGGAGGGTCTTTTGTGTGTTTTTGCAACACTTCCTAGAGGAGTGCTCTTGTTTTTTTTGAGTCTCAATTTTGCAAGCACTTCTATTTCTATTTCTTTCAACACTCGTCAAAGTAATTAAGGCAAAATGGATTCTAATATAACTTATAAACCTCTAACGCCTTTTAATCGTCATGACTGGAAAGCACAAATGTCAATTTCACTCATGAACAAAGGCTTGTATAGAGTAGTAATTAATATAGAAAAAGAACCTACCGCTGCAAAGGATAAGGAAAAATGGTTTAACAAAAGAGATCAAGCTTTTGGTTTCTTATGTCTTAATATATCACCTAAATTACTATTTCATATTTAGTCCTTGAAAATACCCAATGAAATTAGGGCAGGTGTTGATAAGCTATTTGGCAAGATAGATGGATTTAGGGGTCATGAGCTAGAAAATGAGCTCATAGAATTGAGTCTAAGAAACTGTACTTCTCTTCAATATTTGTTTACTAAGTTCAAGTCCTTAAATTTGCAACTTAAAGAATGTGGTATTGATAAGAAAGATGATCAGTTAATACTATCAGTTTTGTCTAAGTTAGGTCCTGAATACTCTATTTTTGTATCTACTTTCTACTCTGGAAAGAGAGCTCTTGGAACTTCGTGGGCTATGCCCTCTCTTGATGATTTCATTGCTGATCTAACAAGGGAGCATGATAAGTTAATACAAATGGGAAATTTAAAGACTACTAAATATCAAGCACTTATTGTAGGAAATGAGAAAGATCAATCTTCGAAGGGTAAGAAACAACAAAATTAGAAGGACAAGAATCACAAGAAAGAAATCAAAGTTGACAATAAAGCTGATAAAAATGAAGGCAACTCTAAGAAAAATAAATCTAAGAAGGAGTTACCTAAATGCGCTTATTGTAAAAAGCCTAATCATGAAGAACATCAGTTTATGAAGAAACAAATTGACCACCTTTCTCATCTTCTAATGAAGAATAATATAGGGGTTCCAGATTCATTCAACACCTCTTCATCAAATCAGGATAATTCAACGGAAAAAGAGAAGGCAAAGGGAAAATCTTTAGTTGCTACTTCATCCTTATCACCATCTTGGATTATAGAATTCAGGTGCTACTCATCATATGGGATTATCACAAGTTGAGTTCTCATCCATGGAATCATGTGACATGTCTTCAATCACCTTAGGTGATGATACTCCAACATTGGTTAAAGGAAGAGGGTCTATTGAAGTTGAAGGTGGAACATTCCAAAAATTTCTAAGTGTACCTTCACTATCAAATAATCTTCTTTTTGTGTATCAAATCACTCATCTAGGAAAAGGAATGACAATTTAATTTTCTCCAAATGCAGTTGAAATCAAGGAATTTCATAGAAGCAATTTGATAGCTACAAGAAAATCAGTTCATCAATCGAGATTGTATAGCTTTTCTAGTTTTTCTCATAGTCCTCCTCCAAAAGCTTTGCTCACTGATTCTAATGACACTAGCAAGCTTTGGCATGAATGATTTGGCCACTTAAACTATCACTATCTCAAGCAACTCTATCTAAAAAACATGGTAATAGGATTGCCAAATGTCAAATTTTCTAAGGGGCTTTGTGAAGGTTGTGCACTAGGCAAGCATCCAGAAGAGAAGTTTGACAAAGGAAAAGCATGGAGGGCATCACAAGTCTTAGAATATGTTCATAGTGATGTTTTAGGACCATTTCCACATCCATCCTTCACTAAGGCAAGATATGTTCTCATATTTCTTGATGACTTCTCTAGATACACTTGGGTTTTCTTCCTTAGGAAAAAATCTAAAGTCTTTGAATGCTTTCAAGATTTTAGAGCCTTAGTTGAAAAGCAACCTGAGAAATCAATCAAAATACTAAGGACAAATAATGGGCATGAGTATGTTAACAACAAGTTTGAGCAGTTGTGTACATCAGAGGGGATTGAATTGCAACAGATAGCTCCTTACACTCCCCAACAAAATGGAGTAGCAAAATGCAAGAAAACAAGTCACTAAAAGAAATGGCTAATGACATGATTCATTATAAAGAGCTTGCACCTAAATTCTAGGTAGAAGCTATCAACTATGCATGTTATATTAAGAATAGGGTACCTCATAAATCATTGAAAGGAATAACACCTTTTAAAGCTTGGAAAGGAACAAACCATCAGTTGGTCATTTCAAAGTTTTTGGGTCTTCAACTATGACACACATTGCAAAGGAACAATGCAAGGCTATGGATGCTCAATCCAAACCTTGTATTTTTTTTGGATATCTACATTGTGTTAAGGGTTATCATCTATTGCACCCTACAACTCATGATTTGGTCATTGAGAGAAGTGTTAAGTTTGAGGAGAGTCCCAATGACTCTACACTTAACATTTCCAACTTGGGATCAAAACACCTTGATGATTCAGATCATTCACAATAGGTTCTTGATACATATTCTTCTAGCTATGATAGTGAGGGAAGTGATGAGGGATCATCCTCATCTAGTTCTAGGATTCCATTGGAGGTTGACATATTTGGACTTGATTCACCTCATTCTCATTCACTCGATATGTCAAATTTACGAGCACATGGTTCAACAAATGGCAGACACATTCAATCATATTTTTAGGGGGGGCCTCATGCCTACTTTGCCTCGGCTTCTAATCCATAGAAATTTAGACAAGCATCAAGCATACTTCAGTGGGATAGAGCTATGGATGAGGAATACAATTCCTCATATAGAAATCACCCTTGGGATTTGACTTCACTTCCTAGTGGAAGAAAACTAGTTTGATGCAAATGGATATATCGAACTAAGTATGGAGTAGATGGGTCAATTGATAAGTATAAGGCACAATTAGTTGCAAAAGGTTTTTCACAAGTTGCAGGTATTGATTACACTGAAACCTTTGCACCTGTCGCTAAAATGACTTCAGTTAGACTCACACTTTCTATTGTTGCTTTATATGGATGTTAAGAGTGCATTTCTTCTTCGAGATCTAAAGGAAGAAATCTACATGGAGCAACCACAGGGGTATGTTTAGGATTCATCCTTAGTATGCAGACTTAGAAAATCCCTATATGGCCTCAAACAAGCTCCTAGAACTTGGTATGCTAATATGGATTCCTTTTTGCTTGGTTCAGGTTTCACTCGATGCCATTTTAATTGTAATGTATATCTATTCAATCAGGATGATTCACAATTGGTGTTGGTTTTATATGTAGGTGATCTCTTGATCACATGCAATTCCTCATCTATTATTGGAACATTGAAGTTAGCTCTACATGACAGATTTGATATGATAGACTTGGGTATTTTACATTATTTCCTTGGCATTGAGATTGCATAATCTGATTCAGAAATCACTCTTACACAACCCAAGTATATTCCTGATTCATTGGCACGGTTTCACATGACTTCTTGTAAGCCATCTCCAACTCCTTTTTTATCAGGGTTCAAACTTGAGACTTGTTGTACTTCACCATTGGTTGATGCAACTTTGTATTGCCAACTTGTTGGGAGTCTAATATACTTGACTCATACTAGGCCAAATATTTCATATGCAGTTGGCATGGTTTGCAGATTTATGCACATTGGAAATTAGTTAAGAGGATTCTTCACTACCTATAGGGGTCACTTTGATTTGGGATTCACTATAGAGTTGGTACAAATGTTGATCTTGTTGGCTACATAGATTCAGATTGGGCTAGTGATTCAAAAAATTGCAAGTCAACTTCTGGATACAGTTTCTCACTTGTTTCAAGTCCTATCAGTTGGTCAAGCAAGAAGCAATATTCTATTGCTTTATCACCTACAGAGGTAGAGTACAGGGGGGTTGTTAATGCAACTACAAAGGCTATTTGGCTATAGGGTAATCTTATAGAGTTTTGTATTCCTTTCAAGAAACCAACTATCATTCATTGTGACAATCAAAGTGCTATTCACATATGCAAGAATTTGATTCAACATCAATGAACCAAACACATTGAGATTCACATTCATTACATCAAAGAGCTTATTCATAATCCGGTCATTGACTTAGTATTTTACTAGTCTTCAACACAAGTTGCTGATATCTTCACCAAACCTCTCACTGAGAGTAAGTTCATTCATCTACGAGCTCTTCCTGGGGTGCAGTCTACTTCATCAGTTGGATCATCTTTGGGCAAGGCTTTCTAGTATTCTCTTATATTTCTCTCTTTTTGGAGGATATTTTTTTCCTACTGGTTTTTCTATCTTACTCCAATTTTTAGAGATATTGATTTGTACATGGGTACCTCTTCTAGCTAGTTTTCAGGACCCATTTCTTCATACCCACCTAAGCTATGCTTAAGGGGGGGTGTTAGTGTATTCTACCCTAGTTAGGTGTTGGAGTGAATCTTTGACTCATTCCCCATGAGGTGTCAAGGTTGTTGATGGTGTCTTGAGAGGTGTCCAATCCTTGACTCATTCCACATGAGGTGTCAAGGTGGTTGAAGGTGTCTTGAGAGGTGTCTGATCCCTCTTGACACCTCTCCCATGCATAGACGAGAGCAACTCGCCACCACTGCAGGATGAGGAGTCCTCTCCTCATTCCATGGAACATGTGTCTATTCTTAAGGCATGTGTGCCTATTATTATGCTATGTAGTTGCTCATCCTCATACTATATATTAATGGTTTGAGCTCTCTATTGATGGGTCAACTAATACAATTTCAGCTTGTTCATGTGTTTGCATTTCTATCTCCTAGATCTCCTAGTTTCTAATATAGATATATCAACTAAAAAAAATTGAATCAAAAGTTATCCATAGTTTTACGAAAGAATATAAATTTAAATTTCACAATCAAGAAGTGATGAAGTAGTAAGGATATACTAATATACCATGTACGTAAGTTACAAAAACTTCCACTCATACCTTAATCTTAGATATCATAGTGAAATCAACCAATCAAACCAAAATCTCTACATGTTCTCATTTATTTAAATTGAGGAATGTGCAACATCACAAACATGATACTCAATTAACCTAGTTATACTACGAAGCATTATAATAAATCATTCTATCATTATCATGAATTATTATATTTATACCAAAATTCAATTCATAATTTATGATTAGTAACATATAGCATATTTAGATGATTTATTACAAATCTTATGCAACATTCAAGGTGACATCAACATAGTCATGCATTACCCTAATTTATTGAAATCAATGCATAAATATGTAATCAATAATAAGTATGGGTCAGCACATGTATAGAACCATAAACAATCCATGCAAATAATCGATTTATGAGATCCTAACACCAAACATTACTACCCACCATAGAATGAAAGTTGCATGATTAAGAAAACAACGAAAATGTTGAGTCCTTAAAAAAATATTTTCATAGCATTTAGAACATCAACCACAAGGAACCTATCATAAGAAAATACCAATTATAGAAGTATTATTCCTCCTTACTATATTTCGATGTTCCATTTCCTTTCTAATTCTTAATCACTACCTATCATGTTATCAACTAAATATACAATAATTTATATTCATTGATGTAGAAATCTATATAACATTGTATATATCATTATTCTAAGCTATAAATCATTATATATGTCAAAATTTATTTAAATATTTAATATAAAAAATATTTAACATACATTATATTTCTATAACATAGAAATTAATATATATTATACTTTTAATATATATTTTGGCACAGGCAAGGAGGATGGTGGTAAAGGTACAGGAGTTTGGCTTTACACCTGCCAATTGCATCTGCTTGAAAGTTTCTGAAGCCTTTTCAACAAACCCATTTTGTGCATATCCTGGAATCGTAGCATTCCATAAGACCCCATTTTTGAGGCATTCGGTCGAGCATTACCAACTTTTACAGATACTTTGTTCCAAAGCTCCCATTTTGGCACAGGCTGGAACTGCACTGGCAAGTGTAGTCCGATTGCATTTAAGACCTATTTGTTGCATATACTGAAATATTGCGACTACCTTCTTGCGACACCCATGTCTTCTTACGTTGCAGACATGACCAAAAACTTTATTGTTACCAAAATATATGCAGCGCTGGAACTTTGACGATGTGTTTTGAGTGATGCGTGGGAGAAACAATTTACAAAAATGCATCGACCAAACGGATGCATTTATGGCTGAGGATGAGTTTAACCACATGGATCAACATGCAATCTGGTTCTAGAATGATTCGCTTCAACCAGAGCTCTGTACTTGCACCTCGAAACGCCATCTGTCTGTAGGTACTCACGAGGGTGATGAGAGTATCCATGTCTCCTCACTAGAATGCAAAAATCCGTTGAAGTAGATATTCACGTTATGAATTTTAGAGTGCGTTAATTTAGTTGCACTTATTTCAAGTAATACTCATATGTGAAAAATCACCCCTTAGAGTGTATCAATAAATCCTATTAAAATCTAGTCATACGCGTATCTGGTTAGTGATGATGATTTTCTGTCTTCATACATGCTCAACTTCAGTCTTGAAAGAGATCAACCATAAGTTTATGTATTATTATGAGTATAAACATTAGTGATTATGGCTGGCTTCCTTGATCTTTCAAGGCATCTTTGTGGTAGATTAATTGTTCATTAATAGCCATCAAATAAAGTTTTTAAATGCAAGTGCAGTATGGGAGGACCTCCGCCATCTTTGGCTGAGAAAGTGTCAAAATAGTATTCCTTCAAATTTAGGAGGGATCCTAATGTTGCAATGGCATTCCAAAATAGAGCTCTCAGTAGTTGAGAAAACAAACATGTTTTCCCAAAGCCCAACCATAAGTAATAGCAACCCAATGTCACTTTGTTTTAGCTTTCCTTAGGCGTGGACCTACTTAGAATCGCATTCATGTGACACGTGTCGCTAGCAGAAAAAATGTTCCAATTAAGGGCATTCATATCTGCTCTTGTGGGCCCGCAATTAACATAAACCATGAAGAAATGACGTAGGATCCCACTCTTTAGATATAAAGGAATGTTCAACATACAATGAATCAAAATCTCTACTAAAATATTTTACTTCTTTCTCATTTTTTAAGAAAATGGTTGAGTCATCCAGCTCTCTAAATTTTATTTTTATTGCAATTACTCTTTGTTGAAGGATTGCCATCTTCTTATTGTTTATGAGCATATGGTTTAGGTAGGTCCAAATTTTTATTCACTTCATTCACCTCTTTTCTCTTTTAAGTTTTATAAATTTTAATAAGAGTATAAACACATTTAGTAACTAACCTTTTAGTCTTCTCTAGGGGCCTATCCATTTTCTTCTTTTTGTGCAGTGAACTCCTCATCAATAATTTATCATTTTTGTTTATATTTTCCATCATTAGTTCCTTAGACGTACTAAGCAAATCTTAGGTTATAACGGTACCAAAAAGTTTATTTTAAGACACAAGGATGAAATTCCCCATGGTTTTATTCTTATTAAAAATCACTATCATCAAAGAATAAATTTAAAAAGTCACTATCTTCATAATTAAAATTTATTTTTTTAGAGTTATCCAACTCATAATGTTTATCATATTCTTGACTAAATACAACATTCACATATTTTAATATAGGTTGTATCTTTGAATTGGGTTATAGGGTTGAGTTTCTTAAACATCTTTTATTCCCTTTGGGCTAGTAGGGATATTGTCCTACCCTTTTCATATTCCCTACAAAAATTATTGTACCATTCAAAAATTCATTTCTTCCCAAAATATTGCACAAGAGTACCTTTAACATTCATGAGTTTTTTTAGTGAGTTATCTATCTTAATATTTTGTGAGATATATATTTCATAATGGAATGATAACATTTATTCTCTTTTTTATATTACAAATTAGTCTTAGAGGTCGAATAATCCCTCTTAATTCATTTAGTGGTAGGGATATTAGTTTTATGGAAATAATAGTCCACAATGCTAAATGTATTGTTTAAGTAATAGTAATATAGGTGAAAAAATACCTTTCCCACAAAGAACCTCTTTCATAGAACATTTTTCTAGTAAAGAAAATAGGTATTAATGAATACAAATTAAAAGAATATGACATAGAAGATCAAAGAGATGAAAAATGGTCACTAAAAAATCACTGGAATCTTCCTTCTAAAATAATTTGTCTTATCAAATGGAAACTATGTGCAAGTGTTCTTACCCTCAAAATGCAAAATAATTAATTGAAAAGAAAAGAAAAGAACTTAAATGAAACACTCAAGATTGACCTAGTTTAACTCAAACAAAATCCACAAGAAAATGACAAATTTACTTTGCTTTAGTTGTCCCCTTTGGTTGGCCCTTTGATATTAATTTTGTGTGCTCCTTTTATGACAAAATGGCTCTAAATGATGCTTGAATCAATGAGGATACAAAGAGTGCAATGGTGGAAATGGGTAATGGATTTGATACAAAATGAGTGCTTGAATGGTTGCAACAATGATTTCTTGGTAACTTGGGTGTGCGAGAGAATAAGTTAGCTAACTATGTGATTGTCCAAATGAAGAAAAAATCACCATATTTAGGGAAAAGGCTTCTAAAGGAATGAATGGACATGATTGCATCTAGGGTGGAAGATCAATGGATAGGCCGAGTTGAGACCTCACAAGCCGTCTCATGGAGACACGTGCTAGGTGAGGTGGACATGAGAGAGTGAAGTGGATGTGACCTAGCAATGAGGTGGAAAAGGTAAGTCTTATCTCATCTACCCACATCATGGGATGATGTGACAATAGAAGAATTTTAAATTCTTCTAAAATATCCATTGGTTCTAGAGATTTAGCTTTGGGATTGGGGAGGTAATTTTAAATTATCCCTTTATTCCTCCAAGGGTATTGGAGAAATAAAGTGGAATTCAAAATTCCACCTAGGATGCATTAGGGATATAAAAAGGAATTTTAAATTCCTAGGGGAGAGGAGATAACTTCTCCAAATGTAGAAGGATTTAATGAAGGGGTTGAATAGGGTACATGCCATAAATTGCCTAAGGATTAGGTTAGGTTTAATTATTGATTTAGGTTATGCAAATGAAGGATTAGGTGGACTAACCCCGATTAGTTATCCACTTGCAAAATTTGGAGGATGTGACCTTAATGATGATTAGGGATGTGTATACCCTAATTGTGTATTAAGTGGGCTAATTAGGATTAGTGAAATGTAGGAGGATGATGGGGAGATGATTCACGTAGTGGAAAAGGTGTGACACTTCTACCGCCTATGAGCACCAACCTGATAGGTAGGATCCAAACCACACCTTTTGATTTATTTTGGCTTTTGCATATGCTTTTGATTTCGAGACAGGTAGATTAGGTCAAAAAGCAATCACCAAGGGAGGGCGAATTCACCTTTCCTTCAAAATATATTTTCCTTTCCAATGAATGGATGATTATGTAGGAGTGAAAAGGTGGGTGCACTTCCATAAGAGCGGATGCACTCTGAGAGGGGCTCTTATGAAATTGCCTCTCATCGGGATAGGTGAACCTAATTTTGTAGGGGCAGATGAAATTGGGAACAAGTGATTTAAAAATTTCAAAAAAAGGGAAATAGTGGACATGCCACCCTGCAAGGCTGGATGCACAACGAAGGGGAAATTGTGAAATCACCCCTCGAGGGAAATGGCAAACATGAACTTTTTCAAAGAAGGGATGAGACACAGGGGTGGATGGGAATCCTCCTATGGGGTGAAGGGGTGAACTCGAGTTCACCTCTAGGATAAAAGGGAGAGTTCACACTTGGGACAAGGAAGAGGTGGACCCACCAAAAAAATAGGAAAACCCACCAAGGGAATGATGCAAGGGCGAATATGAGAACTGAATAGGTGAATGCGCAAGAAAAGGGTAATTGGTGAATTTTCCTTACAAAAAGGCGAATTCACCAAACCGAGTAGAGGGAAAAAAGAAAGGGAAGAAGAGAAATGGTAAAAAAATACTGACAAAATGGTTGATATAGATGTAGATCATAGAGTTCTTGAGGACCTAGGAGAGACATTTGGCCATACTAGAGGTGACCTAGGAGGAGTTGATGCCTAAAAATCATGTGACACTAGAGTAAGTAGACATGCTTCATATGTTGGGATGTCCCAACATCCGGGCACATAGACCACTATTGATAGCCTTGATGGAGTGATGGAGTTTGGAGACCAACAACCTCTATCTCTCCACAGGGGAGATGACCATGACACTAGAGGATTTGTGGAGGATCCTTAGACTACCTATCAAGGGGAACCTTGTGAGTGCAGTGTCGAGTTGATCGATGGAGAGGAGCTTGTGAGCATTTTTTTGTACTAAAAAGCTTCCCTACTGATGGAAGGAGCTAGACATAAAATATTGCTTGGGAGTTGCACCACCACTACCCTTGCTCTTATGAGAATTTATTAGCGGTATACTCCTCCTTGATAAGAGTGGAAAAAATTCCAGCCTCAAGATGATTGAGGTTGTCCGACATATTGTGGAGCAGAGGGATGGAGTGTTTGCATGGGGACCCTATGTCATTGCACAGTTATTTCAAGACATGTGTTGTATGTTATAAACGATTAGTGAGTGTGACCCATGTCATGCTACTATAGGTGTGGATGTGGGAGCACATCAAAGTTTCCCACTCAAACACTCTCAGAGTAGGGGGTAGAGATGATTCTCTCTTACTAGCATACTAGTATGCTCAAGAGCATGGATGTATGCTCCACTACAATTAGGTATGGAGCTTAGAGTACTAGCATTGGCTACTGGATGACCTAATAGAGAAGGATATTATATGGCAACCTTACATGGATCGACGATTCCAATCATGACAAGTAGAGGATATGTTATACATGGCATACATGTTTTTGAGGTGTTATTTGATAGGGCGAGATCCCTTCATTATTGAGATGCATAGGCCAGATTGGGTTACATGCCAGTATGGTATCCGATAGGATATCTCTATAGGGGCACATATGTTCTCCTAGATTAGCCAAGAGTGAGGAGTAGTGTGGGGGTAGAAGATTCTAGAAAATTATGCTTGATAAGCATGGGGGGAGCTACAAGTGATAGGATGGTCATGGAGAGGGGGTCCTAATGATGCAGGCATGACAGTTTAATACACCCCATGGTGGCAGGAGATTCGGTCTATGAGGATGATTATAGTGGATCCTATTGTGATGATGATGGGATTTAGGGAGGAGGAGGAGAGGACAAACAAAGAGGTGAGTAGGTGGTGTAGGAGAAGATGATGCATGAGGAGGATGGACATCAAGATATGGAGGTTTATGCCCTAGCGGTGGATGAGAGGGCTATAGTGGTCTATTAGGGGCCACCTGTAAAGGACCCTGCAATGAGGTTAGAAATCTTAGAGGCTTGAGTCCATATTCTATAGCAAATTTTATAGTAGGTAGAGGTAGAGAGAGATCGACTACAGGCCAAGGTTAATAGGCTATAGTAGGAGGTACATTGATTGCAAGATACAACAGATGCTATCTAGCTAAACATGGACAAGGAAGTGATAGGGATGAAAGGGGAGCTAGGAGGTGAGATGCAAAGGTTGTAGGAGGTGAGGGATCAACTACAGGAGATGTTAGAGGCTGTTGGAAGAGAGAGGGATGCAACATTAGCCATGGTGGAGCAAGCTATAGAGAAGAGAGATGAGGCCTTAGGAGGGTGGAGACTACAAAGGCCACAACCAAGGATGGGAGACTATTATAGGAGAGAGCAGAGACCATCAAGGCATTGGTATAGAAACTATAGGTAGAGAGGGATGAAGTGGAGAGGTGGGAATCCTAGGTAGAGGTGTAGCTAGCATCAATGCAATTAGCATAGGATGTGTTGGAGTTGGAGTGAATGATATTGCAAGGATAGAGGGATAGGTACCAGATGGAGATAGATGATTTCTAGGTAGGGGCAGTAGGGGAGGCGAATGCTAGGACAAAGTTAGGCTACTACATGGGTGCATACTTTGGGGTAGTACTTGATCCAAAATGAATAGTACCTCCTTACATTCGAGCAGTCCCATAGATAGAAACACCCTCCCATTAAAGAGCCACTCATACCAAGGGATATAGTGATTACCGAGAGATGCCTCCTCATGGATGAGGACCTGGTTCAAACTCTCCCTAGTGATCAGACATGAGGAGCAGTGTTTAGGGGGAGGAAAAATGATAGAGATAGGTATAGGGTCTTCAGGTTTGGATACATGCATAACATATGTTGTACATAGATGTAGAGTCAGCATATAGATAATTTTTGTGTACAAATTGATTTGACACATTCATTTATTCATTATTCTTTATTGATTCAAGACACCATGATGTTTCTAAATTACCTATATGTATATTATGATTCCTCTACATATGTAATTTTATTTGATGGACTCTAGATAGTCATGATTTTTTTATTGTGGACTTTATGATGGATGATGGACCTCTTATTATGGACTTTTGATTATGGATTTTGGATGGACACTATATTTTTTGATATATATTATATGATGGGTGTCAATGATACTCTATACATGATTTTCATGTGATGTTTATTATGCATATGTGTATGATTACAATTATAATGTATGCATTTAGGATGGTATGTATGATATGGATGAGGTGGAATATTCCTAATGATTGTTTATTTTTGATGTGATGATGTATGATTTATGTTTCATGTTGTATATATGGTACTAATATTTCATGGTGCAGGTGGCGATGCGATAATGATTTATGGTTCATGCATATGGAACACAATGTGTCTATTGATGATGTGCTTATTATGGATGATGTATGGACATGGATGGCATTATAATGCTTGATTATATGTGTAATATGTATAATGTTATGGATGGAATACTATATGAATGTAATGTAATGATATGCATGTGATAAAATTAACCTAATGCAATGGATTAAGATGCTTAGAATAACAAATATATGTTAATATAAACAAGTTAAGATGATAATGAAAATGTAAAATAAAATGAAATGAATTAATATGCTTAGACTAACAGATCTATATTAATAAAAAAACTTAATATGATAATGAAAATTATAATGTAATGAAATGAATTAAGATGCTTAGACTAACATATCTATATTAATCTTAAAAACTTAATATGATAATGAAAATGAGAATGCAATGAAATGAATTAAGATGCTTAGACTAACAAATTCATTTTAATCTAAACAACTTAATATCATAGTGAAAATGATAATACAATGAAATTAATTAAGATGCTTGGACTAATAGATCTATATTAATCTAAACAACTTAATATGATAATGAAAATGATAATGCAATGAAATGAATTAAGATTCTTAGACTAATAGATCTATATTAATCTAAACAACATAATATGATAATGAAAATGATAATTCAATGGAATGAATTAAGATGCTTAGACTAACAAATTCATTTTAATCTAAACAACTTAATATCATAATGAAAATGATAGTGCAATGGAATGAGATGACAATGGAATGAATTATGAAATGGATAATAAAAGATTACTTAAAATGGATAATGGAACTAATAAAAATGATGATGCAATGTGATGGAATGAACATAAATGATAACGCACATGCATAGTGAGATGAATAATGATAGGGGTGATAGTGTATTTTTCCAAACCATAGGGACCCTGATAGGAAGAATAGGTGGGGGACAAATTTGCACAACCAAAAATGAATGATCATAAGTTGGGAAAATAGATTGGGATAAATGTAATACAATGGGAGAATGAATGAAATAAAAATCTAATGCAATTATGCCTTATTAGGAGTACTTATTTTTTCTACTTGACATAGGACATGATATGCTAGGGTATGGAGAACCAAGGCTGATTCTAGTGTCAAATACATAAGACTGATACAATAAACAAGAAGGCTATCCCCACACCCCAAAGCCGCAAGGGCTTTGGTTGGGCCTAATGTTGGAATAACCACAAGCACAAAGGATGCCCCAACATAACACAAGATGATGGGGATCTTGGTGGGATCTACATGAGACAACTAGGAGGACAAGATAACACTAAAAATCAAGATATGCCCCTATGTTTTCCAGCCAAAGTGCACCATGATATGATAAATTGTGGCAACCCCAACGAGCTATAATAGGAAGTTCAAATGATAAATAAAATGAAAAAGCACTAAAAGATCACAAAAAAATTCAAATATCCTTTTTCATAGGACCAATAGGTGGATGAGATTGACACGGTCTGATTTAAGGAAGGATACATCTTGTTAATACCAAAGATGTAGGGTAGATTAATTGATCGACATGACTCAGGATAGTCAAAGCAGATTGAAACTCGTATTAACAATGATTTTGTTGTTAACAACCAACTAGATAGGGACACACTTTATGATGACAGAAAACCAAGACACACCCTAAGGATAGAACTAGGGGATCAGGGGCTAATGAAAGATTAGCCTTGGCTACGTGAAAGTGCAAAGCCATCATATTTTGATAAAAGACTGACGACTAACCATGGACAAAAGCAAAAAGAGGACAATGGAGACTCAAATGGATGAAGAGAACTGACACAAAAGGATGGAAAAATCCTTGAGGGCTAATCAAATGATTAGCCTTATCTACGTGAAAGCATAGAGGCAACGTAGTTTGATAAAATGACGAAAGATGACATGAGACCTAATGATGAAAAACATGATGGAGGATCCTAGGTGGAAACCTAAGATTGACAAAACAACACCAATATACAAGTGATGAGAAGCTCAATATTTAAGATAGAAGTGCAATATTTTTGATAGAAAATCTAACCGTCCAATGCTTAATCAAAATATACCAAGTGGTGGATGATAGGATAGTGATGGAAGATGGATGTGATAGGATGTTATAATAAGATATACGAATAGGATGGATGAAAGCATATAAGAGAATAGGATGCAAGGTAGATAATGATTAAGCCCTTTATGAATGGAACCTATGACCAAGTTTTCACCATAGGATGCATTATTTCTCTTTACTATTTTTGGATTTTTTTGGACTTTTTTATTTCTTTTTCTTTTTCATGATTTTTATACTTTTTTTGGTATTTTTAAGGTAGGGTAACCTAGCTAACTCATGTATAAAACCACTTCACATGCATGATATTGATGGGTTCTTCCAAGGGTTCCCCCTAGTTGTAGAAATCCAATATGCCCCAGAACCATACTTTGTAGTGATGACATATGTAACCAACCAATTAACTTCAAATTTCCTCTTCTTTTCTCAATCCTATTGGGTATGTTGATTCTCCTTAAGGAAAATATCACCAATGTTGAATTGTAAAGGAGGGTAAATCCACAATACTAGTTTACAATTTTTGGCCAAATTGGACACTAAACTATTTTTTTCTAACTAAATATTCATGTTTGGGCACCTATAGCGGCTAAAGCGTGAGGAATTTGAAGATGATGCAAACTACTGATTTTTGAAATTTTGTCTATAGATGATAAATATATTTTTTTCAAAAAAATTGGAATCAAATAGAACTTCTTTTTTCTATCTCCTTTGAAAACTATTTTTTTCAGTAAACACCATTTTTAAGGAGTGATGCTCACCATATACAACATAACTTTTTTTCCATGAAGGATTTTTTTTTTTTTCAAATTTAAATTTGTAGCTATGATATCTAGGATTTTCATTTGGTTTCAAAGTGTTTTATTGAATATTTTTTCCTTAATCAAGTTTTTAAGTCTAACCAATTACAATTCAGACATAGGCAGACTCTATACATCATAATTTTTTTTTTGTTTGTACCGAAATTCAATTTTTTTTGCTAGTTCAAAGATTTCAATATCTAGTGCACAATTTTTTTTTTTTGATAATCTACTATTTTCCACATGTACAAAACAAAGAGTTTCATTTTTGGTGAAAAACCTACATTCACAAGAAATAAAAAATAAATATAATAATTAAATTAAATTTATTTAAAATTATACTTTTTGGGAAGCTTATAATAAGGACTACATACTTACAAAAATAAAATTTAAATGAATTCATTTGATCCCCCAAAAGGTAAATCAAATGTAGTTTTTTATCAACATTTTGATAGGTGTAAAGGAGACTCCATTATAGGTATGGTTTAATACCAGCGGGGTTCTATCCAAGGGGCTTTGATCTAAGGTGGTTTGATCAAACCGTCTTGAATTGGAATCCTTAACATGGAAATTTTTAAGGCTTAAATCATTATATTTTCTAAAAATATGTGATTTCAGCAAAAATCAAAATCTCCCAGAAATTGTAAACCAACATTGTGGGATCACCCAGGACAAACATTCTTATTATAAATCTTTTTGAGTCGATGCTAATAGGCCTAAAGATGATTATAGAACTTGATACATTTCTCATCCAGGAGCTCTAGCTAACTCAACCATGTGACACGAGCATCTTCATCAATGATCAAATTCTTTAGGGTGATACAAATTGATGGGATCTCAACCTCAATCAACAAGATAGAATTTGCACCATAAACCAAGGAATATGGGGTCGCACCAGTAGGGGTGTGAATGTATGTGATATATGCCTAAAGAGTGGGATTAAGGTGGAGGTGCCAATCATGACAAATATTATTGATGGCCTTCTTAAGGATTTTGATAGTGTATTAGTGATTTAGTACATGGCTCATTCTTTGGAAGACTCATCATGTTGGGCCACTAATGCCTCCATTACAACTGAAGTGGCTGAAATGTATAATAGTAGTGGCTTACTAGGAATGTGGGGAATTATTATTGGTGGGTTGGTGAGATACTCCTTGATCTTATCAATGCCTTCCAAACATTGTGGATCCCATTTGAGTGTGATATCCTTACATAAGAGGTGAGTAAATGATATAAATTTTTATGAAAGTTGGGTGATGAATCACCTAATAGACTACAACTTGCCTTGTATATTTCTTAATAGTTTGAAATTTCTAGGAGGGGGCATTTCCATTATGGCCTTGACTTTTGTTGGATCAATTTTGATAGCCCTTCTAGATAAAATAAAGCTTAGTAGTTTTCTAGATGTTATGCGAAAAAATACTTATTTGGATTTAAGCATAACTTATAATGTTCCAACCTCTCAAAGATCTACCTCAAAACTTTAGGGCAATCTTCTCTAGTTTTTTACTTCCCTAGTAGATCATCAACATAGTCTTCCATTATAATGTGGATAAGTTAATGGAATATGTTTGTCATTTCACGTTGATAGGTTTCCCCCATGTTCTTAAGACCAAAAGGAATTAAATTAAAACAAAATTTACTCCAAGGGGTAGTAAAAGAAGTTTTGTGTTGATCTTTAGGTGAAATTTTAATCTAATTATATCCTAAGAATCCATCAATAAGGGATAGCATGGCATGTCATGTTGTGAGATCTACTAACATGTGAATATTGGGAAGTGGGAATTCATCTTTCAAACAAGCTTTGTGGAGATCCATGAAGTCTATGCGGATTCTAATTACCCCATTAGGCTTGGTGATAGGTATTATATTTGATATCCAATCTAAGTAATCAATCGGCCTAATAAATCCAGCTACCAATATTTTTTCTAGTTCCATTTTAAAAATAAAGGCCACTTGCAGAATCATTTTTCTAAGTTTCTATTTGATTGGCTTTGCATCAAGATGCACATCAATATGGTGGATGAAGAAAGTAGGATCCAAGCCTAGCATATTAGAATAATACCATGTAAAGTTGATGATTCTTTCTTTTAGTAGATTCGCAATGGCAAGATACTCCTCTTCGGACAAATATTTTCCCACATAGGTTATTTTAGGTTCTTCTTTTGTGCCTAGATTAAATTTTTGGGTCTCTTCAATCAAGATCCAAGACTATTCAAAAAAATGAGTTCCAGTAAGGGGAATATGAACATCCCCATCCTCTAGTGCCTTGTCGAGGTTTTCACTAGTGGATGCATCCTTTATTTCTACTTTTAATTGATCAAGAAGTGCCTTGGGGAGGTTTTCACTAAATGAATATTTTCTATTTTTTTTCCTTTTAGTTTTTTGGTTAGGATGTTCATCTTCCTCCAATCCCATAAGGTGTCTGTATGCTTCCTCAAAATGAAATATATCAACTAGTTCACTCCCTTATAGGTCCCAATCAATGAGGGCAGGGTGACAGACTGAAAGGATAATGGAGAAGATAGAGGCAGAATTGAAGAGGGAAGGAAGATCCACATCATCATAAGAAAATATGATAGCCTCTTCTTTGAGTATGTCCTCAAGAAAATTTTCTTTTGAGTTAACATTATTCAAAGTGCTAGTAGATGAACTAAAAATGCCTTTTGTTTTTTATCATAGCCTAGCTTCAAGTGTTTATGTTGCATTGATGTTTCAATGGGTTGTAGCCTTCCATGTTCTTTAACAGCAAATCCTCTCCCTTGATAGTGATACTTTTCTACTAGATTATAAGCACAAGGATAACATTATTGGAAGTACTCAATAAGGGAAGGGGAAGGTTTAGGTTCCTCTCTATAAACCCATTGGCTAATATCTTCAGCCATCTAATCTTGTAATGTACCTAGAGACTATAATTTTTTAGAACCCATATTCTTGGATCTGATGGTTTTGGTTTTTGATTCTTCTTTTTATACAGACTAAGATGGTTGGACATAAGATATGGGAGCATTGTTTCCATATTAAGAGTAGTATGCATCTCATAGTTTCCACAACCCTTGTCAATGATCTGGACCTTGGTGATGGTAGAATCAAATGTGGTGGATGGATTGGACGATGTATTGGAGGATGGATTGAAGGATGGATTAGAAGATGGAATGGATGGTTATGCCTAAGCAGCTCCCATTTCTACTCTTAGATAATATCATGAATGTGGGAAAGAGGCCACAAGAGCATGATAATACTCAAAAGGTTGGGGGTTGACATGAATAGTGACTTCAACCCCATTATATGGAAACTTTATGCATTGATGATAATTGGGATGACCTACATGGAATGAATCCATGGTTAGATGAGGAGAAGGTTATATGCAGTCCGTATCAAGGATATGAAAAGTGGTATATTGCATGATAAGACCAACTGGATGGGAAGGCAAACAATACCCTTTGAGTCTCTTTTTGCATTGTCATATGCCTTGATTATGATGCTCTAATTGTCTAGGTTAGCATGAGTATACCCCACTTGTGTTATGAACTTTAAAGTGCATATATTTAGGACCAAGCCATTATATGCCAGTACCCTTTTTACCTTATGTCAGGTGACAATGAATTTAATGTGTAAGGCATGGTTGTGAGATGGATCAATTGGTGGAATATCATTTTCACTAAAACCCAACTAATAGGTAGATGACAAGTGTCTTACTAGAGCCTAGAATTGGGTAGGATCAATGTCATTTAGTACATGTGTGTCTTGTAGAGATTTTGTGAGAATTCCTTGATGAATTGGGGAATACCTAAGCAGATCGAGGATTGATATTTTTGTGAGATTCTTGCCAAGGTGATCAATAATATTATACTATGAGCTCACAGGAGCTAGTTGACATACGATGGAAGGTCTATGAACTAATATGAAAGTATGACAAGTGGTAGTAATGCATTGGGGATCTTTTCCCTTGACTTGGATCATGGATACATTTAGGTCTACTTGGCTAATGTAGGGAACAATATTTCCATACTTATATGGTACATTTTTATAGCTAATATTGTTTTTTCTATTATTTTTGGCTATTATTGTAGGACCCAGTGTTTTCATTTGAGATGCTAGGACCTTGGTTATGTTTGGGAAAAGAGATTTTATATATTTTCAACTAAGTATTTGATGAGGTATATTTTTTTGCATCCACTAGAATATCTCCTTGATCAATGATATCTTGGATGTAACTTTTAAGCCCTTAACATTTGTTGGTGGAGTGACCCTTAATCCTATGATAATCATAATAATCATTATCCCTATACCATGTAGGTTTTGGATTTGACTCACGAAAAGGTTTAGTAATGGGATATGTGACCACATAATTTTCTTGGAGTAACCTCCTGAAAATGGCATCTACAGACTCTCCCAAAGGAGTGAATGTGAATTTATTATTCCCTTGATTGGTTTGGTTGGACTGTGGGGGAGGACAGGGTGCACCTTATGGTAGGGATATGACATTGGAAAATGACGGTGGCTGAGGGGAATATTGTGATCTCTAAGAAGTGCTAGATACTTGGATATGATTATTGTCAATGACACCATCATTAATATCATTTATTTTTATTCCAGTGACACCATCATTAGCAAAATTTTTGTTTTTATTTCAGTAGCATGATTTTTCCCCATATTGTTTATCTTTATCTTATTTGAATATTTTGATGAGACCTTTTGTAATGAGAATTTTTTCAATAGTGGTTCCCTTCTTAATTACCTTTGTGAATCTAGTAACACAATGGAGACACAAGTTGTGAACCAGCTCAAGATGGGAGTTTGTGATAAAATTGCTCAATAACTCCTTCTTGAGAAGACTATATTTGAGTTGATTGGAAATGGCTCACAACCTTTGCAAGTAGCTCACAAATGTTTCTCCCTCATGTTAATTATCCTTTAGGAGATCCAAGGTGTCTATGTAATTCTCAAGATTGAAAGATAAGTGTGTAACAAAATTCTCTTACAAATCGGAAAGGAAGAGATCAACCATCTCAAAAGACACATGAACCAATCTAAAGCTTGTTTTGTTGAGATCCTAGGGAACAACCGAAGGAGGTAGTTATCATTGTATAGGACATTGTAACAATTTATATATTACTCTTGCAAGTGATTTCATAGATTACCCCTCCCCTTGTACTTGTCAAATTTTGGGAATTCAAAATGTTTGGGGAAGTGGATGAGTCAAATGGATAAGGAAAAATGTCCTCAAACTTGAAGGATTTCTTTGATGTACTAGCTTGTAAGTCTTTTAAAGTATATTTCATGTCCTCCCATTCCTTATTAATTGTTACTGATGGGGGAGGACTTACTAAATTGGATTGATCATATGGGGCATATTGCTAATATGGCGATGATGACAAAACATATTGGTCTTATGATGGTGGAAGATATGATGGGATCTACTGATATTTCTTGACATATGTGGGTTGAGGATTGGTGTAAATTTATTGGTGTGAGGGAAGGGATTGGTAGTATGATGAGGAGGAACCTTGCTAATATGATGGTGGCTACTAATAATAAAATGTATTGGATTGGAAATCATATGTTGGCTACTATTAGGAAACATACAAAGGTTATTATGGATTAGATTGACGATGGTATGTGTTTTGTTGCAACTACTAAGGATTAATGTAAGATGATTGTTGTAGGGATTGTTGTGGATTATAGTAATAATAATTGGTGTTGAGGTTGGATATAGTGGGTTGTAGTCTAGGAGTACCTAGTGGACATAGAGGCTGATAATAAGTGTTTTTTGGAGGGGGTTGATGAGGTGGAGGATGTAGATTATATTGATATTGGGTGGTAGGGTTGATTTGGGATTGCATAGAAGGTTTTTAAGGTTGTGGCAGGGTTTGGGATTAATGTGGAGGTTCTGATGATGGTTTTTGTGATTGTTGGTAAGGTGGTTGTGATGGTGGTTTTTGTAGTGGTTGTGATGGTAGTTTTTGTAGTGGTTGTTGGTAAGGTGGTTGTGATGGTGGTTGTTTTGGTGCTTTTTGGTAAGGTGGTTGTGATGGTGGTTGTTACAAATTACCCTAAGGTTGATACAAGGGTGGTAGATTGACTTGAGGCTAATGCTAAGATGGTAATAGGGGTACATGACAAGAGGATGGTTGTGGGCTGACATGACTAGAGATCAATGGAGTTGGTGGTAAGTTGAATGGGAATGTGTAAACGAGGGGTATATGAGGAGGCACAACAAAAAAATTATTATATGCATACCCCCAATGTTCCATGATGATTGAATTGATTGATTTGGTAGAAGAGGTGGTGTGGATTGTGTTTTGGTTGGACCTTCAAGGATTCTAATACCTTGCAGGTTGGGATAACCTTGAGGATTTTCAGGATTAGGAGGATTGCTAGTATTAGTACCTTGGGGATTATTAGGATTAGGTGTTCTATCCATGACTTAAATTGGGACATAAGCAGGCAGAATCTAATAACATACATCATTCCAAATACTTTTTGATACCATGTGTCATGTAGAGTAACTTGAGGGACTTGTGGGTGCGTCACTAAAAAGTGTAGCCTTAACACTTTCCACTCATTTGGACCCTTTCCTAAATATTTTGGACCTCTTTCCAACCCTTATTTAAAAGTCTTGTAAGGTGTTGTAAAATAATTTCACACTTTCCTAGGCTTGTCATCACTAAATCAAACCTTTCTTATGTTATAATGACCCCTTAATACACATACATGGCTTAAAACACATTGTTTCGGAAGACAATCCTAAAAAAAATTAATAATGACTTCTTAATCCCTGAAAACCAATAAAAAATGATGAGGTGGATTAGGTCACCACCTTGGGAGACCTAGTCCCATGTGGCATAAAAATCAGATTTAACATAAAATTATTACAAGATTTTATCTTCTAAACCCTAAGGTCGGCTTGTGTGGTGTTATTTTCGGGAAAAATTAGTGCATCACTTGTATAAATAAGGGTTTTTCCCTCATTTTCAACCCTAATTATTCTAATCTCTCCCTCCTAACTCCTTCTCCTATTCTTCATCCATCACTCTTCTCAAGAAAGCTAGGGTTTTGCATTCTATGTCAACAAGATATTTGGTCTAAAGCATTAAAGGGTTGAAACCACAACTCAATATATATCATAATCGAAAGGTATTAAGTCAATTATTTCACATCTCCATTATTTATTATCTCATTTCATCAATTGATTTGATTATCTACAAAGGGGTTTGACCAAGGCCAACCCAAATCCCTAATAATCAACATTTCTTCTTCCTTCTTTGTGTGTTTGTAGATTTAGGTACTCTAAGGGTCTGTAGATCATTGAAGATAAGGTTGAAGACTTTTTGAAGGAATATTATTATGGTACAGGGAAAAAAATCTACAAAAATTCATTTTTAGGTCTGAGAATCAAAGTTTCAGAACTGGGTACCTTGAGGAGCAGAAAGTGTAGACCAAGAGCTTCCATTTTCACTCTTTGATTTCCAAAAATTTGGAAGAAGACTAAGTCATGAACAATGGTGACCTAGTCCCATTGAACCTCTTTTTAGATATTTTTGTCGATCTAGATACCCATTTGGCTTAAACATCCCGAAAAAAGACTAGGTCGCCCAACTTGGCACAAGTGTCCCGCCAAACATGAAAGATAGTATTTTTGGAATTTCAAAGTTACATCAAGTCTATAACATACTCCCAAGTGCATACTTTCATTTTTTATAGTTTGCTCTCTTGTTTCATAAGCTTTCATAGGATGTTTAATTTAATGCATGCATATCTTTATGTGTTTTCAAACACTTCTTTACTTCAATATTTTACATTCAATAGATAGTTTATTTAAATAGTTTCTAGAACTTAGACACATTTCACACCCCGATCAACACATAATATTTGAATGTAACATTAGAATTTTTGTCTACCTCTCTATCCTTTTAGGTGAAAAACCCTAGAAGTGTTAGAGATCCTTAGTGGTGTCAAAAACATTTTGGTGAACCTAACTTTTGAATCCCCTTTTTTCTCTGATTGGAGTTATTTATCATCCTATATTTTCATTGAATTTCATTTTACATCTTTTACTTTGCATTCTATGGTTTCAAATTTTGCATTAGTGAAAAGTGCATGTAGGTTGCATTTTCGCACATAAATCATTACAAACAGTCTGAAATTTTGTATTTTCAACTTAGGTCTCTATCATGAAACCAAAAAGAACCCGAATCAATCTAAATATTCTGAAAATTTTCAAAAAAATCACTAGGAGGACTATGTCGTCACCCTAGGCGATGTAGTCCTTTTCCACCCTAAAAAATAGCCTTTTACATAGCTGAAAACTCTATTTTTAGGCTTCTATTTTCTCCCATTATCTATCTATATTAGTTGGTTGAGTTTCTATAACATTTATTTCATTACATTTAGCTTAAACTAGATCATTTTGTTCATTTCTTGTAAAGAGCGGAACTCTTTAAAACAAACAACGACAATACGTTAAATAAAATCATTTATATTCACTTTAAATTTTTCATCTCATTCATTTAGACATCAAAGAAACTAGTTGATTCCAAAACAACGACATAAAGTCGATAAGATAGATTCATAAACAATTCCATTCTAAAAACATACATGTGTCATATAACACAATTTCAATTATAAATAGAATAGATGATAATAATATCAGTTACAATTCGAGACTTAGGCATTCAGTCGCCTTAAGCTCTTCATTACATATTTCAAGAATAAATAAAACATAAAAGAAGATGCCATCTGTTGATCTTCAATCCAATAGCTAATCTTCATTAAAGAAGATGACAACAAGGATCATGCACTTTTTCCACCCAACCTCGAAGCTTATGCTTCCCCGAAATTCCTTAGTCAATCGAGAAATACCCGACCCTGCATGAATCACTTAGCAAGAAGCATTCTACGAGCAAGATGGAATCTAGTGCATGCCTAGTATAACTACTAAAACCACAAGCATCTTCATTTTTCTAAATCATTTAAGAAACAAGCAAGTTCAATACTAAGATATGGTAGAGTTCAATAAATCCATCTGTTTCAATGGTCCTTAAGTTACTTGGCCAAGTAAAATGCCATGCCCGACAAATAAAGCAGTTTTGGAAAAGAAAACATACACTTTCTATTAACCCATATTCGACACCCATCCAGGAAGGTAACTTTCCCAAAAATCATAACATGCGCATTCATTTATCAAGCATGCATGGTCTAAACAATCAAATACAATCTTTTAAAAACAACAAAACTAAAAACTTGTTTGAAGCAAAAACAGTTTAATAAGTTGTTTCTTTTCATTGTTTAAATCCATAAAAGACATATTATTAATATTTTAAATTGAGTAAATTTAATAATCAAAATAATGAAGGTGTATCTCCAATATGCATATTAAATACATATAAAAATAGTCATAATCATGCACACATTCATACGTTATTGTACTCATTTATTTAACACAGTTCAAGTTCGTTTTTGTTGTTTCTAAATAAATCGTATTAAATTTAAATGTTTTATTTTCTGTTTTACATACTTTCATAAAATAAATAAATAATTGTTCAAACAGATTTAAATAAAGTCATTTTTATTTATGTTTTGACTATCTTGTTTCAATGGCGAAAATTCAATGTTTTAACACCTCTATTTTTGAAAATATATTGAATTTTTGAAGTTATTCTATCAAATGTTTTATGTCTGAATTGTTGTCAAAACAATTTCAACTACAATTTTCTGTCAAGAAAAGTAATAAATTTTATGTTTGAGATAATTTTTGAATCTAAATTTCAAAGTTGTTTTCTATTTTGAAATTCTTCCTAAATTTATTCAACTGTTTATTTCATGATTTCAATTAGAATTTTCCTAAAAATATTTTGTTTCCAAATTCAATACTAATCTGGAAAAATTATAGTCTGATTCGTTTGAAGTTTCAAAAAAAATATAAAGGAATAGATTTGCAAACAAATCTATAGATCATTCTTTTCTAATTTCATTAAACAAAGATTTTCTTTTAAATTTTAAACTAAATTTAAGAATTTAGTAAACAATTGTAGGATTTATTGTAAGATTTATGAATTATTCTCTTTACTACTTGGTAAATTCTTCAATTGAATATTTATGTTCTGTTTTTTATTGTTGCATGCTAAGAAATTCAAAAATGAAGAGAGATGATTTTTTACCTATTTCTTAACTTCCTATATTATACTTCTCCTAGAGTCTTCTTGGCAATTCTTTCTTGGCTCTTATCTTTCCTGTCTTGGGCGAACCTACACTAGCTATCAAGATGTGCATGGAAAGGATTTCAAGAACACTGGCTCCCTAGCCGCACCCTCTTCCTACCTTCTTGTTGCATGTGGGATGTGAAGGGAACCCAGTCCCTTGTCCGTGTGGTTTAGGGAATTCTTCCCTTTTGCTACGTGGAAGAAAACGTGAATGGAGATCCTTGGGAGGTCGCGTGAGGTATGGAGTATCCTCTCCCTACTGTATGAATGGAAAGGTGGATAGTGTGAAGACTTTGGCCATGTTCTCTCTATTTCAAACAAGCTACCTCCTTTCCTTCCTCTTACCTGTCACTCCTCCCTCTCACCTACGTGGGAAATGTGAGGAGATTGAAGGTTGTGTGTGCCTTCCCTGCTGGCCACACTTCCTATGTTTTCCAATGCATGGGGTGTGTGAGGAAAGCCTCCCTCTGTCTACCTTCTCTCTACTATAGGCTACTTGGATAGGTAAGATCAAAACAAAATAGCAATACAAACCAAAAATTCCTCTTCTCAATTTTTCTCTATCATATTTTGTTTATGCTTCAGAACACTAAAAACCAATTTTTCTGTGTCTCCAATTTCAAATTTCTCCAGTATATGATTCTTCTTTCTTTCTCATCCATTGATTTAATCAAGAAATGAGATCCACTATTTTAGATTGATCTCTAGATCAATTCTCTAACTCTCAATTCCAGATTATTGATTGCTTCTCCTCTTCTTTGAAGATATTTCTTCAACTTGTTAAAACTAAAGTTTGATTTGAATGCAAAGTTCAATGTGTACGTGAGTTTGTTTTTCTATTTCTTTTCAATTTTGCTTTCAATAACAAAATTTAAGATATTTGTTAATTTTAAATTTTAAATCTTTTCCCTTTCATAATTTTCAATTTAAAAACAACTAAATTTATAAAACACTTTATTATTTTAAATTTAAATAAATTTTGAAATAAAAGCTAATTCTTTTTTAAATTTCAAAATACAAACATATTATTTTCAAACAGTAATAAAATATTTAAACAGGAAATCCAATCATTTAATTTAAGTCAATTTCATCAAATTTAACCAAATCATCATTTAAATCACATGCATTTTTCATAATTTTGAGAAATCACATTAAAACTAGATTTAAAATTTGCAAACATGATAAATGCAAAATACATTAAAATATTATCTAAGTGAGTGTGTGAGATTTTGTCTTACTTATAAACGTCAATCAACTAAACAACTCTACCTGATCATTGTTCTCTCACCTTCAATCACGTTCACCTATTCCTTCATTCACTTGCACTCGATTTTACATTAGCAATGACAAACCCCAAAATTAATATAAATGCATTTCAATTTCAATTTAAATAGTGACATCATGATTACTAATTGATTTTAATTAATCAAATTAAATCTATATGTGACATCCTTCCCCTCTTGGAAGAGACATCATCTCGATGTATTATTAGTCATTCAATAATCATAACATCACCATCAATAAAACATACTATCTCAATCAGTAAACATTGTATCTCAATAGGTAAAGTATAGTATCTCAATAATCATGAAATAGTAACTAACAACATAGTTCTCAAACATAAGCATAAACAATAACAGTAGCATCCAAGCTATCAAAGTTCACAACATGTGAATAAAATACTAGAGTATCAAGTATCTCCACACAAAACAAATGCTAATCTATGAAAGAAAATGAGGAAAATGATGGTCTATCATCTCAAAATCATTCCATGTAGCACTATCGTCAGTATACTAGTCCCACTGGACCTTGTACTGAGAACTATCTCTGTTACACAGCTTAATTCTACACCTGTCTAGGATTCAGATGGGCTCCACTAGCACCACCCCTGGATCCTGTACCTATAATGAATGCCAATAAAGAATATGAGATGCATCACGATGATATGGTTTCAACAAAGAAACAAGGAAAACATTATGGAGTCAAGCTAGAATAGGTGGTAACGCTAGTCTATATGCAACTGGATTAATAACTTCCAGTACATCAAATCATCCCAAAAATCTTGGTGCCAACTTTGATGATTTCCCAAATGAGATAGAGCTCTTATGAGGCTTAACCCTCAAGAAGACTTTATCTCCTACAGAAAACTATCTGAAAGTCTTGTTCCTATCAGCATAGCTCTTCTATCTATTGGCTGCTTCCTTCAACCTATCCTTGATCAACTTCATTTTCTCATCCATTTCCTTGAGCATATCTGGACCAATGATGATCCTGTCTTCCATCTTGTCCCAACTGATGGGTGTGTGATATTTCTTTCCATAAATTGCCTTAAAAGGTCCCATAACCAAAGATGCATGATATGAATTGTTGTAGGAAAACTCAACCATGGAAAATATTCCTCCCACTTATACTACTAATCCATTCAGTACATCCTCAGTAAGTCCTCCACAACCTGATTGACCCTTTCAGTTTGGCCATCGGTTTGTGGGTGATAAGTAGAACTAAAATTCAATTTAGTTCCCAAAGTTGCATTCAGTGTAGTCCAGAACCTAGATGTCATCCTAGTATCTCTATCCAAAATAATGGTCTCTAGTACACCATGCAATCTGAATAGCTCTGGCACAAATTTCCTTACAAGAGTCAATGATCCATCCTTCAAATTTCCAGGTATGAAATGTGAAACCTTCGTTAGCTTATCAACAACTACTAAGATGGTATCATGCCTATTCCTACTCAAAGGTAATCCTTGGATGAAATCCATACTGATTACTTGCCACCTATACTCATGTATATCATAGGGATACAGAATTCATGTTGGATACAAGTGCTCAACCTTGACTCACTGGCATTACAAACATCTAGCTACGTACAACATGACATATTTCTTAAGCTTAGGCTAAAAATCAAAAGCCTTCAACTCTGCTACCATCTTCGTAACTCTGGGATGCCCTGAATAAGGTGCATCATGAACTTCCTCAAGAATCAACTTCCTCAAATCTCCACCCTTAGGGATATACATCCTTCCCTGATATCTGACAATACCATAAAACTCCATCACATATCCATCAAATCTATGATCTGAAGGATCCGCTTCTAAGGCTTGTCTAACCTTGTCATAATGCTCATCTCTTGGAAGATACTACAACACTTGTTGCCTCAAATTTGACCTTGTGTTCAACATAGCAAAGAGATGTCTTCTCCTGCTAAGTGCATCTACAACCCTATTTTCCTTACCCTTTATATACTCAATAACAAAATCATACTCACTTAGGAACTCAAGCCACCTCCTTTGTCTTGCATTGAGGTTCATCTATGTGAAGATGTATTTAAGTCCTAAATGATCTGTCTTAAGCTCAAATGGCTTCCCTAGGAGATAATGTCTCCACATCTTCAATGCATGCATAATACCTGTAAGCTCAAGATCATGCGACACATAATTCAACTCATACTATTTCATTTTCCTGGACTCATCTGCAACCACCTTCCCTTCTTGCATTAGCACAACTCCTACACCTTCACCTGATGCATTTGTAATTACTATGAAGTGCCCATTAGGATCTGGTATAGTCAACACTAGTGCCATTGTCAGCTTTTGTTTAAGAATTTGAAATGCTTCCTTGCACTTCTCTGTCCACTCATATTTCTTTCCCTTCTTCTAAAGAGAAGTAATAGGTTCTGCAATCCTAGAAAACCCTTCCACATATTTCTTATTGTATCCTTCAAGTCCCATGAAACTACAAACTTCACTAACACTCTGTGGTGTTGGTCAATCTACAATTGCCTCTATTTTTGATAGGATAAACTGAGATTCCCTCAGTAGATAGGACATGCCCCAAATAGTGAACCTTCTTCTGAAAGAAAGTACACTTCGAAAACTTACCAAAAATATTTTGATCTCTTAGTCATTGCAAGACTATTCTCAAGTGCTTCTCACGTTTCTCTTCTTTTTTAGAGTAAATCAGAATGTCATCAATGAATATAAGCATGAAATCATCTAAACAGTCTCTAAAGATATTGTTCATAAGGTTCATGAATATCGTTGGAGCATTTGTTAGGCAAAAAGGTACCATGGTGAACTCGTAGTGTCCATACCGAGTTCTGAAAGTTGTCTTCAGAATGTCCTCATCCTTAATCCTCAACAGTTGGTAACCTGATCTCAGATCAAACTTAGAAAACACTATGGCCCCCTTCATCTGATCAAACAAATCATCTATCTTGGGTAAAGAATACCTGTTCTTAATGGTAACCTTGTTCAGCATCCTATAATCAATACACAGTCGCAAGGTTCCATCCTTCTACTTAATGAAGATTACCAATGCACCCCATGGTGATACACTTGGTCTAATAAATCCCTGTTTCAGCAACTCCTACAATTGAACCGTTAGTTCATACAAATCAGTAGTATTCATTCTATAAGGAGCTTTGGATTGAGGCTCCTTTATAGGTAATAGTTCAATCAAGAAACCAAATTCTCTCTTTAGTGGTAGTTCAATAAGTTCTTCTAGAAAGATATCCAGAAACTCTCTGAGAACTGGATAGCCCTCTCGACTATGTTGTGCATTATCCATGTCACTCACCAATATAGCAATTAAGGAACATCCTTTTTGATGTGCTTTCTTTAGTTGGATAGCTGAGATATGTCTCAACTCTAGAGGCTCTTGAGATCCTAAAATCTCAACTGGATGTCCAAAATCATCCAAACAACTCACAACCTTATCCTCACAGTTCACTATGGCTTTATGCTCAGTTAGCCAATTGATCCCTAAGATCACATTGTAAGAACCCAATGGTGCTACATAAAGGTTAACTTGGGTTTGGAAGTTAGGTAGCTCTGAATCACGACATGATAAACATGAATCTACCCTCTTCTTTGCTCGATTTCCATACTGAACCATCCATGAATGTTAGATAAAACCAGGTCTAATAGGTAATTTAGCAGCTACTTTAGTATCAATAAAGCATTCAATTGCTCCTATATCTATCAAAATAGAAACATATTTTCCAAAAAGCTTACTCGACATATAGATAGGTGTAGCCTAAAATTCTATTTGGCGGTTGTCAACTGCTGCATGTATCCAGTGTTTCGGTGCTCAGCGATCATTGCCACCTCACTGACCTCTTGTACACTAAGTGCAATTGGAGTCATAATGATCTCCTCCACAATTATAGCATCCACCTTGTGGCCCTGGATGACCACCTATCCTGTTCCTAATATTGGAGAAGTTGGTGTTATTATTGTTCACCTTCTTGTTTCCACCAAAGCTACCTTCTCCTTTATCCTGGGTGTTTGTTCCCCTCTTCAGATTCTTGATCTGTTGATTATTGTTGTTACCCATCTGGTTATTGTTGTTATTGTTTTGGAACTTCCTATTTCCAAAACCAGATTTAGCATCAATACTTTTCCTATAGTTGGCCACCTGTTGCAGCTTTTGTTCCTATTTTATGGCCTTCTCAAAGACCTCATCCATTTTTAATGGATTATGAACATATCCACATCAGCTCCAATTTGTGGCCTCAATCCTAAAATGAATTTTTGAATACATAACCGTTCATCCATCTAATATTGTGGTACATAGTTTAGGAGGTTAGTTAACCTCTCCTGGTATTGAGTAACTGTTAGACCACCCTATGTCAGATTCTGGAGCTCTATCATCTTCTTGTTAAAGAATAGCTCTAGAAGCCACCTCTTCCTAAAAATTTGCAAGAACACTTCCCATGTAGTTTCACCTAGTAGTAACTTCTAATTAGTCTTGTTTTCATCCCACCAAGTAGAAGCTTCTCCAGTAAGCTGGTTTGTAGCCCAAACTGCCTTGGTCTCATTAGACATATTCCTGATCTCAAAGTATTTTTCCATCTAAATTACCCAGGCTTCAGCTCCATCACCTATAGTCTTACCATCAAAATCTTTTGCCAACTCCCCTTCAATCCTTGCTTGAGGATTTGGTACTTCAACCCTTGGATTGTCATTATTAGGTTGCTCCTAATTTTGGGGAATTTCAACTCGAGGATTTTGTCCCTCTCTAACACCTCAAACTTCCTGTTCCAGGTTATGCATTCTGGAACCTTGGTGATTCAAGAGACCAAGAATGTGATCCAACTTGTCATTCTCATTACTTGTAGTAGCTCCCTGACCTCTTGTACCCATTATGTATCACAATTCCTGCATCAAGGAATGTTTCTTTAGCGTAATGTACAAAGGACCCTATTGTTCAAACCTAGGGCTCTGATACCAAATGTAAAGAGAGAAACTCTTTAAAAAAAAAAGCAACAATACTTTAAATAAAATGATTTATATTCAAAATAATGTCATCTCATTCATTTAGACATCAAAGAAACTAGTCGATTCCAAAACAACAACATAAAGTCGATAAGATAGATTCATAAACAATTCCAGTCTAAAAACATACATGTGTCATATAGCACAATTCTGATTATAAATATAATAGATGATAATAATATTAGTTACAATTCAAGACTTAGGCATTCAGTCACCTTAAGCTCTTCATTACATATTTAGATAATAGATAAAACATAAAAGAAGATGTCATTCGTTGATCTTCAATCCAATAGCTAATATTCAATAAATAAGACGAGAACAAGGATCAGGCTCTTTTTCCACCCAACCTCAAAGCTTATGCTTCCTCGAAATTCCTTAGTCAATCAAGAAATACACAACCCTGCACGAATCGCTTAGCAAGAAGTAGTCTATGAGCAAGATGGAATCTAGTGTGTGCCTAGTATAACTAGTAAAACCACAAGCATTTTCATTTTTCTAAATCATTTAAGAAACAAGCTAGTTCGATACTAGGATATGGTAGAGAGTTCAATAAATCCATCTTTTTTAATGGTCCTTAAGTTACTTGGCCAAGTAAAATGTCATGCACAAAAAATAAAGCAATTTAGGAGAAGCAAAAATACACTCTCTATTAACCCATATTTGGAACCTGTCCTAGAAGGTAAATTTCCCCAAAAACATAACATGCACACTCATTTATCAAGCATGCATCTTCTAAACAATCAAATACAATCTTTTAAAAACAACAAAACTGAAAACTTGTTTGAAGCGAAAACAATTTAATAAGTTGTTTCTTTTCATTGTTTAAATCCATAAAAGACATAAAATTAATATTTTTAATTGAGTAAATTTAATAATCAAAATAATGAAGGTGTATCTCCAATATGCATATTAAATATATATAAAAATAGTCATAAAAGAGCGCATGTTCATTCATTATGGTACTCATCTATTTAACACTATTCAAGTTCATTTTTGTTGTTTCTAAATAAATCGTATTAAATTAAAATGTTTTATTTTTTGTTTTAAATACTTTCATAAAATAAATAAATAACATTCAAACAGATTTAAATAAACTCATTTTTATTTTTGTTTTGACTATCTTGTTTCAATGGCAAAAATTCAATGTTTTAATACCTTTGTTTTGAAAATACTTTTGAATTTTTGAAGATATTCTATCAACTGTTTTACATGTTTGAATTCTTGTCAAAACAATTTCAACTACAATTTTTTGTCAAGAAAAGTAATAAATTTTCTATTTAAGATCATTTTTGAATCTAAATTTAAAAGTTATTTTATGTTTTGAAATTCTTCCTAAATTTATTCAACTGTTTATTTCATGATTTCAATCAGAATTTTCCTAAACATCTTTTGTTTCCAAGTTCAATACTAATCTAGAAAAATTACAGTCTGATTCATTTGAAGTTCGAAAAAAAATATAAAGGAATAGATTTGCAAACAAATCTGTAGATCATTCTTTTCTTATTTCATTAAACAGAGATTCTCTTTTTAATTTTAAACTAAATTTAAGAATTTAGTAAACAACTGTAGGATTTATTGTAAGATTTATGAATTATTCTCTTTACTACTTGGTAAAGTCTTGAATTGAATATTTATGTTCTGTGTTTTATTGTTGCATGCTAAGAAATTCAAAAATGAAGAGAGATCATTTTTCACCTGTTGCTTAACTTCCTATATTATGCTTCTCCTAGAGTCTTCTTGGCAATTTTTTCTTGTCTCTTATCTTTCCTATCTTGGGTGCACCTACACCAGCTATTGATGTGCATGGAGAGGATTTCAAGAGCACTAGCTCCTTGGCCACACCCTCTTCCTCCCTTCTTGTTGTGCATGGGATATGAAGGGAACCTAGTCCCTTGTCCGCGTGGTTTAGGGAATTCTTCCCTTTTGCTGCGTGGAAGATAAAGTGAATGGAGATCCTTGGGAGGTCACGTGAGGTATGGAGTATCCTTTCCCTATTGTATGTGTGGCAAGGTGGAGAGTGTGAAGACTCTTGCCGCATGCTCTTTGCTGCAAACAAGTTGCCTCCTTGCCTTCCTCCTACTTATCACTCCTCCCTCTCACCTACGTGGGAAATGTGAGGAGATTGAAGGTTGTGCATGCCTTCCCTGTTGGCCACCCTTCTTGTGTTTTCCAATGCATGAGGTGTGTGAGGAAAGCCTCCCTCTATCTGCCTTCTCTCTACTACAGGTTGCATGGATAGGTAAGATCAAAACAAAATAGCAATAAAAAACAAAAATTCCTCTTCTCAATTTTTCTCTTTCATATTTTGTTTATGCTCCAAAACACTAAAAACCAATTTTTCTGTGTGTCTCCAATTTCGAATTTCTCCAATATATGATTCTTCTTTCTTTCTCATCCATTGATTTAATCAAGAAATGAGATCCACTATTTTAGATTGATCTCCAGATCAATTCTCTAACTCTTAGTTCCAGATTATTGATTGCTTCTCCTATTGTTTGAAGATATTTCTTCAACTTGTTAACTAAAGTTTGATTTGAATGCAAAGTTCAATGTGTACGTGAGTTTTTTTTTCTATTTCTTTTCAAAAAAAAAATTGATAACAAAATTTAAGATATTTGTTAATTTCAAAGTTAAAATCTTTTCCCTATCATAATTTTCAATTTAAAAACAATTAAATTTATAGAACACTTTATTAATTTTAATTTTAATAAATTTTGAAAAAAAAAGCTAATTCTTTTTTAAATTTTGAAATACAAACATATTATTTTTAAACAATAATAAAATATTTAAACAAGCAATCCAATCATTTAATTTAAGTCAATTTCATCAAATTTAACCAAATCCTCATTTAAATCACATGCATTTTTCACAATTTTGAGAAATTACATTAAAACTAGATTTAAAATTTGCAAACATGATAAACGCAAAATACATTAGAATATTATCTAAGTGAGTGTGTGAGATTCCATCTTACTTATAAGCATGAATCAACTAAACAACTCTACGTGATCGTCGTTCTCACCTTCAATCACGTTCACCTATTATTGCGTTCACTTGCACTCGATTTTACATTAGCAATGATAAACCCCGAAATTAGTATAAATGCATTTCAATTTCAATTTCATTCAAATTTAAATTTCATTAAAATAATCATTTAATTTCAATTTAAATAGTGACATCATGATTACTAATTTCTTTTAATTAATCAAATTAAATCTATATGTGGCATTTCTTAAATTCCATTTTTCATTCACAACAATTCATTTTTAGATCATTGCATAGTGTAATCAGTAAATTACCTTCTTTGAAATCTAAAAATTGCATTTCATTCTATGTTTTTCCATTGCATTTTATGTTTAAATAGCTTTTGTTACATTTTAAATAGCATTCATCATAATTATAATTTAGAAATTTTCATTTTCAGCATTTTTTCTTAAATCATTTAAATCAGATTCTTTCGAAAATGCAAACAACAATTTAACAACATCACAAGAACCCACTCACACCCTTCTTAAGCCCTTTAGTAGAAATGAATTGAACATGTTATATGAAGCCATTGACAACTTTGTATCTCCTCGCTCATCCACTAAATATTTTCCACAAGAGGATGCAAACATTGATAATCATGATACTCAAAATCATTCTTCTCTTGATATCTCTCCTGTTGGTGATGAAATTATCTTGTGGAAATAAGACACAATCATTGAAGATCATGATGATCTTGCTTGTCTTCCTCCTCCTCCCCCTTGCAAAGACCTGATCACACACAAATCTAAAATCATGGTTACTACCTTACCCAACCTTCATTCATCTCCCAACACCTCCCATATTTGTTATAATGCTTTAATAAATAAGGATATGTTGGTATCAAGCAGTCCAATGATAGAGAGTTATAGAATTATTTATCTCCTTCCTAATGTTCCTCAGATTTGGAACGGTCTATTTGAACAACCAATTCCAATCATTGGAAACCATATAACTCCTAGTTATCCTTATCTTAATTCCTATCCTATGATTGATGAAGATAATTTCCCAACTCTAATCATGCCATGTTATAAACCTATTGTTTGTCACTTTCCAAATAGCTCTCCTCTTAGGATAGATACTATGGCACAAGAGAATGACTTCTTAGAGAAAGAGAATGCAACCATCAATCAACGTAATCAAATTTCCCCCTCTCCTAATATCTCTCCTATTAGTGAAGAAGATATTATGATGGAACAAGACACTTCAACCATAGATCATTCCCTTACTTGCGATGAAGTCAATAGTGTAGAACCAAACAATGAATGTCCTGAACATCTCATTTTTAGTTCTCCTATACACTATCCTAATAGGGAAGGTATCATGGTGCATGAACACAGCAACATGGTTGCACTCCTTTCAAGCAATAGTCATATCTCTTCCTTGTGCAATGGTACCAAGATGATGCTCAATTTCTCTTTCTTTGAGATACATCCACCCAAGCCCACTGAGGTTATGCATACACAAGTTTCCATTAGATCCCCATTTACTATTGGACCTCCCACACATCCTCTAATCCTTCACCCACCTAAGAAAAACATCTCACGTGACCTAAGTTACAATGAAATTACTCGCATATATGAAAAATTGTATACTATGAAGGCTAACTTTGTTGACATCTTGTTTACTCAACCATATAAATAACATTAGTTGTTGCTTCTTGACATGTAATAGTTGTAGGATCATAGAATACTCACTATTTCATGTTTTGAATCCTTCACAAGGAGCAACATGCCATCATCCATTATGATCTCACCTTTGTCTTGCACTAAGTGGGGGCAATGGGTTCAGTAGCCTTGTCCTTGTATGTCACTTTTGACTAGTCGTTAACCTTTCATACACTTATAAGAGCAAGCTTGGGATGTGGAAGACATGTCTTAAGTTGAATTGCATGTGACATACTACCTCTTTAAAGTGGGGGCATACATAGATTTTGTACTACTTTCCAAGCCTATTGATTTTGTACATCTTTCCAAGCCTTATTTCAAAGTGTTGTAAGGTTTTGTAAAACACTTTCACACTTTCCTAGGCTTGTAATCAGTAAATCAACCCTTTCTTATGTATAATAAGCCCTTAATACACATACATGGCTTAAAACACATTGTTTCAGAAGACACTCCTGAAAAACATCAATAATTCCCTGAAAACCAATCAAAAATTCATAGGTGGACTAGGTCTCCACCTTAGGTGACCTAGTCCCATGTGGCATAAAAATCAAATTTAACTTAAAATTATTGCAGGATTTTATCTTCTAAACCCTAAGGTCAGCCTGTGTGGTGTTATTTCTGGGAAAATTAGGGAAACACTTTAATAAATAAGGGTTGTCCCTTCATTTTCAACCCTAATTCTTTCAATATCTCCCTCCTAACTCCTCTTATTCTTCATCTATCACTCTTATCAAGAAAGCTAGGGTTTTGCATTCTAAGTCAACAAGATATATGTTCTGAAGCATTCAAGGGCTAAAACTACAACCATTATTGTAACAACTCAAGATCTCTCATCATGTAGAATTATTAAGTGAATTATTTCACATCTACATGCTTTCTTATCTCATTTCATCATTTGATTCCATTATCTACAAAGGGTTTTGACCAAGGCAAACCCCCAATCCCTAACAATAAAAATTTACTCTTCCTTCTTTGTGTGTTTGCAAATTTAGCTACTCTAAGGATTTGCAAATCATTGAAGATAAGGTTGAAGACTTGTTGAAGGAATCTCCTTGTGGGCTAGGGAAAAAAATCTACAAAAAGTCATTTTCATGTCTGAGATTCAAAGTTTCTAAACCAGGTACCTGGAGGAGAAAAAAGTGTAGACCAAGGGCTTCCATTTCCACTCTCTGATTTCTGAAAAATCAAAAGAGGACTAAGTCATCAACAATGGTGACCTATTCCCACTGAACCTATTTTTAAGAGTTTTTTGTATATTTGGATACCCATTTGGCCAAAATTGGCTCCAGTGTAGTTTTCCAAATCTAGGACTAGGTCACCTAGAATGGCGTAAGTGTCCCAGTAGGCTAGAATTTTAGTATCAATATAATTTCAAGTTTTTTTTCTAGTCTACAACACATTTCCAGGTGCACCCCTTCATTTCCATTTATTTATGTAGTATTTTGTTTACGTTTCTTAGGTCATTTGTGTATCACAATGTGTTTTCTAGCATAGTTCACTTTCTAGGATTAACATTAGTAATCAATCACTTACATTCATTTCAAGAATCTAGACACATTCTACACACACCACACCATAAAACCCTTATCTTTGAATGTAACCTATGCATTTTGGCCTACTTCTTTCTCATTTTAGGTGAAAAACCCTAGAACTATTTGAGATTCTTGTGGTACCAAAATCTTTGCTATAGTGGGATTCATGAGTCAGGATTAACCTTAGAAATTTACAAATCCTATAGTGGAGGAGTGGGTGTGATATTGACATATTGTGATAAATAAAACCTTTGTGGTGGCTTGGTACCGCTTGTGTTGTTAGAATAAGGGAACTAGTTGGAAAGTAAACTAACACATTGGTCAATGAAACATTAAATTGAAAGAAACTAATTGAGAAAATACAAATGCAAACTCTAAATGCCATTAGCTCCTTCAAATTTGTCCCATTGTTCTTTATCTCCAAGGATTTGATTAAATTTACTGGCTCTCAGTTGTGTAAGCAACAACTTGTTGAAATGACAACTTAGGAGAACATGATTGATTGAAAATGCATGTCCATTGCTAATGATTTAAGCTATGAAATTGAACTTGAAATGCTATGATATGGCTAAAATGTTGATATGCTGATTGAATTGCAACTATAGTAACTACGCATGAAATCTAGGATGAAATCTACTTACGAGAAGGCTATATTTATAGATTTTTCTAGGCAAGAATCTAGTTGGCGGAGATCAATGGTTAAAATTCAAACCTATCAAGATGAACAGTGAGAGATTCTAGAAGTTGAGAAAAAGGTGGAAGGTTGAGAGAAATATGGAGAAATTTTTCAACCCACAAAACTATCTTCATTAAAAAATGGAGACAAACATGGCTTTTGTCATTTCAGTAATTGAAAAGTTAGTTGAAAATTGAGGATAAATGCCAATTAAATAAATAAATTTATTTAATTTCTTGTGACATGTGCAAATGGAAGATTCCATAATTAAATAATTAATATTTAATTATGTGAGAGGTGAAAATAGGAGTAATTAAATATTTACAATATTTAATTAAGCTAGGTGAAAAAGATATTAAATATAAAATTTATAATTTAAATGTGAAGTGAAGAATGAAATAGAAGGATATTTCATTGTTTGAATTTAAATGTTCAAAATTAGAAATAAAATGATACTTAAATAAATAAATTATGTAATTTATTTAATTTAATTAAGAGGAAAATAACAATAATTAAATAAACTTATTTATTTAACCAAACTCGAAGATTTAGAAAAATGAACAATATAAATAAATAATTAAATTTTTTTATATGTAGATGACTTTAGAATACTAATTAAATAATTTGTATTTAATTAATTAACAAGTTTGATTTACCGTGACCATTTTTAGATGTGTACATTTTTCCCCTCTTTGAAGTGATTTGTTTTATGCATTAGTTTAAAGAATTTTGCTCTTGAATTTGAAAATTTACCGATGCTATATACCCCATCAAGAGATAAATCACATGATGTGAATGATGACGAGGATGATGCAAAATAATTTAAATGATTTTTGGAGAGATTTGGTGATTTAGCTCTCGAAATAGCACTTTGCATATTAAAAATAATAATTTCTCATTTTCACCCCCTTAAAAGGTGGAAAAAGTGAAAATTCATTGTCATTTGAATAGTGACCTTTGGTAATTTTCAGAGCTCTGAGATAAATTTTCACAATGCCGATCCATTACGAGCACCACAGATTCGAGCCAGCCCGCCAGTATGAGAGACCAATTGTATATGGACCTCTGATAAGATAATCTGATCCATTTCCATGAATATGAAATCATGTTTTTGAAGAAATTTTTGATTTTTTAAATTTTTTAATATTTTCAACGTGTTGCTTTAGCGTATAGGTTAGATAAAGTCACGCATAGATGTGAAACAGCAGCGCATAGATGTGTAGATTAGCACATAACATAGAATAGCACATGGGATACCTCAAGTAGCGAATCAAGGAATTATGCCCACGTAGGATGCTATTTTAGCGCATAGACTAGATTTGCACATTGATGAGATAGATTAGTGCATCTGTGTGATAGAATAACACATAGGTGATTTAGCACATAGAAGGTATTTTTTAATGCATAGATGGGATAGAATCATGCATTGATGAAGTTACGCATTGCAGCTTTGTTTTAGCATATCCATGGATTAAAGTTGCGCATACATGATTTAGCGCATAGACCGACTATTTTAGCGCATCCATGAATTTTTCTGATTGCTGAAATTTTGAAGTGAAATTTGATATGTGCATGAGGATTTTTGCTAGATTAGACAATTGATTTATATGCTATTGATTAACATCAAGGATAGATTAGCTTGATTTGATAAATTTGTCTTTGTTCTTGAAGAACAAATAGTAATAAGTCTGATAAATTTTCTTTCCTGATTGAAAGACAAATAGTAGAAATGATAGATTTGATAAATTTGTTTTCCTGATTGAAAGACAAATAGATTGATGCTGAGTCGATTGACTATTAAATTTGTTTCCATGTGATATGAAAAATAAATAGTAGATAAAGATAAATTTTCTTTTTTGCATGAAAAAAAAATAGATTAGAAGTTATTTGCCTTCCTGCTTGAGAAAAAATAATATTTTTAACTAATTGTTGATGTTGATATGATTGATTGACTAATGTATTTTCCTTCATGCCTGCTGAAAAGACAAATGGATTAATAATTTGTTGATTGATGTATGGATTTTATTGGATATTCCGTGTTGATTGATTTGCATGATTTATTTTAATGTTATAAAGGAGGAATTTGACCTCCTTCAGATCAAAGAGAGATTTCCTCACACATGGGATATGATTCCTTGACTATCCTAGGCTAATATAGAGGTGATATAATAGTGTGGGTTGAGTCCACTATTGAGGATCCTACAGTATAGGATCAACAAAGCACTATTGATGACACTAGATGAGAGGTGGCATAGTGAGCATAACACCTTTCAACTTCCTACAAGAGAGATTATTGTGACACCCGAGGATGTATATAGGATTCTAGGCATCCTTGTAGTCGGTGAGCTTGTGATTTATGATCACAATGAGATTCGAGGGACTAATGCACTGAGATGAGTCTTTTAGGATCCTCATGTCGATAGGTATGAGATTTCCTAGAAGGATATGGTGGAGAGGTATGCCCCACTACCTTCGGTGTTAGCAGGGTTCATCGATGGTTTCCTTTGTCCTGATTATAGGTCAAAGGGTCTATCAGTTGGCTGGGGCCAAATCTTGGAGGACATGCTTCTCCATCATACTAGATATGCATGGAGATCATGCATGCTTACTCATTTGTATCATGATCTACATCAGGTCGTGTACACAGATGGGAAGAGTCTCTCATGTGGAGTGACTCATTTACAAATATGGGCATGGGAGAATTTTTCGATTACTCACCCCATTGTTCGAAGAGATCGCCCAATTGGCTATCCATACATTTATGCCTACATAGGCCCCCTTTTTTAGCCGATGCTAGGAAAGTTAGAGTATAGGCCGTACCTTCTAGATGACTTGGATATAATCATATGGAGACTATATCTAGATTGTGATCCCTGGGAGGTTGATGATATAGAGTTTCCCTATTGCACAAGATCGAGGTACTTGATTGGTCATACCCCATTTATTATTGAGTGGTTCTTGGTTATGAGGGTCCTGAGAAATTATGGGTTAGTACAAATGATGCCATAGGGTGTGGCACACTATGCTAGGTGCCAGGAGGATGAACCAGAGTGGGGTTCATTTGTGATGATTGAGGCAGCTAGAGTAGAGTATCTGGATTTGCAGCTAGATCATTGGGTGATACATCTAGAGGTGATGGATCTAGGGATGATATATGAGTATGCAACATACTTCTACACACATCCCTTTTCAAGATTTACTAGCCCAGAGGAGCTTGCCCCATTATTAGGAGGACCAGCTATACAAAGGGCATGACAAAAGCCACAAGAATAGGTAGTAGTAGGGTAGCCACAGGGTCAAGCACAGGCAGGGGCACAAACACAGGTACCAGTAGAGACAGAGGGTGTGGAGGCCATGGATGTCGATGATGAAGAGGATTCAAGTAGTTTGGAGGATAGTGATGATGAAGTGGGGATGATAGAGGTGATGAGAGTGGAGGGGGTGGAGGCTAGAGGTTCTTCTTTGATGTACCATTCAGGATGAGGCCTTGGACATCAAGAGTGGTGGATTAGCCGAGTACTTCAGCCCCATGGATCACTATCAGGGCTCCTTCACAGGGATGGATGAATATATTGTAGATAGAGGTTCAAACTCTTCGAAGTTAGTTGGCATAGGTGCAAGTGACTATCAGCCAGTTACATGCATAGGTGGCACAACCACCACCCCCTAACCCATAGGTAGCTTAGCTTACACCAGAGAGAGATAGCTTTCGAGAGAGATGCATTTAGGAAGAGGAAGTGGTAGAGAGACTCCTCAGGTTAGTTGAGATCACCTCCATTGGAGAGATTGTGGCAAAGGGACTAGAGACTGTTCGGTAGGTAGAATACTATTGGATGAGATATTTTGAGGCAGTATCGTCTGAGCAGAGGATAGCCTACATGTAGTCAGGAACTTGATCACAGACCCATTCATGCAGTCACAGTAGGAGTGCTACCAAGAGCGTGGTACAACCTATTAGATGAGAGATTGGGACTTCAGGTAGTAGAGATCTAGCAATACCTACTACCTCGGGAGATAGTCATAGCCATGTACCACAAATAGATGCCCCGTAATGATGATGGATTGATAAATTTATCTCATTGTATTTGATATATCATGTTGAAACATTTAATATCCTTGTACCCTTGGACATTTTTTTTGATGAGATTTATGATATGCAGTGGTGATTAGATTATGCATGTGTTATGGATTCATGTATGCATTTTATTTCTATATGCTATGTTGTGTATGATTTTTATGATGATGATGCAAATGATGATGAAATATAAATGATGATGCTTTTATTTTATGTAATGTATAATGATGCAATGATGATTTTATTTCATGCAAGATGTAAGATGTAATGATGAATGATTTTAATGAGATGATATGTCTTAAGAAAATGATATGATGTAAACTAAATGGATAATGATCAATATGAAAAGTTATATAAATGGATGTGAAATGAAATGATAATGATGACCTAAATGAAAAGTTATGATAAAATAATATGTAATGAATGATAATGTGATGAGATATAAATGAGATGAATATTTAATGAATGATATGCACATGATATGAAAATGGGATATATATGAAAAAGGGATAATGATCATAATGACGATAATGATGTGAATTGGTGAATAATGATAAAAAATGATAATGATGATAATGATCTAGAAAAATGAAATGAATAAATGATAATGAAATGATACATACTGGAATATGATAATGTAATAATACCTAATGATATGATGCAATTGATATGAAAATGATAACCTAAATGATAATATGATAATGAATAAAATAGATATAATATTTTTATCAATGCAGATTTATGTGAAATGAAGGCAAATCCAAATGTTGTGAAAATGATATAATATGAGATGAATGATCAATGCATAATATGATGAAACTGATATAATATTTATAGATGGATAATGATCATGATAAACTGAATGAGATCAAATAATGACAATGATAATATTGATAATAAAAATGAAATGATGCGAAAAATGGAAATTAATGCAAATGATAAGGATATTCTAAATGAATAGTCATGATGAGATTATATGCAGTGAATGATAATGCAATGAGATGCAATAAATGTCCAAGTGTACTCAATTGTTGTCTTAAAAGATATATAAAATTTTTTCCAACCTTCAAAAATCTACTTAAACAGCCTCCAAAATGTAAATCTAAATGAATCATGCAGTCCTAGAATGTAGTAATGAACCATTCTCTTGTTTGTCATTCCATATTGTGCTTGATTTTTATCATTGAGCCTTTTGATATGTTGATAGTTAGTACAAGCATCAAAGGGTATGTTAGCACCAATGATGACCTGAGTACTACTTTCATGATGTTTGATGTAACAAATTAATACAAGCATTGAGGTATAATTGAACCAACATGACTTGAGTATTATTTGCATAAACAGACAAAAGTTAACCATTTTCCTATGCAAATTCTGAAATATCATCAATGATAAATTCTAGAACATGTCCCATGACAAATTTGCACAATACTAATGATTAGCTTACAAACAAAAGCAAGAAAAGTCATACTCCTTCCTTGTGATTCTAGTTCAGTACATCATTGAACCACTCCAAAGATATGATGTCATCAAATGTCAAAACAACAATTCAACTTATGCTTTAAGTTTTTCATTCATTTTATTTAGATTAAGATCATCCAATTTATTTTAGCTATTTGTCAAACAATCGTTTAGACTCGATTTAATTGGACAAGTTTGTTGTTTCTGATATTCCAATTCTTGACACATGTTGCCATTTTCCTGCTAGAAAGCTCCAAGAAGTGATTTTCTACCTAACAACCTTGCACTCTGACTCCTGTTAGACACAACCACTGCTAAGGATAACCCCAATCATCAAGCCATGATGAGATCCTTGTTGTTTCAAGGAGATATTATGACGTATGATATGAATACGATGGTGAGGGATGTATGTGATGCTGATGAAATATGAATATGCAAAAAGTATCCTAACGGAGGAGAGAGCCAAACAAAATCACAAACAATGCATGTTTGCCAGGTTTTCACCATTTGTTTTTATTGCACTTTTTCCTAATTTTATGATTTTTTGTTGTTACCAAGATGCCTATTTGCCACGTTTTCATCAAGGCAATGATTTTCTTCTCTTTATGATTTTTTTGTATTTTTTCTCTTTTCTGTTTTTTTTCTTTTTATTGATTTTATTTTTATTTTTATTTTTTTTGTATTTTTTCAGGACTTTTTTCAATGTTTTTTTATATTTGTTCAAGAATTTTTATATTGTTTTTGATATTTTTCAGGCATAAAAATTCTTCAAATGAATGTTGTTGGTCGGATCTTCAAACAAGTCCCCTTCTGATGTTGACAATTGATATGCCCCCTATCCATATGCCGCAATGATAATGAATGAGCCCAGCCAATTAGGTTCAAACTTGCATTTCTTTACTCAATCTTGTTGATTACGAGGGTTTTCTTTGAGAACCAAGTCACACACTTGAAAATTTTGTGGTTTGACTCTGTGATTGTAGTTGCATGACATAATTTTTTGATATCCCTTCAAATGATTAACTGCAGTTTGACGTCGTTCATCAAGCAACTCTAGCTCTTGCAACCTTGATACTCTATAGTCTTCATCATTGATAAACCCCTTTAGTGATACTCGAAGTGATGGAATCTCAACTTCTAGTGGTAGAATAGTTTCTACTCCATAGACCAAAGCATAGGGAGTAGCACCTGTTGGTGTGCCAATAATATTTTTGTATGCCCACAATGTTGGATTCAATTGGACATGCCAATCACGACATATCTCATTCATTGTTTTCTTCAAAATATTCAAAATTGTTTTTATTGAAGCTTCAACTTGACCATTCCCTTATGGATAGTAAGGTATAGAAAACCTGTGTTGGATGTGAAATCTTTCACATAGTTCATCAATATTTTGATTTTTAAAAGGTCTTCCATTGTCTGTGATAATGGAGTTGGGAATACCATATCGACAGATGATATAGTTTAAAATAAATGAAGAAATTTGTTTGCCAGTAATAGTTGTTAGGGGAACAACCTCGATCCACTTAGTAAAATACTTAGTGGCTATGATGATGAATTTGTGTCCATTTGAAGATGAAGGGTGTATCTTGCCAACCAGGTCCAATCCCCACTGAGGGAAAGGCCATGTTGTGGTGAAGGGTTATAATTCCTGAGCATGAGCATGAATGAGATTCCCATGAATCTGACATTTTTCACATTTATTCACAAAGATGAATGATTCCTTCTCGATGGTCGGCCAGTAATAACCCAATCTAACAAGTTTCTTTGCTAAGGTTAGTCCACTTGAGTGTGTCCCACAAATGCCACCATGTACCTCTTGTAAGGCCTTTCCTGATTCATCGTGTTCAAGACATCTAAGGAGGGTACCATCCAGACCACGTTGGTACAAGACATTAGCAATTAAGGTGTTACAAGAGGATTGACATATGAAATTCCTTTTCTGATTTCTAGTCAAATCTAAAGGTAAAATAGTATCCTTTAGGTAAGTGCAGATTTGTCCATACAAGGGAGAATCATAACTGGTTAAGTGGAAAATGATTTGAGTTTCTAGATTTTCATACACGGGAGAAAACATTTGTTCCACTAGGAAATCATACCTTTCTTGATTTTCTAACAACTAGACCAGAGATGCGATTGTAGCCATAGCATCTACTATTTTATTATCAATACGTGGAATTTGTATGAACTTGATATCAACAAAGTATTTTTTGAAATTGTCCACCATTTTTTTTTAAGGTATTAACTTGTCATCCTTAGTGTGATATTCATCATTGATTTGATTTATGACAAGTTGACTCACCAAAAACTTGAAGTTTTTGGATTTTCCAATCTACTACAATTCTCATGCCAATTAATAGTGCCTCATATTTAGCTATGTTATTTGTGCAAGGGAACATTAGCCAATAATATTTTGGAATTTTATGTCCTTGAAGAGTAATGAAAAGAATCCCCGCCCCTGAACCATCAAAGTAGAGCACCCATGACTACTTAATAGTTGTTGTGAATACATCAGCATAAGGAAAATCAATGTGTATTGGGTGTTCTACTAGCATTGGTACTTATGCTAACTGATTTGCAATTAGTTGTCCCTTTATAGCTTTTCAATCCACATAATGAATTTCAAACTCACTCAGGATCATGACCCATTTAGCCAACCTTCCAGTTAAGGTTACTTTAGTGAGAAGATATTTGAGTGGATCAATCTTAGCCACAAGCTTTATTGTATGAGCTGGCATATACTGTCATAAATTTTGAGAAGTGAACACTACCACTAAGCAAGCTTTTCAATGAAGGTGTAATTTACCTCATGAATTTTCAAAGTTCAGCTGATGTAATAGATTTCTCTCTCCTTTCTTGAGTTGTCTTCTTGTGCCAATAATGCTCCTAGGGACACTTCCTTGGAAAAATTATACAATATGAGTCATGCACCTTGAATTGGTTGGATTAACACTGGTGGATTCATTAGATATTTCTTTATCTAATCAAACGTTACTTCATATTTGTCTTCCCATTTAAATGGAACATTCTTATGTAAGAGATGAGTAAATGGTAGGCTTTTATCCGCTAGTTGCATAATGAATCTTTTGATGGATTATAACCGCCCCTGCAAAGAGCATAATTGACTAATGTTCCTTGGTGGTTCCATATCGAGGATTTCTTGTACCTTAGCTAGATCCACCTCAATCCCCATTTCTGATACAATATAACCCAGCAACTTTCCAGATTTTACTCCAAAGACACATTTCTTTGGATTAAGTCGCACTTTAAACTGTTCCATTCTTTTGAAAAATTTAGATAAGATAGCTATGTGTCCCTCCTTGGTGTTAGATTTGGTGAGAAGATCATCAACATAATCCTCCATGAATGTATGCATCATATCATGAAAAATTGTTTTCATTGCTTGTTGGTATGTATCTCCTGCATTCTTCAGCCCAAATGGCATTACGTTTTAGCAATAGGTACCCCAAGGACAAGTGAACAATGTTTTATACTGATCTTCATGAGGTACAATTTTTATCTAGTTGTATCTAGATTATCCATCCATTAATGAATACATCGTATGTCCATTAGTCAAATCAATGATCATATCTATGTTTGGTAGAGGGAAATCGTCCTTAGGACATGCCTTGTTCAAATCCCTGAAATCTGTACAAATTATGATTCTTCCATCTAGCTTTGAAATAGGTATGATATTGGAGATCCATTTTGCATTATCGATAGACTGAATGAATCCAACATCTAAAAATTTCTTTAATTCCTATTTAACCAAGAATGCAACATGTGGATGCATTTTTCTGAGTTTTCATTTCATAGGATTTGGCCCCTGTCCGATAGATAGATGATGCATGATAAGGTCTGGATCTAATCTAGGCATATTTGTGTAGGACCATGAAAAACTGATGTGATTTTTCTTGAGAAATTCTATGAATCTTGGTATTTCCTCTTTTATTAGAGATGCAACAAGTTGCAAGACTTTGGGTTGTTCCATAGTACCTATATTGAGCTCCTCTATTGGTTCTATTAGAATATAAGACCTTTCCTAATAGTGCTCTAGAAGAGTGTCAAGTTTCCCATCCTCTAGTGCCTTTGAAAGGTTTTCACTATTGGATATGCTTTTTATTTTTCTCTTTTCTTGATCTAATACTACCTTTGTTAGGTTTTCACCATTACATCTTTCTTTTATGTTATTTATTTTGTAACTGAGAAACTTGGTACTTTCCTGTTGAAAACTCTGATCTTGTGATTCCCTGGTGGAACTTGTTTCTGGTTGGGATGAACAAAGGAAGTTTATGATGGTTTCATCATTTGGAAAAGTTGGGATATCAATTGGTGCAATTTGTTCCTAATCAATGAGTTCAATATGGACCAAAGGAAATGGATCATTAGGCTGAGTAAGGTCACTATCCGTTAGGGTCATGATTCTATTATGAACATCTTTATGGGAGAGATCTAGGATGGTATCCTCCTGTGGATGATCTGTCTCACTTGATTCATGATTGCTTTGTATAATGTAATCAAGCAGAGGCCTTGAGCTTTACCCTTCTAAGAATGTGGGTGTAAATTTGTGTATGACATCCACCCTTTTATCTATGAAGAATATATCATCAAAGATGTTGTCCCATTCATATTCATCGGATTCAATGTCAAAATTATTTCCTTGAATTCTCAAAATTGTTTCAGCTAAATCCTCATTAGACATTCTTTGTACTACTTCTTCTTTTGTATCTTCGCCATATCCTAACCTAGTCTCATCCTTTGGGTGCATTTTTCTCATTTGGATAGGTTCAACAATACCCTCCTTTATTTTACCTGAAGGGCCATTTCCTTCATAACCCATTTTTTGCATTATTGCATAACCTTTTCCATATTTCTCTATGGCTAACTTGACATGTTGTACTAATTCTTATTCATCTTTATAGAGCCAATCAAGGATAGCTCTATCTTCCATTTAATTTTATTTGATAAATACTCCATTAAACTTGGTGATGGGAATTGAAACCGAGGCTAAACCTGTTGTAGCCTGCTATATGGATGTTGATGCTTGACCATGGGATCTTGGAGATATGGGTAGATTAGAGAGAGATAAAGAATATTCCCCTACCCCATTATCTTTCAATTTTAGCTTGGTTCCAAAATTACTTATCATTTCTCATGCTTGTTCGTTATATTTAGAAGTAGAAATGGCCAAAGCCTCTCTATTATGTGTGACGAATGTGTCCTAAGTTGCTCTTAGATTAGAGAAAGTTTGGCTACTAATGTGATCAACATGTACTTTTACTTCCTGTCCATCATATGGAAACTTCAATAATTGATGATAAGTATATGGAACAACTTGCATGTCATGAATCCATGGACGACCCAGGAGTATGTTATAGGATAAATCCTGATCTAGAACCTGACAGAAGGTATTCTTCACAACAGGTCTCACTCTGATTGGTAACATGATGAGGCCTTTGGAAGCTCTTTCCTCATCATCATATGCCTTTATTGTAATCTTCCTTGGTGATTCTATAGATTCTTCTGAATATCCCAAAGCGAGGACCAATTTCAAAGTACAAATGTTTACTCCAGCTCCCCCATCTATTAGGACACATCTAATTCAAGCTTTTTGAACCATAACCTCTAGGTAGAGTGATGAATTATGTGGATGGGTCATGGATGAGTCATCCTTCTCAGTAAAGGATAAACATTTGGATGAGGAAAAGTGTCCCACCATGGCTTGAAATTTATTGATATCTAGATCAGGAGACACAGTAGTGTCAACAAGTGCTTTTTCCAGAATATCCTTATGTGTAGGCAATAATTTTAAAGGCTCCAAGATAGAAATTTGGGCTGATGTTTGTCATAGTTGATCGACCAAATTGTATTGATTTGGAGGGGGAATTTCCACTTTATATGAGTTTCCTTTTAGAATGATTTTGGCTTGTTCCCTTGTCATAGCGTTGACCTCTCTATATTCTTGCTTACCTTTGATTCTGATAGCATTGATTTGTTGATTGTTTCTATAAATATGATTGATAATGGTGTCGTGGACATAATTAAAATTCTTTCCCTTGTCACCCGAAGATTCCCCTTTTAGATAATTGGGGAGAGGATCCTTGAATGCCTAATGGTCATCATTGGCATTATGTCCTTCAACCTTTACAACTGTGATATTCAAAAAAGTGTGAGTCATTTCATGATGGTGGTTTAACTCGAGGCTCATAATCCCTTTGTGGTGGAAATGTAATAGCATTTTGATTAAACAGTTCTTTAAGAATGAACTCTAAAGACTGGCCCAAGGGAGTAAAACTTCATCGATTTGAAAAATATGAAGATCTGGGCACATTTGAATTTTGATTATTGCCAAAATTATTTCTGTGATTATTGGTCACATTCCCTTGATTGGAAACATTGCCTCGTGTACTAGAATTTCCAACATTGTTGCTACGTTGGACACCTGATACATTAAGAATGGTAGGCTTCACATTCATGTTGTTAGCATCTACTACCCCATCATTCACAACATTTTTATTTCAATTCCAAAATCATGACTTTTCATTGTTGTTAGTATTGTTGTACAAATTTGAACCTTCTTTATCGATTTTCAAAACTCCATGCTTGACCAAGGCACCTTCAATAGTAATTGCATTTTCAATCAATTTTTCAAATGATTAAGGAGAGTGAAGGTTTAGTCTATAACTCATCTCTTGATTTAGACTATCGATAAATATCTCCATCTTCTCTATTTCAGGAACAGGATGGGAGTATCATGCAAATACCCTTCTCCACCTTTGTAAAAATGTGGTGAAGGATTCCCCTACCTTTTGCTTCAATTTGCAAAGATCAAGCATGGTTATCTGGTGTTGGATGTTGTAGGAGTATTGTGATATAAATTTATTTATTAACTCCTCAAATGTTTTGATGGGGGGAGTGATCTCTGAAAGCCAGTCCATGGATTTTCCACCCAGACTTCATGGAAACAATCACATTAAATAGGTATCCTCATGAGTGAATTCTAAGCTCATTTTTTGAAAATCCTTTACATGTTCAATGGGGTTGGTTTTACCATTATACCTATCGAATTTAGGTATTTCATTATTTTTTGGAAAATGAATCATTTTAAGACTCCTATCAAATGGATAAGGACATATATCATCCAAAACATACTTCTTTATTGTACCCCCTTGGATTTCCTTTATTTTCCCTTGCAATGTTTTTATCTATTGAGTAAGAGCATTAAAATCATTAAGAGGGGTTTCAAGATTCTCTTTAATTTCTTATGTGTCAAAATCGGCAGGTAACTTAGCTCCTTGATTAACTAATGAAAGGAAATATATTTCCTTGTTTCGTTCCAAAATCATTTCCATAAGAGTATGAAATTGGGGATCCTACTTTGCTTCTTGGAGCTTCTCTTCTGTTATCTCTTCAGTATTTGAATTATGAAAGAGATTCTCTTCCCTATCACTATTATCACCCATTTTCCTTATGGTACTTTCCCTTTTGTCTCTTTCTATGTGCTTTCGAGATCTTGTGACAACAGGCATAAGCTTTTGCCAAATTTCTACTAACTTTGATCAAAAGAATAATATAGTGCAATTTTGATGGATATGAAAGTCAAGATAGAATGAAGATTCGATGAATTATGATATTTCTAATATTTAGCTCGTGGTTCCCTGATTGAAAGGATGATAATCCTATTTGCGGGAATTAAAACAAAGATTAAAAATAAAGATGATTTTTCACTTTGTGAGGTTTGATCGTAGCTTTATAAAAAGAAGGATTTATGATGAATGCCTAATGTCCTTGAGTTCTCTATTGCAAAAATTGATTAGGATGAGTAGATTATACAATTGCAGGTTGGGGTATGTAAGAGGAACAAATATGTTGACTATGATTATGCCTTTGAGAAAGAGCTCTTCTTTGAAAGAAAGCTTGTGAGTATAATGGTTCTACAGCATAATCATCAGTGAAACCTCTAACAAAGTCATGATATTGATGAATAAAGGTCCTATGTTCAAGCAAGACATTTCGACTTTGGTATAAAAATTTCCTCTTTTTCAATAACTTCTCATAACTAAGAGATTTATTTGGATTTCTAATCTTCCCCTTTAGGGACTTCTTGGAAAAAGTTGCAGACTTCTAAACCCTGAGCATAGGAAAAGACTAGACTGAGATGACTGATTTCTGAATGTCAAAAAATTACCTAGGCTCAGAACACAAATACGCTGAAACAAAGCATGAATGCGCCGAAACATAGCATAGATGTGCTAAAATAGAGCATATATGCGCTAAAATAGAGCACAAATACATTGAAATAGAGCATGAATGCACCGAAACAAAGCATGAATGTGTTGAAATAGAGAAAAGATGCACCAAAATAGAGCATAGATGCACCAAAATAGAGCATAGATGTACTGAAATAGAGCACAAATGTGCCGAAACAGAGCATAGATGCATCAAAACAGACCAGGGATGTGCCAAAATAGAGCACAAATGCGCTGAAATAGACCAGGGATGCGTCAAAGCAGAGCATAGATTCGCTAAAACAGAGCAGAAATGGGTCGAAACAAACCAGGGATGCGCTAAACTATCCAATTATTTTTCTAAGATAGACATGTTTTGACAGTTTGATGTTTTTAGATGATCTTAATCTGATTTAAATGTGAAAAACATGACATACAATAGCAGACAGTTGTTTTGTAAATTCTAAAGGCTAAACAAAGAGTGTATGTTCTTGAGATTTTCACTGGTATTGAACAAGATAATCATTTCAAATAGACAGACTCTGAGTTGTCAAATAGGTTATCATAGGAATCACAACCCATAGCTTAAAATCATGTCGACTCACACAACCGTGTCATCCCCTAGAGGGCTCTTGTGTTTTTATCTTTTCTAGGTGTGTACTCAAGGTTAGATTTCTCGATCCCTTGAGCAAACAATCTGTGGCAATTATATGGTGAATGTCTTGGTGGCAGATTCTTCCCTCCCCTTGCACTGTGATTGAAATGATGTTTGGATACTGACACAGCTATATTTCTACACTATGGTTCATAGTAGAGGTTTTCATTTAGCATGGCAATAGATAAACTCCTTTAGGAGACCTCCCAATCTTTAGAACGAAGATTTTGGGGATGGTTATCTTGCTCACTTCCGTTGAATATGGGTTTCCCCAAAATTCACTTTTGATTAAAGTGGGTTGGAAAACTTGGCTTTGGTTATTCCCTCTTAGGTCATTCCCATAGGGTGAGTACTTTTTCCCACTATGACAGGCCTTCTAAAGGATGTAATAAAACATGAATTGCATAAAATAAAAAAGGTAAGTTTGGTGTTTTGATCACCCAATAAAGGGGAGAGTATATACTTATTACCGAGTAATCACAACAAACAAATGGTCTAGTTTTAAATCCAAATGATTGTTTTCTATTTTAAGTGAAGATTTTGCTTCACAAAAAACATTGGATTAATTTTAACCAACATAAAATAAAGTTTGGTGACAATCCTAGGATTGATAAATTCCATATTTTAAATTTCTATACTAGGATTGCTTCATTTTACTTTAAAACCGAATTAAAAAATCATGTTCGTGGATGGCATATGAATTAGAATTTAATCTTTTACAACCTTTGTATGCACCGAAACAAGCCATCTATGCGCTAAAACAAGCCACCAATGCGCTAAATGAACAAACAACAATGCACCGAAATAGGCTATTTATGTGCTACAATAGTCCATGGATGCGCTGAAACAGTTCATGGATGTTCCAAAATAGTTCATGGATGCACTAAAACAATTCATGGATGCACTAAAATAGTCCATGGATGTGTTGAATAGAGGCTCATATGCCCTAAAACATGACTCTAGTCGGTCACCTTTCAGAAAAACTTACGATAAAAAAATTAAAAATAGGGGAATGCCCCATGGTGGATGCCAAAAATGTGTTGTTAGAATAAGTGAACTAATTAGAAAGTAAAATAACACACCAATGAAACATTAGATTGAAAGAAAATAATTTAGAAAATACAAGTGCAAACTCTAAATGACAACAACTCCTTCAAATTCATCCCATTGTTTTTTATCTCCTAGGATTTGATTAAATTTATCGGCTCTCAGTTCTATAAGCAACAACTTGTTGAAATGACAACTTAGGAGAACAAGATTGATTAAAAATGCATGTCCATTCCTAATGATTTAAGCTATGAAATTGAACTTGAAATGCTATGATATGGCTAAAATTATGATATGCTGATTCAAATGCAACTATAGTAACTACGCATGAAATCTAGGATGAAATCTACTTACAAGAAGGTTGTATTTATAGATTTTCGGAGGCAAGAATCTAGTTGGCAGAGATCAATAGTTGAAATTCAAACCTGTCAAGATGAATGGTGAGATATTCTGGAATTTGAGAGAAAGGTGGAAGGTTGAGAGAAAGATGGAGAATTTTTTCAACCCACAAAACTATTTTCATTAAAAAATGGAGACAAACATGGCTTTCGTCTTTTCATTAGTTGAAAAGTTAGTTGAAAATTGAGGATAAATGCCAATTAAATAAATAAATTTATTTAATTACTTGTGACATGTGCAAATGGAAGCTTCCATAATTAAATAATTAATATTTAAATATGTGAGAGGTGAAAAAGATGAGTAATTAAATATTTACAATATTTAATTAAGTGAGGTGAAAAAGATATTAAATATAAAATATTTAATTTAAATGTGAAGTGAAGAATGAATTAGAAGAATATTTCATTGTTCGAATTTAAATATTCAAAATTAGAAATAAAATTATAATTAATTAAATAAATTATGTAATTTATTTAATTTAGTTAAGAGGAAAACATCAATAATTAAATAAACTTATTTATTTAACAAAACTAGAAGATTTAGAAAAATGAATGGTATAAATAAATTGTAGAAGTTGTCAAAACCAACTTCAGACTCCAAGATCACCTGCATGCAAATGGATACCTGTCACAAGGATGAGAATGGATGGAGAAAACAAACAAGGGTTTGAAGAAATGTTCAACCACAAAGAAAGTATTGATTGATTGATAGATGAATAATTACAAAGAGAACATATGCCTGATTATATAGGCAAGTGCTAAACCTAAAATGCAAAGGATGTTGCCAAGTGTTCAAATCACACTTCATGTGACAACAAGAAACCCTAACCAACTACCTAGGGAATGATAACAAGATGGAGACAAGTTCTAGAAAAGACAACTCATCTTCTAGAAGGGAATCTTATCTCAACAACTTTATTAAATGATTAAATGCAACTTAGGACAAATATGATTAATTAAAACCTAAATTAACTTATGCTAGTGTAATAATTAATTAATTAATTAAACTAACATTAATTAATTACACTAACACCGCCCCATTAGTGCAACTTAGGGAGCAAATGAAAAATGCAATGATTATGCATGATGATGATGGGTCCCAGTTGATGGCCATTTTAGGTACCCAAGTACAAATGCAATGAAAACTAAACTAGTCGAGGTAAAGGAGAAAACCCAGTGGGAACAAAACACCTCCCCAAAATAGAATGCAAAGAGCAACTAAGTGATGAAGGATGGAGGACTCCATAAGACCCCCCAAGGACACCATCCATCAAAAAGATACATAAAATAACCCCCCAAAAAGAGAGGAAGAAAGAGACCACAGATCCCCCCCAGAATGAAGTAGCCCCAAAAGAATTGGAGAAACTCCATCTCCTAAAAGAAGTGAGAGGGAAGAGGCTGAATGAAAGCAATCTCTGAAGGTGAAGTAGGTGTAGCCCATGATGTCTCCATAGAAGCAGGTGTGACCTCAACAAATGAATAAGTCAAAGTGGGTGAAGATAGAATAGGAACCTCCAAAGATGGATGATCAACTAGATCCTGCTGCACTAAAATAGAAGAAACTACACCTATAGTCATAGAAGTATCAACAACTGCAATAGTAGGTGAAGGAGATGGAATGGATGGCTAAAGAGCAAGATCTGAAGTGAGAACTCCAATGTTCAAGTAGCCAAATATCTCCTTTGAGTGATGATTCACACTAGAAGTGTGATGAACAGCTGTAGGAACAAAAGCACCATTAGTAGCAAAATATGCAAAGGAATACAACCGAAATGAGTGATCCACCACCCCAGTAGCAATAACTGCTCTACTCTCCAAGTCTCTGATGATAACTGAATCAGGTGTAAACTCCACAAACCTCCCATTGCCTCCATGTGTGATCTGATATATAGAAAGAAAGTTGTTTGTCAAATGAGGAACACATAAGACATCCTATAAAGTGTTGTCCCCAAAACTAATAGACCCCTTCCCTGTAACACTCATGTATGTATTGTTTCCCATAAAAATAGGAGACATAGTGTGAGACTCAAAGGAAGTGAACATAGTCTGTGTAGAAGCCATATGATGAGATGCTCCTGAATCTAGAAGCCATCTCCCTGATCCAAGACTCAAAGAAGCACAAATAGCATGTCCCTTCATATCTGATGAAGTATGTAAACAAGTTGTGCCCCTGTCATGCTGTACTAAAGAAGAAGAAGGAGGAGGAGGAGGAGGGGAAGGAGATGATGCAAACATCCTAGAAGGCAAATCAATCTGATGTTTCTGAAGAAGATTCTTCAGCTCATCAATGTCCTTGTAGAAATTATGTTATGCATGTCCTTCTCTCTTGCAATATGCACATGGGCCCTTCTCCTTCCTAAATGATTTCCCCTTAGAAGAGGATGATGAATCTGAGGACTCCTTCTGCTGCTCATAAGATTTGGAATCCTTTTGTTTTTGTTTCATTCCTTTTCTTGTAGAAGCCTTCTAATCTCACAGCTCCAGTGATGCAATAAGTGCCTGTGATGAATAGGGCTTCAACTTGCCCATATTGGCCAACTTGGCCTACTCTCAAGTGAGAGAAGATGCAAAATCATCAAAAGAAGGCATAGTAAATCTAGTACCAAGTGCATCCCTAGTAGCATAAAAGGTAGAAACAAAAACTGAATAATCTGGTCCAAGCTTAGAAAGAATGGATAATATCAACTAAGAGTCTTCTTTTTGAACACCACACTATGACAACTACAATCTAAGAGACTTGAGTTTGGTGAAAAACTCCTGGATGTTGTCAAAATCCCTAGGATTTAAACTAATAAGCTCATTCTCTAACCGAAACCCTCTCATAGTATCCTGCTTCCCAAACAAAGACTGCAAAGTAGTCCAAACCACATGCGGTGTAGTGCAAGACTCAATATGAAAAAGAAGGTCAGAAGAAAGAGAAATACTTAATGTACCATAAGCTTCATCACATCTATTAAACCACTTTCTCTTTTCAGCAGCACCTGTAGGTTCAATTTCTGTGCCCATGGTTACCCTATACAACCCTTTATGTTTCAAGTGAATCTCCATTTGTTTTTTCCAACCAAAATAGTTGAATGGAGTAAGGGGTGCAATATTATGTGTATCCATGACATAAAACAACAATATATACTCTCAAATAAAAAAACAACGAATTTAGCCTATAGGAAACGAGTTTTCTAGCAAAAACGTTTATTTCTAATTTGATTTTTGGAAAATCTACTCACTGTTTGTAGACAAAAATAAAAACCCATAAATATTTTGATGCTAGAAATAAAACTCAAAAATCATTTCTTGATCCAACAAGCAGAAGATGAAAAAATATATTTTTTTTAACCTTCAGCCAGGAGAAAAATGATGCCCAATGCTTTTTAAATTGTGATTTTCTCCAAATCTGTGTAAGATATGCAAAATCTAAAAGATACCCAATTCAGATTTTGATGCTGGCTACAAAACCAAGAAATCATTTTTCTTGCAAATGAGTGAAAACTAGATTTTTGAAGAAAATATGATGACGACTCCAATAAAAAACGGCATCCAACAAACCCTTGTAGCTCCAAATAGCTCCAAACTCTTTAAACAAGAATAGGCATATAAAAAGAAAGTTTTGATACCATGTAGAAGTTGTCAAAACCAACTTTAGACTCCAAGATCACCTACATGCAAATGGATACCTATCACAAGGAAGAGAATGGATGGAGAAAACAAACAAGGGTTTGAAGAAATATTCAACCACAAAGAAAGTATAGATTGATTGATAGATGGATAATTACAAAGAGAACATATGCTTGATTATATAGGCAAGTGCTAAACCTAAAATGCAAAGGATGTTGCCAAGTGTTCAAATCATATTTCATGTAACAACAAGAAACCCTAACCAACTACCTAGGGAATGATAACAAAATGGAGATAAGTTCTAGAAAAGACAACTCATCTTCTAGAAGGGAATCTTATCTCAAAAACTTTATTAAATGATTAAATGCAACTTAGGACTAATATGATTAATTAAAACCTAAGTTAACTTATGCTAGTGTAATAATTAATTAATTAATTACACTAGCATTTATTAATTACACTAACATAAATAATTAAATTTATTTATATGTAGATGACTTTAGAATATTAATTAAATAATTTGTATTTAATTAATTAATAGGTTTGATTTACCGTGACCATTTTTAGATGTGTACACCCCTCATAAGCAATGTGGGAAGGATTTTATCCCCATGCTTACCATGAAGATGATTAGTCATTTGCACATTGGTAAGATTGCAAATCTATTCATCAATGATGAGCTCGGGTTGGTTAACCATGCTTACTTTTGAGGTAGGTTGTATGTGGATTTCCATGTTGTATTTTAAAGAGCCACCATTAGTGGGTGGCTCTGGAGGATATTTAGGCTGACCACCTTGGGACTGTTATAGCTCCATGAGTTTATTCACTTGTCATCAAGTAGTAATGGCCATGAAAATACAAGTGACTAGAAGACTAAGATGATGCTAAGCCCTAAGATGCACCTAAGTGATGATGACCTAGAGAATGATTTGAAATATTACTAGGATTATCGATAAGATGATTATGGATTGTTGATGAGATAGGATTGGATTAGATTGACGGATTGACTGGATTGGATGATTATTTGGATTAGATTGATAGGATTAACTTTGAACTAGATTCAAAATCTAAACTAGATGATGCAGGATGTTGATGATTGGATAAGATGATAAAAGGATGATTACGATGTAAATCCTATAGAAATCAGGGAACACTGAGAGGGGGGTAAATCAATGTTCTGTAATATTTTACTTTATTAATATGGTCTTTAAACCACTTATAGCATTTAACCAAAACAAAAATGTAAGCACATAAATAAATCATCCACAATACCATAACACAAGGATTTTTACGTGGAAACCTTGTTAAGGGAAAAACCACAATGGATTTCAATCCATAATTTGAGTACTCAAATATAAGGGTTTCACAAATGGGGAATGCACATGCATTCAGGCACATTACCTAGACCCCACTGCTCTAAAATGAAGACTCATTGTCTTACAAATTATTCAAATTAAATCCATATAAACAATTGACCTAAAGGAATAGCATCTACTAATTCCTGATTATAGTTTTGGTTAAGCTCATTAGTCACATTCCTTAACCTTCTAGTCTTATTTTTCTCTTCTACTCTATCTAGTTTTATTCGCATCACAAATACATTTTATGTTGATGATAGTCATGGTAGGAGGCTCCTCAAAGAGAACAATTTGGGTCATGTAGCAAGAGTAACACAACAAAAGCAACACAAAATATAGAGGCAAATGCAAATTAGCACATTCTTATTATCATGAAATCTAATTACATCCAGTTGGCCACATCCGGGTGTAAAGATTGGCTCACTAGCCTGATTGCAATATTCTCAAAATATAGTGCTCATACATGCGAGCAAAAACCCTACCAATTGACTCTATATACATCTTATTATACTTCGTTGTTGTTTTCTACTAATCTAATGATTTAATAAAATATTTATATCATATATGTGGATCAAGAAACATCCACATCATCCAAATATCATTACAATATCCGATGAAGAAAATGTAACTTGTTCAAGAATAGGTCAGCCTCAAACCTAAAATTCTTCCATGGTCGATGCACATGATGAAATGTTGACCTAACTGTAAGGTAGGTAACACTCCATAGAACAAATATAGACACACCCTGAGGATCAAAAAGTCATGAGGAAGATTCGTGATCGATCTAACTAGCCATTAGGTTTTGAAGTTATTCCAGGGCAAGTACCAAAACTATCACATACTCTAGAAGTGATAACTTATCAGAAAAAAGATCAAATTGAGCTGAAAACTTGGAACAAGGTAATTGAACATGTCCATGATGAAACCATAGGGATGTCAAATATGGTGAGAAAACATGAAGGGATATTGGATCTCCTAACTTGAACAAGAACAAGAATAAAACAAGAACAAAACTAAATGAAAATATTTTCTTTTTTTCGATGCAAGATTGCCAAGAACCAAGAATGCTCCTGCATCAGAAATTTGGGGTTATGAAAAGTGAGTCCCTCACTTTTCTAGGGCCAAAGGAAAACCAATACGATCTACCTCATCTTGAGAAATCCAAGAAGAATCCTCCACTAGTCTATCATTCCACTTTATAAGATATTCTTTATACTATCTTCCACGAGTCTTTCTCCCATCTCTTATATCCAAAACATCTCCTATCTCATCTGATTGTTATTTAGGAAGATGTTCTTCCATTTTTTTTTACTATCTTCACTAAATTTGTCTTCATGGTACTGATATAGATCTGCAATGTTGAATATAGGTGATATACCCATATCATTTGGTAACTCCACCTCATATGCATTTATTGAATCAAACTTCCTCATCTTTATTTTACTGTATGTTCCAATTGGGAATATTTCCTTCCTCAAATATACCATTACTTCATCTCCAACTTTGAATTCCTTGTCTCTCCCCTTTTCATATTCTTTCTCATTATACTTTTGGTTCATGTTCTCTAAATGCTACTTCATTTGGGTATGCATTGTCTTCATATGTTCTGTGAATTCTTCCTCTTCTGCACACCTTTTATCTTCTTTAGTTATGTCTCTTACTTCTGATATACCTCTAGGATGAACTCTAGTAACAATCTCAAAATTTGTCTTCCCTATAGTTTTGTTCACCGAATTATTACAAGAAAACTCTGCTTGTGCAAGGGCTAAATCCAAAATTTTGGTCTTCTCTCCAACCAAACATCTCAGTAAGTTTCCCAAACTCCTATTTACTACCTTTGTCTATCCATCAGTTTGTGGGTGAAAAGTAGAACTGAACTTCAAATCTGTCTTCAAATTCTTCCAAAGTGTCCTCCAAAAGTAACCAACAAACTTTGTATCTCTATCCAAAACAATACTCCTAGGTAGCCCATGCAATCTGATAACTTCTCTGAAAAAAAGTCTTCTATATGTACTGCATTTGTTGTCTTCTTACAAGGTATGAAATGTTTCATTTTAGAAAATATTTTCACTACCACAAATATAGAATCATTACCTCTCTATGTTTTAGGAAAACCAAGTATAAAATCCATGTTGATATACTCCCAAGTTCTTTCTGGTAGTGTCAAAGGTTTATATAATCCTACATTCTGACTACTCCCTTTTTCAACTTCACAAACTCTACAACTTTGCACAAAATTCCTGACATCCTTATGAATCTATGGCCACAAGTAATTCTCACTTACCAATGCTATTGTTTTATAAATTCAAAAATGTCCTACCAATCCCCCACTATGTTTCTCTTTCATGAAGTTATCCCTCATTGAAATTTGGGGTATACACAACTGATTTCCTTTGAAAAACATATCCTCCTTAATGAAATAATCTAACCATTGACTTATATCCTCCAAAACTGGTTCTTTACATGCTCTCCAAGGTTCTACAAAGTTTGGGTCTTCCTCATACAAGTTCTTCAATTCATCAAAGCCTAATACCTCCACTTTCATCCATTTCAATAAGTTCCTTCTCCTACTCAAAGCATCAACAACTCTAGTTGACTTTCCACTCCTATTTTTTAAAACAAAGTGTAACTCTACAAGAACTCCACCCATTTCATTTGTTTTTGATTTAACTTACCTTGACTATTCAAATATTGCAAAGCTTGATGATCTGTATATAAAACAAACTCCTTAGACAATAATTAATGTCTCCACTTCTTCAAGGCTTGAACTATGGCATAAAAATTCTTGATCATACACTAAATATATTTTTCTTGCATCATTCAACTTCTCACTAAAATAAGCTATTGGTCTTCCTTCTTGACTTAACACTGCTCCAATTGCATCCCCACTTGCATCACAATCTACCTAAAATACCTTACTAAAGTTTGGTAAGGCCAACACGGGTTGCTTAGTCACCTTTTTTTTTAAGAACTCAAAACTTTTGTCTGCTCTAGATGTCCATCTAAAATCCTTCCTATCTCCTCTCATTTTCTCTATCATAGGGCTGCAAATAGAACTAAAATTCCTAATGAACTTTTGGTAGAAACTAGCCAATCCATGAAATGATCTTACCTCTCTAATGCTTTCAGGTATTGGAAATTCAACAATAGCTATTACCTTCTCAGGATCCATCTTCAATCCATCCACTGATATCAAAAATCCTAGATATACAAACTCTTCCTTCATTAAACTACACTTCTTGATGTTTATAAACAACTACTCTTCTCTCAACCTATCCAAAAATTGTCTTATATGCAACAAATGTTCTTGCCTAGTCTTACGAAAAATTAAGATGTCATCCAAGTGGACAATCACAAACTTACCCAATAATTTCTTCAATAATTCATTCATCAATATCATGAAAGTACTTAGTGAATTTGTTAGTCCAAAAGGCATCACCAACCACTCATACAATCCTTCATTTGTCTTGACTGTTGTTTTCCACTCATCTCCTTCTCTAATTATGATCTGATGATATCCATTATTCAAATTTATCTTTGTAAAGTATTTAGCTCCACTCAAATAGTGCATAATTTCATCCATCTAGGGCAAAGGAAATCTATACTTCACTATGATCTTGTTTATGGCTCTAGAGTCTGGACACATCCTCCATTCCCCATCTTTCTTAGGTTCCAACACAATAGGTACTGCACAAGGACTTAAGCTTTCTCTGATCAAAATTTTCTTCAAAAATTCTTGTACTTGTCTATTCAATTCTTTGTTTTCTTCTGGTGTCATCTAGTGTGCTTTTTTACTAGGAAAACTAGCTCCAGGAATTAGATCAATGCAATGAATAATACTCCTTACAGGTGGCAATCCATCAGGTACATTATCTGAAATGGTAGCTTCATATTATGTTAGCAATTCCTTTATCTCTGTAGGTTGTACTTCTACATGCTTCAATTTTTCATCCTTCTTAAGCACCAAGGCATAACACATGTTATCATGTCTAATTCCATCCATAAATATTCTTCCATCCACCAAAATAATTGTAGCATTCATGTAAATTCCAACTTTAGAAATATTCTCCAAGGATATCAAAATATTTTTCATACCATTAGCAACAATAGTATAGATGTTCTTCTTTCCATCATGAATAACCTATCTACCATAATATGAAGGTCTTCTCAACAAAATACAACATACATCCATAAGCATAATATCACACAAAACTTCATCATGATAATTTCCTATATTCAATTTCACCAAGCATTGTTCACTTACCAAGATATTATGCTCATCTTTAATCCAAGCTATCTGATAGGGTTTTGGGTGTTTTAGTCTTTCCAACATCAATTTGGTCACCATTTCTTTAGAAACTAGGTTCTCTAAGCTTCCACTATCAATGATTACTTTACAATATTTATCAGCTACCTTGCATCTAGTCTTGAACAAATTCTTTCTCTGCAATGGTTCCTTCTCTAATTCACTTTGACACAATACTCTCTATTTAGGAACATGTCTCCTTCTTTTGGGTGATTAGGTGATCCAACATGAGTCTCCTCAATAAAGGTTGTTCTTCTATTGTTCTAAGTCTTTCTTCTTGTCTCTCCCTATTTACATTCAAAGGCTATATGTCGTTGTCCTCTGCATTTGAAACAAGTTCCCCTGAATAATCTTTTCTCCTGTCCTCTATCATCTTTTCTATGTCCTTTATTTTGGTAACCACCATATCCATCTCTTCTTTAAGATTTTCCATTATCTCTTTGATATGAATTCTCATTCTTATAGACCTCCTTCTCTTTTTTCTAGTTTGGAAAATATCCTCTTCCTCTTTGAATTCTTCCACCTCATTCTCTTTGTCTCTGCTCAAGTCTTTTGTTTATCTTCTCTTCTTCTTTTAGGGCACACTGATATGATTCTTCCACACTCAATAACTTAATAAAACTGATCTCATCTTGAATAGATGACCTCAAACCATTTACATAGCTAGCTACTTGATCAATCTCATCCTAAGAATGTCTAGATCTAATGTTCAACTTATAGAACTCCTCAGTATACTCTATCACACTTGATTCCTTCTATTTTAGATTCTACAACTTCTTGAACAAATTGATCTGATAGTCAGTAGGCATGAACTTTATATTCAGCTTATTCACCATTTGATCCCATGATCTTATCTTCTCCTTTCCTTTTCTTTGTCTATCTATCTGCAAATGTTCCCACCAAAGGGATTCATGTCCTCTCAACTTTGTCCAAGAAAATTTCACTTTCTTATCTTCTAGGGTACCTTTGAAGTAAAATTACTTTTCCATATCTATTATCCAATCTAAAAATTTAGTTGAATACAACTTACCATTATAATTTGGTGGATTAAAATGTGGCTTAGTGTTTACTCTGGTTAGGGCTCTTATGAACCTTTCTTCTCCCTAATCAAGGCTAGGTTTCTCTTCTCTTGAAACTTCTTCTTGTTCTTCTACTTCTTCATCACTTAAATCATCAATTGGTGAACCTCTCCTCTAGGCCGTTTCAACTGCTTCCAATCTATTAGCAATTCCTCTCAACATTTCCATTACATCAGGGTCTATATTTCCACATGTTCCATTTCCTCTACCATTCCTTCTTCCTACCATCCTTACACAAGTCGTCTGTAGTTTTAGGTCAGATCCTTAGTCCATCACCCCACAAAAAATCTTCAACAAGATTGTGCAAACTCTAGCAACCTCATAAAGAATAAATCTCACTTTGATACCAATTTGATGAGAGTCATAGTAGGAGGGTCCTCAAAAAGAACAATATATCCTGTGTAGCAAGAGTAAAATAATAGAAGACACACAAAATCTAGAGGCAAACACAAATTAGCACATTCTTATTATCATGAAATCCAATTACATATAGTTAGCCACATCCAGGCATATAGATTGGCTCACTAGCCTAATTACAATATGCTCAAAATCTAGTGCTCATACATGCAAGCGAAAATCCTACCAATCGACTCTATATAGATCCTATTCTACTTTTTTGTTGTTTTTTGCTAATATAATGATTCAATACAAGATGTATATCATATCTTCTGGTCAAGAAACATATGCGTCGGCCAGAGATCATTACAATCTCCGATGAAGAATATGTAATGTGTGTAAGAACAAGTCGGCCTCAAATATGAAATTCTTCCATGGTAGATGTGCATGATGAAGTGTGGACCTAAGTGTAAGGTTGGGAACACTCCATAGAAAAAATCTAAACACACCATGAGGATCTATAAGTCACAGGGAAGATCCATGATCGATCCAACTAGCTATTAGGTTTTGAAGTTATTCTAGGGCTAGTGCCAAAACTGTCACATACTTCAGAAGCGATAACTTGCTGGAAAAAGATCCAATCAAGCTGAAAATTTGGAACAAGGTCATTTAACATGTCCACGATGAAACCATAGGTATGTGAGATATGGTGAGAAAAAATGAAGGGATATTGGATCTCCCAACTTGAGCAAGAACAAGAATAGAACAGGAACAAACTGAATGAAAATTTATTTATTTGGTTGATGCAAGATTGCTAAGAACCAAGGATGATCCTGCATCATATGCACAAGTGAAACTATGAATAATTTCTTTGCTATCTTGAATTTTGTATCATACTCCACACACTTGATTCACGTCCATATCAAAATGATATAAATGATCACTTGTATATCTGCAACAAGATATTTAATTAACCATATGTTGACTTCAATAAAACATAGAATATTTTCCATTCGTCCGCTCAAACCACAAATTATTTTCAATATGCACCACCCAAAGTCAGTCACAACATAGTGAGGACTCAAAAAAAAATCCTCAAACCCGAAAATACTTAAAAAAAACCTCGACCATCCACAACATGTCACATTCACCTAGTCATCTTTCTAGCACTATTAATCAGAAAGTGAGTCAACTAGATCTCCTAACTCTTAAACCAATTGATGCGACAACACAAAACTTGAGAATAAGATATTTTAGATACCAAACAACCTGGTAGTTTTTTTGGTTGTGTTGCTGATATGTGGATTTTATTGATGTCATCACTATTAGTATTGATGTTTTCAAGGCTATATATGTCAAGGATATTAAGAAAATTATAATAAATATGTTGTAGGTTGTCTATGAAGTTGTTAAGTTTAGTGTGGTGGAAAATCCAGTATGAACTAGTATTCAGGATTCATTCTTTAAAAATTTTGTTGCTAAGCCTATCTAGTTTATACTCTAAAAGTTTTAGAGGTGCACATGAAGATTTATGCAAGTTGTGTGTTGTTGTGTTCCTACAATTATTTTGTAAATATAGCTAATGTTTCTGGAAGAAGAGAATGTAATTCGGGTAATTCTAGTTGTTGTGTATGCTCGTGTGATACTCTTTGATTTTTCTAGATCAAGCTCTATCCTTGTTGCACATCCACGTTGATCAGTGTGATCGTGATCAGAGATTGTTTTGTTTTTTGTTTGGGTTTTCATGTTCTTGGGTGACATGATGGTTGTAGCATGTTGTGGATCCTCATGGATCAATCTTTTAATGTTTGGAATGTTTGAGGAAGTTTCTTTAGGCCTTCATTATGTTGTGACCAACTTCGGTTGGTGTGCATTGATATTTATTCATGAATTGGGTTGACAGTTTGTAATTTATTCTTTTATATTTGGCCATCAAATTTGTTAATGAAATTCCATGTAGCGGATATATAAGAGAAATTGCTTCTTAATTTTGAAGTGTTTGTGCTCAATGTATGAGAAGTGTGAATGTGAAATGTGTGAATAAATGTCAAATCATTCTATTATAGATCAAAGTGTGAAGAAGATTGAGCGAAGTGTGAAGATGTATTTTTTGTGCCTAATTGAAACTATCATCAGACTTTTGTAGATGCTAATTTATCAATTCATAATCTTTAAATGGTTTTAATCTGATTGTTTCTATAAGGCAGTGAGCCTTCCCATTTGAGTAGTGAGCTCTAGGTAGTGTTCCTAAATGCATGTGCATTCATTATTCATTTTCATTATACCTCTAATAGGGTATAATCTTGTGGACTAACATCCACCATGGTTTTTCCCCTAATAGGGTTTCCACGTATAAAATCATGTCATTCATGTGTTTCTGATGAGTTGTTAATTCATGCTTTCATGGTTAATTATCAGATTTGAGATTAAAGGTTAATAAGATTGATTAAGTCTTAAATTATGAGACAACTTATTCACCCCCCCTTTCACTTGTCTATTCTTGTTTTTCCAATGATTGGTATTAGAGAAGGTTCCTTTGAATAAGTTTAATAGATTAAGGTAATCTAAGATGGCATCATACAAGAAGAATAGTCCTAGATTTGATAGAACAAACTACTCTCTGTGGAATGCTAGAATGGAGTGTCATTTGAAGTGCATTGGTGATCCCTTATAGAATATTAACAAGAATAGATATGTTATTCCTCATAATGGTCCCTCTACTCTTGATGAGATCAAAGAAGCTGAAACACATATCAAGGCTATAGAAGCTTTATTGAGTTCTCTAAAAGATTCAAAGATGAAAAATGTAATGGGTCTAAGAACATGATATGAGATCTAGAAGAAGCTAGAGAAATTTTATGAAGGAGATGCACAAGTGAAAGTTTCTAAGCTATAAAATTTGAAAGTCAAGTGGGAAAACTTGAAGATGAGTGAAGATGAAAACATTATTTCTTTCATGAAAAAAGTGAATGAACTAGTGATGTGTATTAAATGTGTCGGTGGAACATTGGATGAAGAAGGGATTATGGCTAAAGTACTTAGATCATTTCCTACTTCTTACAAAAAAAAATCTCATGCTATTGAAGAGCTCGAGATAGTAACAAATGTGACAAGAGATATGCTAATTGGTAAGATTTCCCCCTTTGAACTAAGTGAATTTGGTGATTCTACTCCTAAGACAAAATCTGCATTTAAGGCTACTATATCCAGAACAAACCAACAAAGATATGATCTGGCAGAAAGTTCTAGAAAGACATTCAAGTATGAAGATGAGATGAAATATATTGAAGATGAAGAAAGTGAGCTAGGAGAACCAGAAGCATTGATTGTGAATAGAGAATCTAGAGGACAAGGTAAGTATAAAGGAAATTTTCCTATTAAATGTTTCTCTTGCAATAAGATAAGTCATTTTTCATCAAGGTGTCCTGAAAGAGTTCCTAGGTTCAAACTTGATAAGCCTAGATTTCAAAAGAGATGTTACTATGCTGAAGAAGGTGTTACTTATGATGAATCTCATAAATAAAATGGAAATGAAGATGGATGGCTATTCATTGCTATAAAGGAAAATTGTACAATGTCCACTGGATCTGCTAGTGATAAGAATATTGAAAAAGCTCTTGTAGCCAAAATTGAAGAAAAGGATGAATGGGTGATTGATAGTGGATGCTCACATCATATGACTGGTGAGAAAATAAATTTTATAATATTGGAGAAATATGATGGTGGTGTTGTAAGACTTGGAGATAACAATGCTGGTGTGATTTGTGGCAGAGGCACTATTTCTCTTGGTGGTAAATATAATATTGATGATGTCCTTTATGTTGAAGGATTGAATCATAATCTTTTGAGTGTTGGACATATTTTAGACAAGGGATAGAATCTTTAGTTCAAAGATGGTAAGTTGAGGATACCGGGAAGTTTTAGAAATGTAACTTCTTCAGGTACAAAGACAAGAGGTAATATCTTTCACCTAAGTGTTTCTAGTGAAAACTGTTTAATTGCTCAATTTGATGTAAGATTGTTATGGAAGAGGAGGATATGTCATATGAATTTTGATAAAATTTTCAAAGTAAGCTCCACTCAAGTAGTTAGAGATCTTCCTAAGTTAGTAAAGCCTACTAACAACATATGCAAGGAATGTCAGATGAGAAAGAAGACTAGAATTTATTTTCGAAGAAAACAACATCATTTTAATGGAGTACTAGAGCTAGTGCATATTGATATATGTGGTCCCTTCAAAATCTAAAGTCTACAAGGAGAAAGGTACTTTATGTTTCTTACTGATTATTACTCTAGGATGATAGGGGTTGCTTTCTTGAGAGAAAAACATGAAGCATTAGAAAATTTCAAAAGTGTCAAAGCTATGGCTGATAATGAGATAGGGTTGAAGATTAAATGCTTAAGGTTAGACAGAGGTGGTGAATTCACTTCTTGGGAGTTCAATTATTTTTGTGAAGAGCACGAAATCAAAAGACAGTTATATGCTCCCCAAACACCTCAACAAAACAAAGTTGTTGAGAGAAAGAACAAAACAATTCTAGATGTTGTTAGAACTATGATGTCGGAAGGTAATGTACCTAATATATATTGGAGAGAAGTTTTAAGTACTATTGTATATACTATTAATTGGGAAAATATCAATGGTAATTTTGGTAAGACTCCTTTTCATCTATGGTTTGGTTATAAGCCTATTGTTAAATATTTTAAAATATTTGAAAGTAGATGTTATATCAAGAGAGATGAAGATATTGACAAGTTTGATACTAGGAGTGATGAAGGAATCTTTCTAGGTTGCTCTACTAAGAGCAAGGCCTATTGGTGCTATAATAGAAGAGAAAAGAAAATGGTTGAAAGTGCAAGTGTCAGAGTTGATGAAGACACTACTAGATCATCTAGATATCGTAGATATGATTTCGATGACCAACATGATAGTAATTATAATGGAAAGAATGTTGAGATACATAATCAAGTTCAAATTGTTTCGATGAATCAAGAGAACCAAGAAGGAGAACCCAATGGAAGTGTAGAAGAAAGAACAAAAGAACTAGAAGTTTGTGAGAATCCTAAAATTTAGAGGTATATAAAATTAAATAATTCTGAAAATCAGATCATAGGAGATAAGAACAAAGGTGTGTAGACTACAAGAAGAGTTACAGAAGAGTATTGTCAGATTTCCAAGACTGAGCCCAACAATTTTAATGAAGCATGTAAAGATGAATACTAGACAGAAGTAATGAAGGAAGAACTGATGCAAATAGAGAAAAAATGATATGTGGATTCTTGTTCCTAGACCTTAGGATAAAAATGTGATAGGAACCAAATGGGTCTTTCAGAATAAGCTAAATGAACAAGGTGAAGTGGTCACGAATACAAAAAGACTAGTATGTAAGGGTACTCATAGTTGGAAGGTATTAATTTTGAAGAAACCTTTTCCCCTATTGCTATAATTGAAGCTATAAGATTATTTCTTTCTTATGCTACTTTTGAGAACTACAAAGTCTATCAAACGGATGTAAATTCAATATTTCTGAATGATGAGCTAGAAGAAGTATATGTTGAGAAAATAGATGGATTTCAATTGACTGATAAGAAAGATATGGTTTTTTGATTGAATAAAGCACTGTATGGAATCAAACAAGCCCCTAGAGCCTGATGTGCTAGACTGGATAAATACTTGTTGAAGCTTGGATTCAATAAAGGTACTACGGTCAGTAATCTATATTTCAAGATGGATTAGGATAAAGAGTTGATTATTGAATTATTTGTTGATGACATCATTTTTGAAGGTGATGATGACTTATGTATGAAATTTTTTGATGAAATGAAGTGAATTTGAGATGTTAGTGATTGGAGAGCTTAAATTCTTTCTGGGATTGAAGATTACTTATTTAGATGATGGAATCTTTATATCTTAGTCCAAATATGTAGGAGAGTTGCTAATTTTTTTTGGCATGGAAGACTCAAAACCATTTGGTACACCCATGGTAAGTGGATGCAAGTTAACATATAATGATGATTATCCTAAATAAAATAAAAATAGATACAAATCAATGATCGGCGGATTACTTTATTTGACTCAGACTAGACCAAAAATCATTAATTTTTTATGCATGGTTTCTAGATATCAATTTGATCTGAAGGAATCTCATGTGACTATTGTGAAGAGAATTTTTAGATACCTGAAAGGGATAGTTGAATTTTTTCTTTGGTATCCTAAACATGATGATCTTACTTTGAGCACATTTATTGATGCGGATTGGGCAGGAGATGTGGATGACAAAAAAGTACTAGTGGTGGTGCATTCTTCTTGGGGAAGAAGTTGGTATCTTGGTTAAGTAAAAAGCATAATTCAATTTCCTTATCTATTGTTGAGGTAGAATATATTGTTGCTGAAAACAATTGCACTCAAGTAATATGGATGAAGTAGATGCTAAGAGATATCAGAATTGAATATGATGAGCTTGTTGCTATATTTTGTGACAATTTGAGTGTCATAAAATTTTCTAAGAATCTAGTGCTGCATTCAAAGACAAAACATATATTTATCAAATATCACTTTTTGAGAGACAAAGTGAGTGATAAAGAAGTTAGATTGGAGTATGTGCCTACTAAGGAACAAATTATAGACATGTTTACTAAGGCATTGCCTAAGGATACTTTTGAGTATCTCAGAGGGGAGTTAGGGGTGATTTCCCCTCCTAATCTAAACTAAGATGCAAGTATTTGCATGAATTTGTGCATCCATAGTCATATCTTTTTCTGGATTGATGTTGTGGTGGCTTCTACTTAGGGGTAGTAGTCAAATGATTTAGATACGTGGTTCAAAGCTTGTGTACCTTTGAAATTGATGTCAAAGGGGGAGAAGATTAATTTGATTTTTTTTTATAAAAACCTCAGGAGAAGAGGAGAAGAACAAAAAGGGGAGAAGATCAGTATCAGAAGAAGAGTTAGTTGTGTTGATGGTATTTTTCACATCATGTGTTGCCATCAATGCAAAAGGGGGAGATTGTTAGATGGTGTGGTTGTGTTGCTGATATGTGATTTTCATTGATGTCAACACTATTAGCATTAATATTTTGAAGGTTGTATATGTCAAGGATATTGAGAAAATTATAATAAATATGTTGCAGGTTGTCTATGAAGCTCTAAACTTCAGTGTGGTGGAAAATCTGGTATGCTGGTATTCAAGAGTTGTTCTTTAAAGGTTTTGTTGCTAAGCCTATCTATTTTATACTCTATAAGTTTTAGAGGTGCACATCAAGGGTTGTGCAAGTTGTGTGTTGTTGTGTTCCTACAGTTATTTTGTTACTGTAGCTGATGTTTTTGGAAGAAGATAATGTAATTATTGTAATTCTAGTTTTTGTGTATGCTTGTGCGATTATTTTTTATGTTTCTAGATCAAGCTCTATCCTTGTTTCATATCCACATTGATTGACGTGATCGTAATTGGATATTTTTCCATTGTGTGTTTGGGTTTTTATGTTCTTGGTCGACATGATGGTTGTATTGTGTTGCGGATCCTCATGGATTAATCTTTTAATGTTTGGCATGTTCAAGGAAGTTGTTTTAGGTCTTCATTATGTTGTGACCGACTTCGATTGGTGCGCATTGAGATTTGTTCATGAATTGGGCTGACAGTTGGTAATTTATTCTTTTATCTTTGGTCGACAGAGTTCTTAATGAAATTCCATGTAGCGGATATATAAAAGAAATTGTTTCTTCATTTTGAAGTGTGTGTGCTCAATGTATGAGAAGTATGAATGAAAAATGTTTGAATAAAGATCAGATTATTCGATTGAAGAGAGGAGTGTAGGTTGAGCGAAGTGTGAAGAAGTATTTTTTGTGCCTAACTGAAACTGTCATCAAGCTTTTGTAGAAGCTAATTTATCAGTTAATAATATTTAGATGGTTTTAATCTAATTGTTTATGTAAGGTGGTGATCCTTCCCATTTGAGTAGTGAGCTCTAGGAAGTGTTCTTGAATGCATGCACATTCCTTATCCATTTTCATTATACTTCTAAAAAGGTGTAATATTGTGGGCTAACATCCACCATGGTTTTTCCCTTAACAGGTTTTCCATGTATAAAATTTTGGTGTTCATGTGTTTCTGATGAGTTGTCGATTCATGCTTTCATTGTTAATTATCAAAACTGATATTAAAGGTTAATAAGATTGATTAAGTGTGAAATTCCATGACAACTGATTCACCCCCCCTCTCAGTTTTCTATTTGTGTTTTTCCATCACGACCTTCCTTGAGATCCATAACTCAAACTGATAAGCTATTAATACAAATGGATTCACAGACTCAACTTTAGTCATAAACCCTATTCTTCACACTATCTCTTAGTATGTAAAAATACTAAAGTGTAGACCAAATGAATAACTTAGGTTTCCATCAATGACAACACCAAAAGCCATATTCCAACAATCTCCCCCTTTGGCATTGATGGAAACACTTAGTGAAAAATGACTACGTGTCAGAACCAACATACTATAATCCTCCAAGAATTCAAAAATTCATAGCTAACACAGCTCCCCCTGAATTTGATTAGGCATTTTTCACTTCTCTCTCTCCCCCTTTGACATCAATGAAAAATGAAAAAATAATCTTCTTACAGTAATCCCTTTAACCAAAAACTTACATATTCAATAAATCATTCAAAATTTTGAAGAAATATAGCTGCTACTTGTATTAGAAAATTATTTTGTATTTCTCCTTCATCTCCAGAAGAAACTTCTTCCATGCTTCTACTGCAATCTTGGTAATTATGATCATGCTATTATTTTTAGATGTCTAGTTGATAATCTTGATGAGGGATTCGAGAGTGGTGATGAATTCTTCTAGTATCTATCCTTTCCTCAGTACCTCAATCAACTATTCCAGTTTGCATTTCATTATGTCTTTCGCTTTCCAAAAGGTGTCAAAAATCTTATTTCTGGTGTTCTGATTATTTGTATGCTCTGTTTGTAATTCTTGAATCCTTTTCTTAATTGCACCATCTTGATCCTAAAACATGTCAAATTTTTGTCCAATATTGTTAAGCTTGGTTTCAATTTGTTCCAAATTTTCTTTGTACTTGTCAATTTTACGAGGAAAATGAAGATGATAGTTGTAGATATTTTTTTCTATGCTTATGGATTTCCTTAAATGATTCATGTTCCTTTTTAGCTTGGTGAGAGATAATCGATACTACTTCTTCAGGTGTAAAATTACTTTTCCTTCTTCCTTGTTCTAAGACTCAAAGTCCATAATTTCCTTGATGCATTCAATCATCTCTTCTGGAAAAATATTTTGTAGACTCTTTAGTTTAATATGGTAGTGCAGAAGATGAGCACTTAGTATGTTTAAAATCATGCCATGCTCATATGAAGGTCTGATAGACCATATGTTTGTAATTTTATGCATGCCATATTCCTCATGAATAAGCTACAATAACTCATCTTTGGCTAAATCACCTTCTTCTTCACTTTCTTCTATCATTTCCTTTTCTTGTTCCATTTTGGCTAATTCTAATTCTTTTCTTTGGGTGTCCTTAGTTTCCTTATTAGTTTCCTCATCTGGTATATCTACAATCACTTGTTATTTTCCTTTCCTTTCAACTCTTGGAGTCTTGCATGCTAGAGGAGTACAAACAACAATTTATTTTTCTCTTTTCTTCTTTCTCTCCATCTCACCAAAGGAGGAACCAAATTTAAGTGCCCATATCAAAAGAGGAATACCAATTGAGCCAAACTTCCTTAGCTAACCTTCAAAGAAATTTTCATATGCTTGATCATAGTTTTCCAAATTGTAAGAGTGTATGTAAATTTATTTGCAAACAGGTTCACTCTCTTTTGATATTATGTTGTTGTTAAATGGTAAGAAATTTAGAAAGTACATCACAAGACATATAACCTATTGGTTATTTTTCTAGCTAAGCTTTGAAACTCTCTAAGAGGTAGCCAATCTCTATGTTTTAGAATTATCAAAGTTAGTGGCCAACTGACAGGTAAAGCTTTTCAGGGCTTTACCCCTACTCTTTAGCCTCTGTGAGACCAAGAAGGGTATTCCTATTTGTGTTCATATTATTTTTCCTACGTCAAGAACAATTCACACACAAATAAATTCCTATTAACTTGTAGACATACATGATTTATCAAAGGTTTGGCTGACCTTTACACAAATGACCACATATTTTCTAGGAATACATGTATTATGTGAGATTTTCATCTAGGAATGAATTGAATTTAAATTTAATAATTTTATGACCTTGAATCCACATGAAAGGGGTTACTAATTTTAGTTATTTAAAAGAAACGTAAATGAATTAGCCAGTGCCTCATCAAATTTGGTAGGAGTCACATATAAAAATTTAGTCCTACATGAAATTTATCCATGATACCAGTGAGCAACTCTCATAATGTCTTCCATCATAAGAATTTATAGCATTCAAAACAACACTCCTTATCAAATCCTTAGCACATTGTCACAGACCTATAAACCATTTTCAAGTATTTTATTAACTCATTAATTTAAGGCAAGAAAAAGAATGATACATTCAAATATACCATTGAAGACTTACTACGAATATCTCTTGTACATACCCTACCCAAAATAATTTACTAGGTAACGCATCCTGAATTATACATTATATGTAGTCAATGTATACCACCTAGACCTTCAGGAATAGAAAATATGACCATTGTAATGAGCCTTGAGATCTCCTTTATAGAACAGGAGAGTGACAATCTTTGAGCTCATTTCCATTACATTTCAAAAGTGAAATTTCATCTACATTTCACAATTCCCACACAATTGAATGCAATAATTCAGTGAAAAGGGGAATAAAAATAGTTATAACCCTTGTAACAATTCCATACCACTACAACCATAAAAAAATTCCACAAAGGCCTTGGCGCTTTCATCCACGTCACACCCAAAAAGACACAAAATTAGCATCAAAACAAAATTGCAGAACCCAGAGAAGCACTTCAACTCTGAGAACCAATACCAACACCATGACCATGATACAAATGACCACTTCATGTTTTTTCCTTAGTGAGAAATGAATACACCACCTTACCCTCATCAACCTCCCTTCCAACACCAAGAATAGAGCCCACACATGGTGCCACCATGATAATTGGGGTTACCATGAGGATCTCTTCATGAACACCAATGAACTTAGTAAAAGCAGTGAGGTAACTCTGATAATCTGAGTCAATCTCAGAGCCATCACTACCAAAGTAGCTTGAGATAAAAATGGGTAAAGTCTTCTCCCGTAGAGTGTCTCAACCGAAACTCAACCCTTCCTTTGATCCTTCACCATGCTCCATAGACTGCTTTTCCCGTTCACATCCCATCACCTTTGCATATGCAAATTTACCCCTAATTTGAGGATTTATCCTTGTAGGACCTAGGAGGGACCTTGTATCTTCTTCTATGGATTCACAAATGCCTAGAGTGGTGCTCTATTCATGGTGTCTCATCTCCTCAAGAGACCTTGTACCCATTCTCTTTGACCTATGTAATGGTGAACAAGAACCAACTTGCTTGCTCATCTCCCACTTGAATCCAGAGCCCTTTCTGAAGCAAAAACCTCTTAATACATAAGCACAAAATTATTTAGACTCTGGATTGCAATGAAACAAACTAAAAACTAGCAGATCTTTATAAAAAAAATTGATGAAATTATCATCAATGCTTCAAATATAGCATAGAGTGAGCGAATGATTATTCATTGATGTCAATTCAACCATTGCGAGTTTTGAGGTTCATGGAAACTAGCATACTATTCATTATGATTACTTGGATATAACCCCTCGCACACATGGAAATCAGGTTGATATCCTTTGAAGATCTTGTGCCATTAATACATGTTATTTACAAAGCTCAAATAACCATCACATGGTTGATTCAATGTTTTGAATTAGGGTCATTGATGCACCAGCGAGTTTGTGTTTAAACTAACACAGATTGAGTCAAACATCTTTGAAAATTCCATTTCATCATATAGCGGGCGCATCGGCCAATAATACAACCCCCATTCAAAATACCCACATGTCACTTTGTGCCACCAAATCAATCCATGTCCCATCTATCCACACAACTTGTAGTACTTTTAAAACCATTATTTTAATCATGCATCATTTATGAGGAACAAAGACAATTAATCCTCCTTATCACATGGCATCCATCGATTTTAAATCCTTCATCAATCCCGCTGGTGAATTTAGACTAGGCCCCATCACCATACATGACAAGTGGCAACATATCATAGACCTTGCCATGCCTTGGTGACATCATAAAAAAATCCTACGAATTCCATAGGGAACGATCAAGATCACATCCACCGATCTAATGTTCCATAAACCTGCACATGCAACAACATTATTTATAATAGGGGATCGACTAGGTAGACACAGGGCAACCCTTAAGGCATAAAATTTCTCACCCAACATTAGGTGAAAATTTGTATTGAGTCCCAAAGAAGACTAATAGGCTAGGTAAAGGGGGCCGATTTATGCACGATGTAAAAGGATTTATTGATGACTTCAGTAACTGGATACCTAGAGAAACAATTCAACACAAAAAATATAATGTGATAGTTTAAAAGATGTGAATATTTTTAACAAGGGCAATAAAACCCTAAACCCTAGCAATTTGACCCCTACGCACAAAGGGTAATAGCCAGAAAAAAAATTCCACAAAACTAGCCAAGATTTGTAGAAAAATTAGAAGCTCTACTAGGGGCTCCAGCTCAAGGATCCATACCCCTAGTGGGTATGGTGAGAATTCAGATCTTTGGAGAGTAGACCAAACAATGAAACAAATGGGTCCTTGAAGACTGCTCCATCATGTTGCATTAGAGCTCATGTTCAAACCTCATTTGGTGGCGCCAGGCCTCCAACAAAGAAATACAAATATTTTCCCCTATCAAAAACAAAGTTCTTTGTTGTTTGTAGTAGGTCAAGTATGTAAACATTATCATGGACTACCCACAAACTAGCTCGGTTAGTTACATGTCCCACTATATCACTATGATTTCCAATGTCAGCATCAATTCTATGAATCTGTAATTTGTAATTAGACACTAATTGAAATTCATAAACTTTGTGACCTTTTACCTTGGCCATCTCACTCTCATGTTCCACTAAGTTCTCACTCACATGAGCTAATAAATAGAAGCATTTATAGTCTATTTGATCTTTGACATCATAAACATTGACATCCAAATCAGTTTGCACCTCAAACTGAAAGCCCTCATAAGAAACTTGTTGTGTGTCATGCAAATCATCTTCAAATATATTGAAAAAAAAGATGCATATTTCAAAACATCATTATGGTATGTGTAGGATCATCATGGAAAAAACAGGCCCTTAAGTGGCAATGAAAATTCAGAAAATCAAAGTTAGGCAACTTGACGTAAAAATTTGAATAAGTTATCTATATTATTTCAAAATATGTAAGAATATAATTTGTATAAAATT